>CM060702.1:134800162-135400162 GCA_030686995.1 Artemisia argyi
TGGCAATGGAACGGATCATGATTCATAGGAAACCTTACTGAAAGGTTAGAATATCTGTACCTTGAACCGCAAGTGAAACACATCACAAAGATCGGGAGTTAGTCCTTCTTTAGCGAATCTACACGATTTAATGATCGGCTTATTATTAATCACTTATTATAAATCAGATTACTCATTTTAGGGTTCTTTCTATTTTAGTAACTTTCCACTTTTAGCAAGTTTCTCGAATTAGTAATTTAATACTTTAAGGCTGTAATTGACAATTAAATAACATTTAAGGATTAAAATGACATTTATAATAGTGTAGGGGTAATTATGACAACTCATAATGGTTTAGGGTTTAAAGCGTCAGTATAACGAAGTTTAGGGTCAAAAATGTAAATTATCAAAATTAATTATTAAAAGTCAAATAAAATTATTTTAAACTTTATTTTATAAATTTATAGTAGATAATAATTTTAGACCCGTCGTTATAATTTTATATAATTTATTAACGTATCATTCACATTAATTTTAGACCGCGGCGACCAACATATGTTATTATGACATGAATAATCACACGACTCGTGTACCGACTCACACAACCCACACCTCAAAATAATGGTGCAACATGCATTTGGTCAAGCCCAGCCTCTACTTCTCGTTAATAATCTGATCACAACACGTTTTATATTTAAATGGTACATCATGCAACACATATACACTATATATGCCATGCACGTACAAGAACATCAGGATATATATTCATTCTCATAAAGTCACACCTAGTCCAACCTCCCTTCTCGAATCGAAAATGCACGCCTTCTCCCTGCATGTTTCTCTTTCGTTAGTTTAGTTCACTTACTTGATTTCGGACTTATTTTATAGATCAAAATAATTATCGAAAAGTTGGATAATAGACGTATATAACAATATATTCGGAGAGCAAACGAAACAGAAATTGTCGCATGTTTTTTTATATGATTTTATGTGTAACATACATGATTTCGTGTTTATATATCACTTGTCTAATCACAGTTTAACGAAACATTAGATTGATCTTCATGTTATATACGTATACATACTTCATAAGTTGAATCAAATAGAAGAACATGAAACGATTTTAGGAGTACCTCAAGTCGGATCAATGAACGAACAAGAATCAATGAACCAAAACCAGGAACCTTTCGAACCGAAACCATAACTTATATTCGAACCAAGCAAAACTCTTTTCGAACCCAATATGACCACGATTCGCCACAACCTTTGTGATACCCTTCGTACTCCTTTTTGCAATATTCGAAGATTGGTAAGACTAGGCTGCCGACTTTTTGTGTTTCACTAAGGTTAAATGTGTGAGTTTTTGGCTTTGGTTCGGTGTGAATGAGATGGCACAAAAGATAGATATACGGCTCCAAAGAAAAAAAAAGAAACGTTTTTTTATGTTATGGCAAAACCGTGTAATTGTGATTATGATATCCTTATATTTTTGGGAGGATATTGGGTGTTGTTCTTATCTCTTCAATTTTGTATAATCCCAAAAGTGGTATCGTATATTAGTATTATAGCAAAGTGATATGGTTGTATCTCTTCCAAACTTAGGAAACATGTAAAGTTTATAACTTATAAGTACAAAGAGTTTGTTCGGATTTTAACAAAAGAAGAAAACACGTAGGTTTATTTCACAAAGAAAAGGTGTCGCTTAGACTTAGCTTAGAATAAGAAAATGTGTAGATTAATTTAGTTAAGATAGGATTAATAAACTTGTATTTTTTTTGAACACACACACACACACACACACACACACACACACATATATATATATATATATATATATATATATATATATATATAGGGGGGGGCTTTATTTTCAGAACCCTGTTAAGTGCGGGAACTGCGAGAACCCACTTATGTACCACTAATAAAGAATGGTGTGCAACATATCAATGCAAAATGGTTTTTTTGTAATTAAAAGAAACCTCAATTCCTGGAAATATTAATGAAAAGGGTAGAAAAGGATTTTAGTTTAAACACTACCTCATTAACTGCATGCTAGAAAATCGGGATTTCTTCAAATTTTTTCTCAGTAATAATGATCACATATCAAGTTGCTTCTTATAACATCACCGATATTCATTTTTTTAATTCCAAAACACACACCGATCACACCTACAACCTTAAACCCCCAAATCTCTCAATAGTGGCGATAATCAAAATAAATCAAATCAATTTTATTGATTTGTTCAAATAACAATAACATCAATGGAAGGTATGATCATCATTGTTCTTTGTTTGTAATTTTTTTTTTAATTTTTTATATTGTCGATGGTTATGGTACGACTGGTAATTGTGAAGGCCTGCATGTTAATCTTTTCTTTTGATTGTTTGATTGTTGGATTAAGGTTAGTTAACATTTGGTTTTTATTTGATTGTTCGATTAATCTTTTGTTTCGTTTTTTTTTTTTTTTTTTTAATTAATTTAGACTTTGTTGTTACAGTAATGTCAATGCAGAAATATGTGATTTTATTTTGATGATTATAGTTTTTTATCTTTTTTTTTTTTTGTTTTTTTGTTTTTTTTTTTTTAAATTTTTTTATGACTGATTAAGGATGATCCAAGGATGACATTGGTATTTTGCTACATAAGTGTTTTTAATATATGGTAGTTATTTAATAAGATATAGATTGATATGTTATTTTCTTAATCTTTGTTAACAGGGTTACAAGGGTGTTTGGATGTGGGTTAAATAGCATATCAATTTTATTGATAATGAAAAAAATAGAAACAGATGTGTTTGGTTGTGCGAAACATATCATATCTGTTATGTTGATTATCTGTTCTGAAAACGTACATGTTCTAATGAACATGTATGTTTACTAGTTTATTAGTAGTTAAATGAAACATGTATGTTTAAATTAATACACTTAATTGGTTTTTGGGAAGATAAAAGTGTGTTGCATATATGTTATTTTGTTAATGTATGAAAGATTATCAGGATTACAGGGGTGTTTGGATGTGGGTTAAATAGCGTATCCATTTTATTGATAATGAAAAAAAATATATAAACAGGGGTGTTTGGTTGTGCGTAACATATCATATCTGTTATGTTGATTATGTAAGGAAAATTAACAGGGGAGTTTAGATGTGTGTAAATTAGAAGTAACATGTGTCGATAGTAGTTAATAATAGAATAAAATACAAGAATTTTAGTTGTTTTGATATTATAGTAGTAGAAACATGTGTGTTTGGATATGTGAGTCTTAATATTAAGTGTAGTGACATTGAGATTTAGAGTTGTGGATTGATTAAAAAGTATGGTTGAGTTTAAAACAAAATACCTGTGTTAACATTTTTTTGATAATTTATGAATATTAGGTTCTTAGAGAAGAGGCACGAGCAAAGGAAAGGAAACAGTTGCAGAAACCGATAACAATGATGATGCGATTAACGTTGTAGAAGAGGAAATGGATGATGACTTTGTTGATGTTGAATGGAACAACTCAGGTAAGCTGCTAACATGGTTGTTTGTATAATGTTCTAATATTATCCAATGTATTATGAATAACCATTGAATAGGGGTGTTTGGATTATGAATGAATATGGGTAATTTTAACCAGATATCAGGAATAAGGAAAATTTTGAACAGGGGTGTTTGGATAATGAGTGAATAACAACTGTGGTATTGAAAATTATTGAACAGGGGTTTTTGGTCATGTAGCAAAGCTTCTATTATATGGGCAGCCTAGTCAATAAGTAGGGGTGCAGACTCATGGAACATTATATGGGCAACCACATAGAACATTATATGGGCAGCCTAGTCAAGAAGTGGGGGTGCGTACTGATAACAGGCCTAACGATTGTGGTATATTTATTGCACCACATGGAACATTATATGGGCAGCCTAGTCAATAAGTGGGGGTGCGGACTCGCAGCTGTGATTAAAAAGCGGGCAACACAATTGTGCAAGCTGAGGAGAAAGTACGCTGCAACTTACACAAAGAGAAGATCCGGACAAAGCTGACAGATATGAAATCAGAAAATGTTGGAGTGAAAACAAGAAAAGTCCCGCTTGTAGGAATTTGAATGAAAATTTTAATGAACATTAGTATTTTATCTTTTTTCGTTGGTTTAGCATAACACAATGTGTTATCTTTTTTGTGGAATTATGATATGTACATGCTCTTATGGTTTTTATTCATTTTATTTATTTAATTTTTTATGCGAACATGGAAATTGTTAACTGAATTGTCAACAGACTTATGATCTGAAAATGGAAATATGACTTTTTTTGGTTTATTTTATGGTTTCTAGTTTTGTTGGTAGCTTTTTAGGAACTGCGATAGTTTTGTTGGTAGCTTTTTTGGTTTATTTTTGGTTTACTCATTAGTATAATCTCATCAAAATCACTTTTTACCACTTTCTAGTTTAGTTGATAGATTTATTTGGTTATCCGGAAAGTCAGTCATTGAAATATGGTTTTTGGTCGGTAAATGAAACTTTGGATTAAATAAAGTCAGTTAATCGAAAACATTTATGTTTTAAAACATGAAGGTTTATAAACATGTATGTTTTACAATATGAATGTTTTAAAACTTGAATGCTTATAAACATGTATGCTAAAAGCATGTATGTTTTACAATGTGTATGTTTTAAAACATGTATGTTCTTAAAACACTTGTGTTTTAAAAACATGTATGTTCTCAAAACACTTGTGTTTTACAATGTGTATGTTTTAAAAACATGTATGTTCTCAAGACCCTATACCTCTATACCTTCATTGAAAGCTTCAGGGAGCAAGACCCTAATCCTCATGACACATAAAAAAGGGTAAACACAATTGGCAGCTTCTAGGCAGTAGCAAGGTCTGCAATAAAAGACCAAGAGTTTATTTAAATAATGAATTCAGCTTACTCTGGACAATTCAAATAAGCTAACACAATAAGTGAGAAGTATGCATGGATAAACAATTGTGCATTGTGTTTCTGGACTTGCACAAGCAATATGAAGCAATATAACAGACATATATCAAGTTACATAAAAAATTAGATACATGATGCCCCCTAATATTCCTAAAAAGCGCTACTTGCTCAAGAAAATAAATTTTCTTCCAAAGACAAAAGAACACCATCATCAGTCAACTCCCATCCATATCAAAGGTATGCCTTCTTCAAAAAAATAAATGGTAAAATCCATAAGAAACAAATATTTCCACATTCATTATAACTTCGACTTTGTAACATATATGTACCAATCTAATGTCACTAATTTGCAGGTCCAACTCCAAGTCTAAACTAATACAGTGTGTCCATGTGGCAACATATACAAAGATCTATGAAAAGAAGAAAAAATTTCAAATCAAGGAAAAAAAGATAAATAAGTAAACAATTATAAAATACATGTTATCTTGGTTCGGAACTGTATCGAGTAATGTTGTGAAATCATCCAACTCAGAACTTTCCTACAAAATTGCTATATTACTACTAAGAAAACGAGTTCATGCACACCCTGTATAACTTAATCAGTCCATGTAACAAAAGACCAAAAACCACATTTGCACTTCAGCGAAGCAACTTCAAACAGCTCCGAAACATCAAAACCCATTTCCCGTCATTTCAAGAAGCAAAAGTATCCTGAAAATAGAAGTTTTTTACTTGTTACTTTTGTAAAGCCTCTGAATAATCATCATATCTGTCATCTTGATCATCTTCCTAAAGTTCCATATCTTCATAAAGATCCCCATCATTATTGCCTTCCTCATCTCCTCAGTGTTTTCTTCTTCAACAACTTTTTCTTGCCCTTCTGCTTTGTACAGCCTCGTCTATTGTGGCCTAGTTCTCTACAATTACTACACGAACGTTGTTTGAAGGGGACTTTTCTGTTAGTTCTCGCCTTTGCTTTGTTTTTTCCTTTTTCACATGCACTTTTTATTCTAATTTTCAATTACACACTTGTTATTCATTCATTATCCAAACACCCCTGTTCAAATTTTTTCCATATTCCTGATATATGGTTAAAATTACCCATGTTCATTCATAATCCAAACACCCCTGTTCAATTAAGAAAACAAACATACATTCTCAGTTTAAGAAGATAAACAAAATAAAATGGATTAAACATGATGAAATCAACATAAACACATTATATTAAAGATAGTAAAAAATTTATAAAAATGGAATAAAAAAAAGAAACCATTGTTGTCGTGTTGACCATGCTTCAGATTCTCCCGTTCCAGATCTTGTTCCGATATCAAAAGTGTTTGATTATCCGTATCTTGCACAACGTTATCATCCAGAAGAGTAACAATGTCGTCCTGTATCAACCATGCTTTTATTTTGGTGAATTATAGGCGATGATGTGTTCAATGAATCTTGAATTCTGGATTAGGGTTTGTCTATGAATCATGTATTTGGAGAAGAAGATCCAGAAAAAATAAAACTCTAAAATAACAAACCGTATCTTTGCATTATTTTAGCAAAAATTTGAATTATCAGTTTGTTAATTACCCTTAATGCCCCTGTGAATTAAGTATATTAATTTAAAAGAAAAATACTTTACTAAATTATGATTGGTCAATGAGAGTTCTCGCAGTTCCCGCACTTAACAGGGTTCTGAAAATAAAGATACACTATATATATATATATATATATATATATATATATATATATATATATATATATATATATATATATATATATATATATAATATATGGTATTCATATAACTTAATTATTTATTTAACTTAGGGTATAGGCAAAATAATAATTTAAAATGTTAACTCAAATTTTAGAGCATTATAACTTACTTGTTCTTATAAGCTTATAAAACAATCTGTTAAGCATTTAAGCTTCCAAAGTGCTTATTTTAGAGCTTCAACCAATTGGTCTTCACAAAAGTTGCTTATTTCTAGTATTTAAATAGTTTTTGTAAAAGAAAAATTCAGAAAAGCCAAATTTAAAAATAGTGATAGCTTCTATTTAAGCCATTTGGCTTATTGCTCAGCTTTTTCAAAAAGAAATTTTCATTTTTATAATTTTCCTAAGTTTCTAACATATTAAAATAATTTAAAAAAAATTCATAATTTTCTGAGTTAATTTAGTATTTATAATAATTAAATTAAGTTTAATTAAAAAGCCAAAAATTAATTTTCCTTCTACTTATTTATAAGCATAAGTAGCTTTTTATATTTTTCCTAGGTCTTATAATTAGTAAAGTATTTTTAGAAAATTTCCATAATTTTCACTATCCATTTAGTATTTTTCATAATTAAATTAGTTGAAATAGATTTTAATTATTAAATAAGTAAATAATTAGTAAATTAGTTTAAAAATAATTTTTTTAAACTTTTTATAATTTTCTAAGATTCCTGTGATGGTTAATTAGTTTTTTAAAAATTTTTATATTTTTCTAAGTTACTTTAGTATTTTTCTTAAATTTAAATTAGATTTAAATAAAGTTTCAATTAATTATTAAATAGTTTAAATAGTTTTTAATTAATATTAAATAATAAAATAATAAAAAAAAATTAAATTTATTTTTAATTAAAATTTTCTTTTAAAATTAAGTTTGTAAAAATTTTCATTTTCACCCCCTCTAGTTTTATTTTGCTTAAATCTCACCTTTTTCTTAGTACGTAATCGTTTCTGATTTTTAATTTGGTTTACGTTTGCTCATATCTGTAATCTTGTAATTGTTAATACTGTTTCATTATCTTAATCTCAATCAATCAGTAGTGTAATTAACTCCAAATTATTATTTGTTACTATTCCCAAATCACTGATTCCCGTAAACGTTTTCCAAACACAATTTCAATCTCGTTGGGACTTAACGACCCGGGGATTTCCCTGTACTTCCACGGATTTTATATCTTGTACTTCTCTCCCTCAGGTTTGACTTGTTGACCAATCTTGGTTAATTTGAACTGACTGTAAGGGTGGAGTCAAATTTTGGCGCCGCTGCCGGGGAGGTTGTTGCGTGTTTCTAAAAACGTTTAGGTTTAGTGATTTTTCAAAACCCTCTTGTACAAATTTCACCACTTTATAAATTTTTTTAAAAATCTTAATCATATCAGCAAAAGTTCATTAACACTTTTCCTAAAGTGTTAAAAACACCAAAAAAATCATAAACAACAAAACAAATCGTGAAGTTAAATTACTTCGTATTCTTTGAGATTACAACCTACACAAGTGGTAAACGGAAGTTCTGACATTAAATTGCGAACTGAAGAGAGATCCATTCTTCTCTCCCGCCACCCTGCGAGTAATCTTAAAGCAAACGATTTCGGTTAACGAATCGATACCAAAAATAATTTCCAAAAAGTTTTTTTTCACACACACACCCAAAATGCCAAAAACCTTTGTCTGGGAGGATTTGGTGTGTGCTTAATTACACACCTTTTTCTGTCCATATTAAGACCAAAACAGACACAAACTAACCATAAATGCCAAAGATATTGTGTTTTTGTGTTTGTGATCGTGCTGGAACGGATATTTAAGAAATTAGTAGAAATCAGGACAAAAGAACAAAAACGAGCACGAGTTTGGAATTCATGACAAAAGCCAGAGCCGGGGAAGCAAATTACAACTTTTGAGCTAAGATTGTCAAAACACACCCTGGGGAATCACTAAATGCCAAATATAGTCCTTGGAGCAAAAGTTTGCAAAATTGGCAGAAATGGTCCCTCAAGTTTGGAGTTTGACAAAAATGACCCATGAGCATTGGATTTTGGAAGAAAAAGTCAACACTGGTCCTTGGAGTTCACAAGTTATCAAGTTTGGTCCCTGGGTGAAAGATTTGAGGATTTTACAAGTTTGGTCCCTACAATTTCAGTTTTGGCATAATTAGCCCCTTGGGATTAATAATTGGAAAATCATCATTCATGGTCCTTATACTATTCAAGTTTGTCAAATTACACCCTAGTGACAACTTTGGAAGAATGGCAGATCAAGCCCTTGTATTTTTAGGAAATTACAAAAGTGGTCCCTGAAGTTTCAGATTTGGCAAAAATGGTCCCTAGAATTTAAAAAATGGAAAATATCAACTGATGTCCTTATATTATTCAAGATTGGCAAATATGGACCCTTAGTTAACTTTGGACATTTGGCAAACTCAGCCCTTGGATTTTCAGATTTTTCAAAGTTGGTCCTTATGATAATCCTTAAAACCAAACGGACCCAAGTTATTATCTTAAACCAAAATCCAATCTATAAGCACAACCAAACCAAACACCCTTACCAGCCCACACCCTCACCAAGCCCAAATACCCAAAGCCCAATCCCATTTTAAAATAAAAAAACCACCCCGGTCAAACCTTTGACCTTGACTTTTCCCTCTCAATACCACCTCCACCGCCTCTGCAATACCACGCCCACCATCACCACTTTCCCTGCTACTCAGCACCAACTCCACCCTTATCCCTTCCAGTTACACATCCCAACAACACCAATTAATGCACCACCCTCCCTACACGCTATCAGAAACCAGTTGCAAAAACTTTTTTCCCGCCAAAATTGCTCTCAATGGCCAAGATCGTTTTAAGCTAATCCAATGGTTCCGAAATGATGGGAAAAGATCGGAGGACCCAGAAAACCCTAGAAGTCTTCTATATAGAAGAAAGAAGCATAATTGAAGGAAGTAGTAGTTAATTAATGTAGGAATAGTGTCGTATTAGTATAATCTTAGTTTTCAGTTGTAATTCTTAGTTAAAAACAGTTGTAATCAACATTTCCAGTGTATTGGTAACTTTATTAAAGTTTAAATTCAAGTTTCCTTTTGAAATTCTCAGTTTGTCATTTTTCACTTGAAATCTCCATTTCACTTCAAAGTTGCTAAGTGTTGTTGTTACTTGGTTGTGTAAGCTTATATAAGTCACTAACCAGCTTTTATAAGCTTTTTAAGTATTAAAATTAATTTTAGCTTCAAAATAAAAAAAATAAAAAATACAAGAAAATAGTGTAAAAATAAAAATCAGTGGAGAGGAAAAAAGAAGAAAAGGAGCAGGGATAATAAAGGAAGGATTTGGTTTAGAGCCTCAGGGAGGCATTAGGATAGTGATTGAGACCTTGGTTCCTTGTTCTCAGTCTGGATTCATTTTGTATGCCTTTTGTCCAATTTTTGCTTTTCACTGTAGAAGTGCTTCTCATTGCTTATATCTGTGTCTTTTATGCTTATTTGATGTTTGTTAGTTAAGTTGTTGCTTAATGTTTCATGATTGTTCATTTGTTTGGATGATTGCTGAGTTCTTACTTTTAACTGTCAAAATGACTCCATGATGATTAAGGGTATTTAGTTGTTCTTAATTGTGTTTTTATGCTTAACATACCTTCTTACATCAGTATAGACCCTTTTGATTCAGTTTCATGGCCTTAGATCATCATTTACATACAAAATGCAAAATCAATGCATCAATAAGGGGTGTTTGGTTCAGTGATGTTCACTGAGTTGTGTTGCATTTCAGTGGAAGTTATTGGTTCACTTAGGTTGCATTAAGGTCGCATAGGGTATTTCTAGTAGTTAGGATCAGTAGTTTTATGATAAAAAGTCAAAATGCTTGTTTAATCCCATGTTCTCATTAACTATCAAGTAGTTAGGATCTATAATCATCATAATCAGTTCCATAGTTGTTATCATTGCTTAATTTAGTTTCTTTTTATCTTAAAACAACATAATCATTCCATTAGAAGCAATCAAAATTCACAAAAGTCAAACTAGGTTCAAAAACTAAAAAAGTCAAAATTGCATGGTAAGGCGGAAATCCATTTTTTGTATGAATTTTCATGAATTTTGTGTTCAAGATTAAGCTTTGATATTTTTGGAGGTTGAAATATACCAGCTAAACTTTAGAAATCCATTAGCAGCTTATTTTCAAGATTTTTATTCTGGCTTATGTAAGTGCTTATTTTGTCCTGCAGGGCAAACCCATGCCCTGCACCAGGATTTGACCAAATCTTCACAAGCTCATTCTGAGCTTGTTAGTGGGCCCCACCCTTTGCACCATAGCTTTTTGGAAAGCTTATTGGTCTGGCTTATTAGCTTTGTGCTTATTTTTGACTTCAGGTTCCTGGCTTATAGCTTAATTTGCCTTTGAATGTACCCTGACCACACTCACATACTGAATGACTCAGGGTGAATAGCCCAACTTCAATAGCCCTTCTAGTGCTTATTTGTGGGTCCCATTGTCTGAGCCTTGGCTTTTTGAAAAGCCCATAAGCTTATCTTTTCAGATCGATCTTCACTTTGGATCTCCAATCAACCTAGTGGGCCCCACAAGGCCTGCAACTTGGCCATTTTTGGCATGTGTTAGTGTTAAGGATTTGGATTTGCTTATTCCTAGTTTCTGTCTTATTTCCTCTGCTTATCTATTGTTTTGTGCTTATTTCAAGTTATTCTCAACAGTTTATAGCTTATTTTAGTTTGTGGAATAAGATTGTAGCTTTTTCATAACTTAAAGTCCTAATAAGCTTATAAAACAATCTGTTAAGCATTTAAGCTTCCAAAGTGCTTATTTTTGAGCTTCAACCAATTGGTCTTCATAAAAGTTGCTTATTTCTAGTATTTAAATAGTTTTGTAAAAGAAAATTTCAGAAAAGCCAAATTTAAAAATAGTGATAGCTTTAACTAAGCCATTTGGCTTATTGCTCAGCTTTTTCAAAAAGAAATTTTCATTTTTATAATTTTCCTAAGTTTCTAACATATTAAAATAGTTTAAGAAAAATTTTCATAATTTTCTGAGTTAATTTAGTATTTATTATAATTAAATTAAGTTTAATTAGTTTTAATTAAAAAAGCCAAAAATTAATTTTCCATCTGCTTATTTATAAGCAAAAGGAGCTTTTTATATTTTTCCTAGGTCTTATAATTAGTAAAGTATTTTTAGAAAATTTTCCATAATTTTCACTGTTCATTTAGTATTTTTCATAATTAAATTAGCTGAAATAGATTTTAATTATTAAATAAGTAAATAATTAGTAAATTAGTTTAAAAATAATTTTTATAAACTTTTTATAATTTTTTTAGATTCCTATGATGGTTAATTAGTTTTTTAAAAAATTTCATCTTTTTCTAAGTCACTTTAGTATTTTTCTTAAATTTAAATTAGTTTCAATTAATTATTAAATAGTTTAAATAGTTTTTAATTAATATTAAATAATAAAATAATCAAAAAATTAATTTTCTTTTTAATTAAAATTTTCTTTTAATATTAAGTTTGTAAAATTTTCATTTTCACCCCTTCTAGTTTTATTTTCCTTAAATCTCACCTTTTTCTTAGTACGTAATCGTTTTTGATTTTTAATTTGGTTTACGTTTGCTCATATCTGTAATCTTGTAATTGTTAATACTATTTCATTATGTTAATCTCAATCAATCAGTAGTGTAATTAACTCCAAATCATTATTTGTTACTATTCCCAAATCACTTATTCCCGTAAACGTTTTCCAAACACAATTTCAATCTCGTTGGGACTTAACTACCCGGGGATTTCCCTGTACTTCCACGGATTTTATTTCTTGCACTCCTCTCCCTCAGGTTTGACCTGTTGACCAATCTTGGTTAATTTGGACTGACTGTAAGGGAGGAGTCAATATCTAACCAATATCTTACACAATCTTTCTAGGATTCTTATAGTGTAAATCTAACAAAGATATATGAGCAATCTACCAAAGTCAACTTTGAGATTCTAGAGATCTTTCAAAGATATGCATATGATCTATGCCATGATGTCATGTATATATTTCTATTTTTAGATTAAAATATATATGAAAGTAAACTTGTAAAATGTATATATTACCTAAGTGATGTTGTTTTAGTAAGTTAATGAGTTACTAAAAATGTTTGATTACTAATGTTGTGACCAAGAAACACCTTCTGGAGGTCGAGGTTGATCGAAATACATGATTATTCTAGAGAGAGAAAGTAGAGAGAGAAAGGTGGAGAAAAAGGTTTATATTAAAATGACAATATGATGTTTACACACACAATTTCCCACACCACTTATGGAGAGTCATGAGGGGTATTTATAGGCTCTATCTCACTACAAGGTTGCCCCGTTTACAACATTAGTCCCTGAGGGTGCAACACTAATCATATCTAGTCTAATTCACTTGTGTGACGTTATCTTTACAAAAAGAGCGAGGCTAACAACTAATGTCATCACATTTTTATTCTTAGTAAAACTTGCTAATTTTACCTAGACGCCTAATGTGGCACTTATTCTATTTGACACCTAAAGGGCACTTTGACACCTAAAATACTTAAAGACTCTAAAAGTATTTTAATCATTCTAAATTGTTAGTCAAGGGGTTTGATCATAATGCCACATAACAAATATGTACGAACCTGTGTTGTAGCATACGAGAACTCGAGACGTCGAGAGGTGTTGAATGTATGTTGAGACAAAATATGATTACAAGTAACTTGTACATTTTACGTTATGTATCAAGTTATACGTTTGTCATCAATCAAAACAAACGAGACTGTATACCTTAAATATCGTAATATTTGCACTAACAGGGGGATATAAAGAAAATGAACACGGATAACGTGCAACATGTGTAGCAAGCTCGCGGGGTATGTTTACGATGATGGACCGTTTATGATGCAAGGAATGGGGCAATTTGGCATGGGACCTAGTCAAGTTATTTCAAGGGCTCCTAGATATCGGTTTAAGATTAAGGCATTAAGAACAATTACTGAAACTCAGAAGAATTCGTGATTTGGTGTTTTATAATGTACTTGAAACTCAGCAACATACAAAACTTTGGGCATTTTATTTCATACGATCTATATTAGCAAGTGCAACCTTCTTTTATAATTGGATTAAATAGTATTTAAGCTTTTATGGGTAAACTTGTATTGTCTAGACCTCATTTTCTCTCCTATGGCATTTTTCTTGGCTTTATTTGTATATTGTATTTCTCTGCAATTCGTTGAAGAAAAAAAATAAACTTTATGGAACTTTTAACAACTTGTTGCATATTTGGATAAGGCATGTAACATGCAAAGGTAGAGCCGAGCATCGGTATAAAACCAACTCAACCCGAATAGACAAAATCAAAAACCAAAAATTGTGAAAAGCTTAAAATCGAAATCGAACCGAATATGGTCAGTTCGGTTCATTTTTGTGTCGGGTCTGTCGGTTCAGTTCGTTTAGGTGTGTTTTTGTCGGTTTTGGGTCGAACCGAACCGACCCAAAACCAAAAATCATGAAAAACCTAAATCGAAACCGAACCAAAGGACTATCAAGTCGACTCAGTTTTGTCGGTTCGGTCGGTTTTATCGGTCCGGTTCGGTTTTGAACCTTCCATGCTTAGCCCTATGCAAAGTTATTTGGAAAAACTTGAGCGAGTTCAACTACGTTGGTGCTACACCAAAACATGACTTTACCAATTAAAAGCAATGCTTTAAATTCCGAGTTGAACGAGAACCTAAAGCCAATTTTGAGAAAAAACAGGTTAAACCGTGAACCGATAGCCCGACCAGATTAGAGAAAAAATAGGTAAATGTATTAAAAGTTGTTTGTTTTATTGGTGGGATAGAAAGTATGATTTGGATTTATATAAAATAATAAAATATATTAGTTTATAAATGGGCCCACCTCAAAATATATTAGTATACACATATTAAAATTAAATATGCAAATAAGACAAAATGGATAGTGAGTGTGTTAGAAAATCCACGATTTAGGAGATAGAAACGCAGGTTGCCTAGGAGGGATTTGTGTATACCCTTTTTTGAGGGCATCAATCCCAACAGTAAAACCCGAATATACAAACCAAACAAATGATCTGAGTTTGATCCTAAACCTTTTTTACAAAACCCACGAAACAAACTACCCTTACATTATTAAATAATTTTGGAACATCATTTTCGAAATATAAACCAAAAATTTTTGCAAAAGTGAAAATCAAAAAAGTAAATATTTAAAGAATGACTTAGTATATGTTTGTTATGGGGATATGACACTGTTGGCATTGAATGAATCATAAAATTATTCATTTGGTATGGTACTATAGAAATAGTGTGGATAATTCGAATATTAAAACCCATACCACAATAGTATGGTGACATTTCTGGCATATATAGTGGGATTCTGACAAAGAAGATATTTCATCTACGCAAAAATTTCTATTTTGATAACCTCAGCCATGCAAGTTTGGCTTTGTATCATTTGGTATGTTGTTTTTATTTTATTATATTTTAAATAATATTTTTAAATCTTTTTGATTTTATAAATCAAATTTTTTATCTATACTATCTATAAAAGGTATATGGTTAAAGTGAAATGTTGAATTATTGAATGTTGAAAATTAGACAAATGTGAGAAAAATGTATAGTGTAATTAATATTCTTATAAAAACACCCATTACATAAAAGTACAGTGATTTATTCATATTGTACAACTAACTAAAAGCATATCTACCAAATTAAATACAAACAATTAAAACACCCTTTACTAAAAAATACAATAAAATTTTACCAATATACAATTTAAACAAGATACAACATAACCTAGAATATAAATAATTAAACATAAAACACTATAAAATGAAAAGTACATATTATTACACACATTATACACATTAATAAAACACACAAAGTTTCATACAAGCTAACAAGTTGATGGTACATATAGTTTTGAAAATCGGACCGGACCAACGGGTTCAACACGGAATCGGTAAGCCATCCGAAAATGAACCAGAGAGGACCCGTTAAAACCGATACAAATTGATAAATCAAGCCTCATCGAGATCTATTTCTCTGGTTAATCGTCACAGGGTACCTGCGTATACTATTTATAAAGGAAAAAACAAAAAGTGAAAAGTAAAAAGTTGAAACTAAAAATAGAAATGTTGAAAACATATATTTCAAAAAGAAACTATTAATACACATCGAAAACCGGGTTGACCCGGTTTAATTTCACCGTGTTCGACCCAACCGATTGTGTTGACCTGGTTTAAATCGACCCATTTTTCGACTGGAGGTTCAACCAGTTAAATCACCCAGGTTTCAAAACATTATGTTTAATCCCCAAATCTTTAAACTTTTATTATTTTTTGTTTATAACCCATAAACTTGTGGAAAACTAGAAGGGGGGGGGGGGTTGAATAGTTTTACGTCTTTTTAATTTTATTATGAAAACCTCGTTTAGTTTTAAAACCTTGTTTACTTTTAAAAACTTTGATTCGATCTTATGTGAACTCAAATCTTGAACAATATGAACAACTATATCTAAGTATGAAAAGTAATAATGATGTAAGCTAAGTATGTGAAATAAACATATGCATAATATAAACAATTATAACTATCTACGGGAAATAAGTGAGTAAGCTAAGTAATAAGTTAGATATGGAAAGATCAAACCACGAGACAAATGATTTATAGTGGTTCGGCTACAAGGACACCTTCCTTGCCATACTTCACTCCCCGAGTCACCTACTTGAGTGTTTTCTTCACTATGTCAACAAGCTCTCTTATGGCGGAGAAAACCTTACACAACTTTTTCTTACACCAATTAACGACACTAAGCTAAATGTCGAGTCCTAATCGTAGCTAGAACCAATCTCACAACTTCAATCAGAACACAACGTCTTCACAACTTCTCACAACTTCTTTACGCCTTCTTCACGACTTCTTCACAACTTAACACTACTTCTATTCACCACAATATCTTCACAACCAATCACTAGTTCTTCATTACTTCACGGATTTCTCTTTCTTCTCCACTTCACAACTTCTATTTCTTCTCTTCTTCACTATTTCTACTTCTTCATGACTTCTACTATTTCACACACTCCCAACAAATCTAATTACCTAAGTTCATATCAAACTAATCAATATACACACCTTATACAAGAATGAATGAATAATTTACAAAATGGAATGAACAAACAACTTAGATATCAAGATAATACTAAGTTGTAATACTTCTTGTCTTGATGAGTAGAAGTATTCTTCTCTTGCACTTAAATGGTTGAAGCTTTGATCACTTAGAAACAAAAGCTTATGATTATATGATTAAAGGATTAAGAATGAATAGAAAGAAGATTTAGATCAGAAAATTTTGAGTGCAAAAGGTGAGGAAAAATGCCAGGAATGAACCAGTATTTATAGGCAAAAAAATACAGCTGGAGGAGCGTGTCGGTCCCCTTAATAATTAAAGAAAACCTATAAAAATAAAAATAAAAATCTCACTAGAAAGGAATCTAGTAAGTAGACCTAATAAAATTAAATTTCAACCTAAACAATAACTATTCCCCGGTTGCGGCGCCAAAAACTTTGATGCGTGGATTGTGGTCTACACAAAAGTTTTGCTTCTCAAGGGATCTTGAGAAGCTTGCAATCCCCACCAGGAAGTGTATCTAACTGATGTAGTATAGTGAGTTGGCAATTACGGGGGATTGATCGTTCTCCACAGGGAATAGTGTTCGTTAGGATTGAAACTAATTTAACTAGGCCTAGAGGTGAGGGATTATTCTTTTTGTATTTTTAGGTTTTATGGAAAGCAAGTAAAAATCTCGGGTATTGGGAGAGTGGGCGGAATTAGTTGCTACTCAACTAACCCAAATAACTACTTAAACAAATAAAATAAATAAATACAGAATATAAAATAGTGAAGACTTCTAATATGAGAAAAGCGTGTTTACTTAGATTTCACTACTCCCTAGTTATCTTTTATTGATTAATTGGTTTGTCACAATTGCATGGGTGAAGGGTTGCATTCCTTAATATCATTTGTGGGGCCGTGTACGATTTTCCCCAACTCTATAAGCTTCTATCTTTTCCTATGACAACACGTTTAGTATCCTATCATGGCCTCATTAATAGTCACTTATGCATTTAATTCAACCAATAAAACCGTAGTACACATCTGATTACGTTTCTTAAGACGTTCAAGCAAGTTACCATATAGGAGATTAGCCAGTTTTCTTAAGCCCAACTCTATAAATTACCATATACGTGACGGCCTACTTCTTGTAAAACGTGATGCCGTCACGTTTAAAGCATCAATTTGTTTTCTGGCACGTCAAGTGTAAATGTAATATCCACCTCTTGTCTCATAAGATGATGCCGTCCCTTTGAAATACATGATTCCGTCATGTACAATTTCCAGCATGGATTCTTGACTTTGTCGTTTTCTTCACTTTTTGCTCCAAAAACATCCAAAATGCTTCCTTTTCCAGAATTCTCCTCAAAAGTACCTAAATTGACAAAAGAAACGATTTAAGGTAATAATTGATCATATTATCACGACTTAGGGCTTAAATGACCCCTTAAAAGCGTAACAAATTTGTCCTTATCAACCACCCTTATAATTAAGGGGGCCGCCCCTCTTGAACGACTATATTTTTTGTCTTTTACTGGGAATGGTTTTTCTGAAACATTTTTGCCATTTTTGGTTGAAAATTTGAATTCATATATTTATTATGGATTAAACATATTTCTTTAATTACCAAAAATGATTTTGTAAAAGATATAAAATGTTTGTGACATTTTATAAAAAATCTAGTGTTTAAGAAAATGTTCCTTTGATCATAAAATGCATTAGTGTAGGATCGTGTTTTAGGTTGAATATTGTGATTCGGGAGGTCTTGGATTATGAAAGAATGAGAACTCCATAGTTAGAGAGAGAGAGAGAGAGAGAGAGAGAGAGTAAAGAGTAAAGGGAAAACTAAGTGTTTTATTGATAA
Organism: Artemisia argyi; assembly: GCA_030686995.1. Lineage (NCBI taxonomy): Eukaryota > Viridiplantae > Streptophyta > Magnoliopsida > Asterales > Asteraceae > Artemisia > Artemisia argyi. Next base: position 134,818,826 of record CM060702.1, read on the forward strand.
TGAAAATGAAAGAGTTACACAAAGTCTCACCCCTCCATGGAAGTATGGAGGGGTATATATAGCCATACATACACACCACTTTACAATAATGACGTTTCTAGTACCTGTGTATTAGGCTTACATGATAACTAATGTAATCCCGTTAATGTTGTCACATTTAACTGTTAGGAGTGATCCCAACAATCTTCCCCCAATGTGGCAACATAAGGGATTACTTACAACATTTCCTACAAGTACAAATATAAGTAAAATAAAGTCTTCAAAAGCTCTTCAAATGCTGAGGATGGCGACAGTTGATGCTTATTGTCTTCATCTTGTACCTCAGCTTCATAACTTTTTCTTCACTTGTAGGCAAATGATGTAATATGCATGAAATGGATTAACTTCCCCCCAATTCATGTTGCATGTCTTTAGCAGCTTCTTCGTACACTTCTTTTTGGCGAAGTTTCTGAATCAGCTTCCCCCCAAACTGACAACCGTCTTCAGCAGATTCGAAACTTTGATGTAGTCCACATGTCTTCTAACTATTGAAGTTTTAAGTACGCAGCGGAATTTGTAGATGACACCGTAAACCACACTAAGCAAATCTGACTAGTCACTTAATCACAGTTATGCTCTACGCGGAAGCTCCGTTCGGGGGTAACATGCAAGAAATCAGCAAGATCTTCTCACATATACATGCTACTTCACACTTCACAACCCGCGAGAGTTGAAATGATTGCACCAAAATCACAAAACTGAACCACTGATCATCTCTGCGGACGTCTCTCCGGTAGTAATAAAATTGTAAGCTCGATCACGTGAGTTTATTATGCATCCCTGATGTGCACATTTCTTCCCCCTAATTGCAGATCCTCGTGGAAAATGAGTATTTTCGCAAAGAAGTCAAGAAAAGTCAAAGAAAGCAAAGAACACCCACTCTCTCTTCCCCCACGATGTGTTCGTGGAATCGGAAGCATACACACTATGTTTACGATGGAAACGGAGGCAGCGTAACCCCATATGTCCAACCAACCGATTATGTGTGAAGTATCATAAATAGCCCATGAGAATCAACTGCTGATAAACATCTCTACTCTTTTATACTCATCTCAACTAACTCATTACCGACCCCATTATCATTCTGACGACTTTTTGTAGTGACTACTGATGGAGAAAACCCAATATGATGAACTTGAGACAGAAGTAAAATAACCCGAACTTGTGACTTAAACTTGCACTATTGTCTGACTAAGAACCTATACTGAGAATTTCAATAAAGGTAGAATCATATACCCATCCAACCATCCTTAATTGTATATGAACTTCTCTCGAATTATCCACATCTTTTGGTGACACTTGAGCACTACAACGTAACTCCTTCAAAGTGATAGCTATACACTGTGAGCAAAACAACGTAACTCCTTACATCAGGTATAACTAGACAACTCAAGTCTTGGTCATTTGTACGGATAAAAGCTCGAAAAAGGATCTCGAAGAATCATGCATCCAACCAACCCCGATATCTTCAAGATACTAAGTACACGCACTCGTGAAATTCCACTTCAACCTCAAATAAATAATAAAGAATTAACCCCGTAGTCACATCTAGCGGTTAAATGCACAATTCTAGCCTTTTTGACGGTTTAATCGAATCTTGATAATGGTTCCCGATCTTGTCAAAATTGTAACCCCGTGAAATATTTGTTAAACAACGCAATTCTAGCCGTGAAATTATGTATCCCCGTGAAATTTTCAATACAAAAATACCACTCTTTTACCAAATATTATCAATAATATTATATCTAAAAATAAATTCAGATACAATATTTTGATAGTTCCATGTATGCGTAATTGCGTATTTCCAACTCACTCAACATTTTGTTTCAGCCCAACACCAATACACAATATAACGATACAGTCAAATTTCAGTCCAAATCAATTATAAGCCCGGTAGCAGCCCAAGAATGAAAACAAGGCCCAAGCAACAATGACATAGTGCAAATTACTTAAATTATTTCGGCCCATTGTCATTTGCGTGAGATGCCTGTCCAAAGTCCAAACACAAAGTAATATTCCTAATCTAGTGCCCATCCTAATCACATTCGGTGATATAACTTTTGTGTATATATTAGACATTTGACCTAAACACAACACTTTGTATTGTCCGCCCCCATCTTTTAACGTTTTCTCTGACATAATACTCATCACCCAAACTCCAGATCTGACAAATATAATCAAAACAAACAAATCAAATGCACATCTAAATCTCAGTTTTCATTACTGATTCATCTCCATCAATTCTAACAATCTCATCACTATCAAACCATAATCGACTCATTAACATCATCACAATTAATCATGAATCACCCAAACGAGTTAACACAATAGTCCTACTAGAAGCACTCCCTTTTTTTTAATATAGACGGATAACATCGAATAATCAAAGGGCCACGACCAATACCATGGCTTCAAGATCCCTAAGGGTCTCGGGTAGGTTGTTGGTTTATGTTGTTTGTTTTTCATTTTAATTTTCAGATCGAAACAAAGAAGGACTTAAACACTCTTGTTTTTGTTCTCTCTTTAAGATGTTTCGTATATTTAACAAGAAGTGTATCTTCACATCGATCAATGATGAGTGCAAGTTCCACCAAAAAAATCTATAAAAGATTATGTAAAAAGTGGAACGATTTTGAGATCTCTTGTAACTTGTCGAGTCTTGTGATTGGAGATGGGATTTAGAATAGATGTGGGTCGACTGTGGTGGTTGTGTGATGGATAGGATTGGATTAGAATGATTATGATTATGTTGTTGGATTGGTTCTGCTCTTCTTTCATTCTTTTTCATTTCATATTTGTTTCATTCTTGGTAGTAGACTTATGATGTGTAAAAGACTGAGGTCACCTTGAGTTTTTGGTATTATCTTTTGGTCAACGTGGTCTCTTCTTCATCTATCAAATTTTTTTTTCTTATTTGGATACTTTACGCAAAATGTTTTGCGTAGACATGTTTGACCTTATGCGTAGACTATGTTTTACGTAAACGTGCCATACGCAAAACATCAACTTTTGCGTAGACCTTAGCTTTTGCGTAAGTATTACGCATAAGGCTAGGGTTTTACGCCAAAGATGAACCTTACGCATAACTTGTCCAAGTTATGCGTAGAAAAACTGAAGATATGCGTAGACCAAGGGTTTTTGGCATAAAATAACGCGTAGACTGTTTTCCGGCGTCCTTTTCCGACCAATTTCCGACCATCTTTTCCGGCAACTTAAACAGACCACGTTTCAGACCATGTATTAGTTATCATTTTGACCACCAAATACTTCACGGGATGGTACTTTTAAATCATAGATAAGATGAATGAAAAACTGATATACAGGACTTAAAAAGGACCACTTTATTGACAATAAAATCTGACAAGAGAACTGTTTACCACTCAAAATACACATAGGAAATTAAAAAAAAAATATTTGACCATGTGATATTAATGGTAAAAACAGCTTCAAGAACAGATTCGAACCAAAAAAAATTCAATTTTGATAAGATAACATCACAATAAATCAACCAAAACTAATAACCAAGGCTCTGATGCCACTTGTAGGATCGTGTTTTAGGTTGAATATTGTGATTCGGGAGGTCTTGGATTATGAAAGAATGAGAACTCCATAGTTAGAGAGAGAGAGAGAGAGAGTAAAGAGTAAAGGGAAAACTAAGTGTTTTATTGATAATGAAAATTAAAGAGTTACACAAAGTCTCACCCCTCCATGGAAGTATGGAGGGGTATATATTGCCATACATACACACCACTTTACAATAATGACGTTTCTAGTACCTGTGTATTAGGCTTACATGATAACTAATGTAATCCCGTTAATGTTGTCCCATTTAACTGTTAGGAGTGATCCCAACAATTAGGCATTTTGTTTATTCATACCTTAAGTGATTTGGTTGTTAAAATGAACATTTACGACTAAATACTTGTTTACGTCATAATATTTAGTTTAATGAGTTTACATTTTGCGATTATCAAAACGTAGAGATATCGAGAAATATTAATAAAGTTTTTAGGCATTATTTATATAAACAATCTCCCCCTTTTTGATGATTACAAAACCTAAACTCGTTAAATCAAAAATTAATTTTTAGACAAGTATTTAGTGAGTTTATATTCACTTCGCCCCCTTTTTACAGAATCAAAAAGGTTATGCCGACTAGCTTTATAAATGAAGTTAGAGGGGATGAAATCTCCCCCTTGATGTGTGCTCTCCCTCGTTCGAAGGCACCAAGGAATCGAGATATGGAATTCTTGCAAGAAAAATATTAGAAGCACAAGTATATATAGCTAAATATGGAAAACAACAAGCATAGCAAACAAGTATTAAGGGCACATAGCAATATATTCATTAATTTAAAATAATGAGTAAAAGATCCTAATTTGCCAAAGAGAGCCATCAGACTTGCTTGCAACAAAAGGTTGGTTGATTCTTATTTGAAAGTGAAAATCATAAGCATATAGTATGCTTAGATGGTTGATGATGGAGTGTTTCGAATGAAAGTAGTTGAGTTAGGGTAAGGTTGTTGGATTAATGGAGGTATATGTTTGGGTGCATGGATGTTGAAGAGTTTGGTGGTGGAGAGTTTGGAGGTGGAGAGTTAGGAGTGGAAATGTTGATTGACGTTTTGGATGTTGTTCAAGTGAGGGTATTGGATGAGATATAGTGGGAAGATACTCAATCCAAGTGAAGTGTTTATTCAATGCAATGGTTTGGTTTTGGAGAAAAATGCAACAAGAACAATTGTTGACATGTTTCTCAACTTGGTTTAAGTTGTGGGGTGATAGAAGGAGGTTGATCCAAGGTGTGTTGAGCAAGGTGTAGAGAAAGAAGAACACTAAGCTCATGGGCTTCCTTGAGTTCTTCAATGAACTTCAAGTGTTCAGAGGAATGTAATGATGGTGGAGTGTGGTTGTTATTTGGGATGGATGTTTGGATATGCAACATAGGAGTAGCATGTGAGTTGGTAGGAAGTGGTGGCAATACTTTTGTTGGTGGAGACATTTTTGATTAATGCATGAAGATGAAGGTATGGAAGAAAAGGGTGTTTCATGAGTGGAGGGTGTTTTGGATGGTGCATTGGTAGGTGAAATAAGATGTGAGGTGTTAGTGATGAGATTAGGATTGTGATTTCAAGATTGAGTATGTTTTTCATAAGAATTATTTGGGTGAGATAAAGGTGTATTTTTGGAAGCCAAGATGGATGGTTGGTTATTATGATGAGGTTTGTGAAAGGATTCATTGGAATAAGCTTGAGGATTGGGAGTATAGTTGGGAACAAATGTGGGTGGAAGAATTGGGTGAGGATGAGTGAGGAGATATTCAATCCAGGAAATATCTTCACTGAAGTCGAGAATTTGTTTTTGAAGAAAAATACAGCAGGGACAATAGTGAGTGTGGTTTGTAACTTGATCCAAGTTGAAAGAGTGAGGTAAGAAATTTGAGTATGGAGAGGAAGGTGGGTGATGCAAATTGCGTTGTGCAAGGTGCATAGTATTGAGATCATGAAGATCATGGAGTTGGTCAAGTTCTTCACGTAACTTCAAGGTTTCCAAGGAAGTTGATGATGGAGGAATTTTGTTGTTGTTGCATGTAATGTTGGTGGGAAAGAGAGTGAGGTGTTAGGGATGTAATGTTGATTGTTGTTTAGAGGTTGAGATTTTTCAACAAAAGTATTGTTTAGAGGAAATTGGTGAAATGTAGGTACGTAGTTGGGAGCATAGGTGGATGCTTGACCATTATGTGGATTGAGGAAGGGCTCATTTGAGGGAGCTTGAGGGTTGAGTGTATAGTTGGAGACATAGGAGGAATTTGATGTTAATGAAAGGTAGAGAAAATTTTCCCAATCTTTGATTTTGATCAAAACAAAGTTGTGGATATTGATAGTGAAACATGTTACTAGAAAAGTGGGATAGTCATTTGAAAAATTATTATTATTATTATTATTATTATTATTATTATTATTATTATTATTATTATTATTATTATTATTATTATTATTATTATTATTATTATTATTATTATTATTATTATTTTAAATGTGAGGTTTTTGCATATTTTTAGAGATATTAGATTTTTGACAACAAATATCATTAATCATAGATTTTAAAAGATGTTTATCAAAGATCTCATGCTCAAGAGGATTGGTTAGGCCTATTGTCACATGCTATCCTTTTCTACATAACCTATGATCATAAGTGAGTGATGACGTAATTTTATATGTTTGATGCAAGACTGTTGAATGGGGTATATCCTAACATCTATAGCTCCTTTGTTATTGCACACTTATCTAACTTAATGCCATAGTGTATGAGACCTTGTTTCATAAATAGTTTTCTTACGCGAAGGGTCTAATCCTACTTCTATATTAACAATTAATCCACTTAACTCATTTCACTTCATCACCATGAATTTGCTAATAGTGGATATAGAAGATTTTCATTTTCTATTTTGTTCGACAATGAACAATTTCATTATATTCCTAGGAAAGTCAACTAATGATGTTTCTAGGTTATAAGTATATAAGCTATTATGTACGTATATATGTATAAGAGTTACAAACAATATATCTGTATAGCTAAGCATTAATATAACTAATCATTTATCTAATCATGCAAATTATATTGATGGACATAAAAGACAAGCGTACCTTTTAGTCTTCAATGGATTTTCTTCAGGCACTTCAAGTTACCATGTTGACCTATAGAAGTCATGTGTAGATGAGATTCCAACTTATTCGAAGAATGACAACTTAGCCATTTGGTCCCCATTGTCTCATTGGTCCAAAATTGTTTGAACCAAACATGGTTTGCATTTGACTAGGATGCATGTATGGTGGAAGTATTCCCCACGGGTTAAAGCTTGGTTGATGTTGGTAATTCCACATTGGGTGACTATTATTAGAAAAGTTTTGCCTACCTTGATTTCTTCTAGGTTGAGGGGTTTTAGACCGAGGATGAGGATTATTTGGTCTATTTGGAGGTGGAGTTTTAGATCTTAATTTTGGTTTAGAAAATCCGGTTTTGGCTTTTAATGATTGTTTATAAAAAAATTTTACTTCCTAATTACTTGCAATACGTATTTTTCTATCTTTTATAAGTATATACTTAGGTTTTGACTCTAATGATTTTTGTTACTAGATTCACATTCAAACTTTATATTTTTATTTTCACTAGTTGAAACATTAGTTGAGGTAAATCCTAGACCGGTTTTATCTCCTGAAGTTTCTTGAACACCTATTATTTTCTTAAGTGAGTTACTACTATTTTTAAACTTGTGAAGTTTGAAAATTTCATCTTTAAGTTTTTCGTTTTCATTTTTGACCTCTAAGCATATTTACATTCTATAAAAACTTCTTTTCCTTTTTCCAAATGTTGTAGTTTAATTTTTAATTCGAGTACTTCATTTTCTAATAAATTATTAATATGTTTTAGTGACTTATTTTTAACTATAACATTTTGACCTAATTTGCATAACCTATTATATTCATTATCTAGGTCTTTTTCATTTAATGATTGATTTTCATCACTAAAGTATTTGGTTTCAGAAAGTACCTCATTTGATGCCTTGGCTATAAGACATTTTTCGTCCTTTGTTATTTTTTTCTCATCTTCATCGCTATCACTCCATACTCCTCCAACGAACGCCTTTTGATTTCGATCCCTTGACATCATTGGACATTTTTCTATGAGATGATTTGGGTCGCCGCATTTATAACACTTCCTTTCTTTTTCTTTTGACCATCTCGGAGTCTTTCTTTATTATTGCTTCGTAGACTTTCAAGTTGCCGATCAACTCGTCAAGTTGAAGAGTTGGCAAGTTCTTCGATTCTTCAATCGCCGTAACTTTAGCTCACCATTTTTGATGAAAAGCCCTAAGAAATTTCCTGAAAAAATTCTTACTAGAAAAATTCTCATCAAGTGCTTTTAAACTTGTGATGATAGTGTTAAATCTAGCAAAAATATTATCAATTGATTCCTCTTCTGGAATCGTAAATTGTTCATATTGTTGAACAAGAAGATCTATTTTGTTACCTTTAACTTGAATATTACCTTGGTGAGTGATTAGTAAAGAATCCCAAATTTCTTTTACGGTTTTACACATAAAAATTCTTTCATATTTTTTGCGTGGTAACGCATTATAAATGACCATTTTAGCGTCATTATTTTTTGATAGTTTCTTTTTCAAATCATCATTTTGTTTTTCAAAATATAGAATTTCATCCTTTTTAGTTTCGAAATCATATTGAATAAGGGGAAAATCATCAAAGGTAATGACATGCCAAAGATCAAGATATTTTGATTTCACATAAGTTTCGATTCTATTTTTCCAATAAAGAAAACCATCACTTTCAAATAGTGGTGGTCTTTGCATAGATTGCCCTTCTAAATATTTTTCCGATTCCATAGATCGATTCAAGTTTTAAAGTACAATATATTTCAAAAATCTTGTTTGACGTGGCTCTGGTACCAATTGTGGAAGACTAGAAGGGGGTTGAATAGTTTTACGTCTTTTTAATTTTATTATGAAAATTTAGTTTAGTTTTAAAACCTTGTTTACTTTTAAAAACTTTGATTCGATCTTATGTGAACTCAAATCTTGAACAATATGAACAACTATATCTAAGTATGAAAAGTAATACTGATGTAAGCTAAGTATGTGAAATCAACACATGCATAATATAAACAATTATAGCTATATACGAGAGAGAAGTGAGTAAGCTAAGTAATAAGTTAGAGATGGAAAGATCAAACCGCGAGACAAAAGATTTATAGTGGTTTGGCTACAAGGACACCTTCCTTGCCCTAATCTACTCCCCGAGTCACCTACTTGAGAGTTTTCTTCACTATGTCAACAAGCTCCCTTATGGCGGAGAAAACCTTACACAAATTTTCCTTACACCAATTAACTACATTAAGCTAAATGTCGAGTCCTAATCGTAGCTAGAACGAATCTCACAACTTCAATCACAACACAATGTCTTCACAACTTCTTCACGCCTTCTTCACGACTTCTTCACAACTTAACACTACTTCTATTCACCACAATATCTTCACAACCAATCACTACTTCTTCACTACTTCACGGATTTCTCTTTCTTCTCCACTTCACGACTTCTATTTCTTCTCTTCTTCACGACTTCTACTATTTCACACACTGACAACAAATCTAATTACCTAAGTTCAAATCTAACTAATTGATATACACACCTTATACAAGAATGAATGAGTAATTTACAAAGTAGAATGAACAAACAACATAGATATCAAGATGATACTAAGTTGTAATACTTCTTGTCTTGATGAGTAGAAGTATTGTTCTCTTACACTTAAGTGGTTGAAGCTTGGATCACTTGGAAACAAGAGCTTATGATTATATGATCAAAGGATTAAGAATGGATAGAAAGAAGATTTAGATCAGAAAGTTTTGGGCGCAAAAGGTGAGAAAAATTACAGGAATGAACCAGTATTTATAGGCAAAAAAATACAGCTAGAGGAGCGTGCCAGTCCCCTTAATAATTAAGGGGACCACCCTTATAATTAGGGGGCGCCCCTCCTGAACGGCTATATTTTTTGTCTTTTACTGGGGAAGGTTTTTCTAAAACATTTTTGTCATTTTTGGTTGAAAATTTGAAAAAATATATTTATTATGGATTAAACATATTCCTTTAATTACCAAAAATGATTTTGTAAAAGATATAAAATGTTTGTGACATTTTATAAAAAATCTAGTGTTTAAGAAAATGTTACTTTGATCATAAAATACATTAGGCATTTTGTTTATACACACCTTATACAAGAATGAATGAATAATTTACAAAGTGGAATGAACAAACAACATAGATATCAAGATGATACTAAGTTGTAATACTTCTTGTCTTGATGAGTAGAAGTATTCTTCTCTTACACTTAAGTGGTTGAAGCTTGGATCACTTGGAAACAAAAGCTTATGATTATATGATCAAAGGATTAAGAATGAATAGAAAGAAGATTTAGATCAAAAAGTTTTGCGTGCAAAAGGTGAGAAAAAGTTACAGGAATGAACCAGTATTTATAGGCAAAAAAATACAACTGGAGGAGCGTGCCGGTCCCCTTAATAATTAAGGGGACCACCCTTATAATTAAGGGGGCGCCCCTTCCTGAACGGCTATATTTTTTGTCTTTTCCTGGGGAAGGTTTTTCTGAAACATTTTTGTCATTTTTGGTTGAAAATTTGAATTCATATATTTATTATGGATTAAACATATTCCTTTAATTACCAAAAATGATTTTGTAAAAGAAATAAAATGTTTGTGACATTTTATAAAAAATCTAGTGTTTAAGAAAATGTTCCGTTGATCATAAAATGCATTAGGCATTTTGTTTATGCATACCTTAAGTGATTTGTTTGTTAAAATGAATATTTACGACTAAATACTTGTTTATGTCATAATCTTTAGTTTAATGAGTTTACATTTTGTGATTATCAAAACATAGAGATATCAAGAAATATTAATAACGTTTTTAAGCATTATTTATATCAACAAAACTTTTTTATCACTAAACGATATGTGGCTATAAAATCACGTTGCTATGCACGGATACTCGTTTATTATATAATAATATATGTTCCATCTTCTAGTCTTTTCTCAAATTTATTTCAAATCTTTCAAACCTTTCACAAATCCTAATACCACTTGTAAACCAAACGGGCCCTTAAACTTCACAATTTCATATTTCCTCTAAGAGAAATAGGTACCCTGAAGTCATCTTGCTGGTGTCATGAAAAAAAGTGATGCCACATCAGCACCTTTTCTTATAACACAAGAATTTACCACAATACTAACAACACCCCTCCCTCCTATAACACTAGTTTCTGATGCCGTCGTGCACCCTTAAACACCACATAGAGCTGAGCATCGGTCTAAAACCGACCCGACCCTAACCGACAAAACCAAAATCCAAAAATCATGAAAAACTTAAACCGAAACCGAACCGAATATAGTCGGTTCGGTTTAGGTGTGATTGTGTGTGTTTTTGTCGGTTTTGGTCAAATCGAACCGAACCGACCCGAAATCAAAAATCGTGAAAAAACTAAATTGTAACCGAACCGAAAGACTATCGGGCCGGCTTGGTTTTGTCGGTTCGGTCAGTTTTGTCAGCCCGGTTCGGTTTTAAACCTTCCATGCTCAGCCCTAAACCCCCCCCCCCCCCCCACACACACATACACACACACACACACACACATATATATATATATATATATATATATATATATATATATATATATATTCTTTCTTTTTTTTCATTTATCTAAATAAAACAACACATTTAACTAAAACTAAAATTTTATTAATCAAAAACATACATTCAAAAAACGTGATCTCGTAAAATAAACTTCTAACCGATCTCGTAGTAAAGACTAATTTTAAAAAGTAATCAACCTCGTAAAATTTAATAATCCAAGTCAAACCTTAGTCCAATAATTAGCCAAAAATTTACAGTGCATTCAACAAATTAACAAAATAGTCCAAATTTCCGCCCAAAACACGCTTCTTATTTTAATTTTCAAATAAGCCCAAGTCCACAAGTGAAAACTACTTTCTAATAACCATAATCTTTAGGTTATAAAAACCCCCTAAAAACACTCAACACCAACCCTAATTATACTCCATCCTTATTACTCCAAACAAAATTCGTCCCCTTTTCACTCCGAAACACACGAACAAAAACACCTATAACACTTCTTTTCACTAATGTTGCCTAACGTTCACAATTACAAGTGAAAAAAGGAAAACGCAAAAAAAATACAGGAAAACGCGACCCAAAGGTACACTCCTCGCACCGTCCGGTGGTGTTTTCCGGGACTATCTCACCTGGTCATGATGACTCAGGACTCGAAAACACGAGGCCTGGCGTGTTTGTGGTGTGCTCGGGTGACGTTTGGTGGAAAACGTGAGGCTTGGTGCAGGGTACCCGACTCTCTAAGAGCACGGTACCATGACACCGAGTAGCGCCAATCCGACGTGTTGGCACGCCATGGCACCCATGGTGCACCGCGCCATCGCTTGAGCCAAAGCCCATGGCGTACACTAGTGGTTGCATTTCCCTTTGTTTTGTTTTTTTTTTTTTTTTTTTTTTTTTTTTGACCTTTGGATTGTTTGAAAACAAAATTCTGTGTGACAAATGGGCGTTTTGATTTGAGAACTATAAAGGAGGGTGTTTTTTGATGTGTGAGTGGAAAATGATGCGAGGGAAAAAAAAAAAGAGAAAGAAAAAATACTGACATCACATGATGTAAAAATAAAAAAGATCGCGGCTTCAGGCCTTGAGCCATGATATTTTGTCAGCTCTTGTTAAAGATAAGTGACAAATTAACTTCTTGTTTTCTCTAATATATTTTAATATCGAAGTTACTCTTTTGATGCATGAATACATGTCTATATATTCACTAGCAATCCTTATAGAGGCTATATAGTAAAAGTGGTGATACTAATTATTCTATATATTCTCTTAACAGCTGTCTGTTCGTGTAAGTGTAGCTAAAATCATACGCTACGTCTTGTTTTGACTAAAAAACTACTCCCGGCCTCCATTTTAATAGTTTTGATGGTTAATTTAACAAATTATTTTAAACGTGTCAGGCATCCGCACCTTTAATAGTAGCAACTTACTTGACTCGTGAGAAAACAAGCATAAAAAGCAATTCAAGTATTTTGTTAATAGTAGCAACTAGTGTTCTCAAATTCAAAAGACAATTTGTTGAAGTTCATGAGTTCAAATCCTGCGACAAGATGGCTGTTTTTTCGCCATTGTTTGATGTAATGAAACATGTTCGTAAAAGATAATATCTTAAAGTTCACTTTAAGTGACGTAGATAAACTGTTGTTTTTTCTGATAATTTGAGGAATCTTGTTGCCAATTGTTTGTTCATAGAATCTAGCACAACCAATAATAAAAAAGATGCAACCAATGCTGCACAAAGATGATCCCAATGGCTCACTCTGAATCTAGCTTGTCAACTTTCCTTTATATACAAAACAAGAAAAAATTCACTAAAATAATCTAAATTCCACATCCATGAGCGAAACAATAAGTCCTCTCCCCACAGGCCTCCTACCCGACGAGGCATCACCAGATTGGTTAAACAAGGGGGACAACGCATGGCAGCTCACAGCAGCTGCTTTGGTTGGGCTGCAAAGCGTCCCAGGCCTAGTGATCCTATACGGCAGCATGGTGAAGAAAAAATGGGCGGTTAATTCGGCATTTATGGCGTTATATGCCTTTGCAGCGGTCTTAATTTGTTGGGTCTTGTGGGCACACCAACTCTCCTTTGGCGACAAACCGATGGGGATCATGGGCAGGCCAAATGTGGCCGTAACTCAAAAGTATTTGCTAGAACAACTACACGAAAAGATGATTCCGCAAGCTGATTATGTGTTTTATCAGTTTGTATTTGCTGCCATAACTGTTATACTGCTTGGTGGTTCGTTGCTAGGAAGGATGAACTTCTATGCTTGGATGATTTTTGTGCCTTTGTGGCTCACTTTCTCGTACACAGTTGGTGCATATACGATCTGGGACGAGGGATTTTTTTCAAAATATATTATTGACTTTTCTGGTGGTTATGTTATTCATTTGTCATCAGGGGTTGCTGGTTTTACCGCGGCTTATTGGGTTAGTTTCCATTCTTTTTAGTTTTAACTGATGGTTCTGTAACAAACATAAAAACAAATTAAACCACTGGGTGATTAACCTTCTACATGGCTGCCTTAGCTTTTCACTACAAACTAGTTGATTCAAGTTGTGTTATTTGGATAACAGGTCAAAGATATAGAAAAGTAGTTAAAAATGAAACATTTTAAATGGATGGAACTTTTTTAAATTGGTGATAGGAAGTCCTCCATCGTGAACTAATATGCTCAGAATTTCCTAAATCATGTTAATAAAAAACAGTCATATAATATTCTTTAGATAAACATAGTTGTGATACACATTGTGTAATACAAATTTTATTAGAGAATAGTAGTGTTGGCACTTTAACCGGATATTCATGACCCGTTCAATTTGTTACCGCTCATCTCTAGTGACACAACATGTATCAGATCGATGTAGGCTAAAGCTTCACCATAGTCTCTCATTAGTCTTGAGAACTTTTAAGTTAGAGATGCTTGAGACTGTCAACGATAAAATATTCTTTTGTGTTTAATGTCATATAAAGTGTTGTTGTAGGTTGGGCCTCGACATCAGAACGATAGGCAACATTTCCCACCCAACAACATAATACACATGTTGGCAGGAGCAGGTTTCCTATGGATGGGTTGGAGTGGATTTAATGGTGGATCACCACTTGCGGCAAATGAGATCACTTCCCTTGCGGTTCTAAACACCCATCTCTGCACTGCCATGAGCCTCTTGGTCTGGATGTTCTTTGACTTGATCTTCTATGAGAAAAGCTCAGTTATTGGTGCTGTTCAAGGAATGATGACCGGCCTTGTGTGCATCACTCCAGCTGCAGGTGAGATTTCTAGCACGACACAAAATTTGGCGGATTTCTAGATATGGTGTGTTTACTAAAAACCATAATTAACATGTACGATGCAGGAATTGTTGATTCTTGGGCAGCAATGCTCATGGGAGTCTTGGCAGGCTCGATACCATGGTACACAATGATGGTTCTACACAAAAAATCAGCCTTCTTCCAACGAGTTGACGATACTTTAGGAGTGTTCCACACCCATGCAGTCGCGGGTCTTTTGGGAGGTTTATCATCAGGCATATTCGCCAAACCAAACCTTATTAACATGTTCTATAATCAAGAAAGTTCCAAGCAAGGTCCAGGATTACTATACAGCATAATCAACCAAAACGACAATGTTCATGTTCATGAAGGATTCAAGCAAATGGGATGGCAAATCGCTGGTGCAATGTTTATTGCGGCATGGAACATTGTGGTTACTAGTCTTATATGCTTGTTCGTGCGACAAATAGTTGCCTTGAAGATGCATGAAGATGATCTAGAAATAGGAGATGATGCGGTTCATGGTGAAGAAGCGTACGCGTTGTGGGGAGATGGTCAAAGGAATCGGCCACTACGCTCACTTACACCTAAAATTCCTGCAATTTTTAGACGGGGATGAGCTCGAATTCTGGCTTTGACTGTTTGAGAGGCTGTTTAGCGTAGCACCTTGCTGCCTTAGAGCTTACGCAGCAATCGGTCTGTGGGTTATCCATGTATAACATGATCAATTATTCGTAAACTTTATAACAAAATTTTTAACTTGATACATTTTTGTATCAACTATATTGTGCGATGGTATCAAAGAGATAGACAGAGCAATAAAATAGAACTTTTATTCAATGATGAGATACAATAGTCGGCACAGATTGCCTAATAACAAAACCAAATGATGATCACAATAATCAAACGTTTAGAGAGAGAGAACAGCTATGATAAAGCTGTGTGATTGATTGAGCCCTAGAAAGGTTGACTCAATATATAGGGAACCAAGTTCTACTTATGGCCCTTCATTTTTTTATTCTTTTGTATAAACAGCAAAACTAATATCCACTTTATAATGCAAGAATAGAACAGTCATGTTTACCCCCGTACTATAACCTGCAAATACTGGACATAAAACCATGAGAACCAAAGCTATGACATGTTTAAGAAACATATTACTTATGCATTTTGGAACATTCCCCCTTAATCTATTTCCAAACATGTCAAATAATCTCAAATTTTTACACAAGAATTTATGTTGATATATAGGAAGGTGTTTGGTTAAGATGTCTGCAATTTGGTTTGAGGAGCCAATTTTGATGGAACTCAATACACCTTTTGCAATTTTTTCTCAGATAAAGTGAACGTCTATTTCAAAGTGTTTTGACCTCTCATGGAAAACAGGGTTTACAGCAAGCTGTAAGGCTGATTTGTTATCACAAAATAGGTTAACAGAAAGACAAATGTTAACATTTAGGTCTTGTAAAATTTTTTGTACCCAAATAATTTCACAAGCTGCAGCAGCCATAGACCTATATTCAGCTTTTGTGGATGATTTTGAGAGAGTGCTTTGTTTTTTGCTTTTCCATGAGATTAAAAACTTGTTAAAGAACACATAGTAACCAGTTACAGATTTTATGGTCTTTATGCATTTTGCCCAGTCTGCATCACTATACCCTTCAAGAAGATTATCAGAACTGCTATAATCATACCTTAGGCCCTTACCTGGGGCACCCTTTAAGTACCTTAGAACATTCAAAGCAGAGTCCAGATGTGACTTCAAGGGTGTGCACATGTGTTGAGCAAGACAGTGAACAGAGTATGATATGTCTGGTTTAGTATGGATAAGGTAGACCAGTTTCCCAAGCAGTTTTTGATATCCAGTTATATTGTCAAGTAAAGGGTCATCATTGGTGGGAATGAAAGGAAGCACCGATTTAGGTTCCATGGGTGTAGTCGTGTAGACACAGGTTTACACCCAAGGAGACCAAATTCCTTTAAGAGTTAAAGATAGTATTTTCTCTGTGAGATACATATATCATTCCCAGTTTTTACCACTTCAATGCCCAGAAAACATTTGAGAGACCCCAAATCCTTTATATTGAACTTAGTTTTAAGAAACACTTTGAATTGTTCATTTCATTAACACAGTTTCCTGTAAGAACAATGTCATCAACATAAACCAACAAAGCAATAAATTTATCATCTTTGGATTTTGTAAATAAAGAGTGATCACTAACAGACTGAACAAAACCATGTTCTTTAAGAACACTGACAAGTTTTTCATTCCACTTTCTTAGAGCCTGCTTAAGGCCATAGAGAGATTTAGTGAGTTTACAAACCATGTTTTTGCTGTCTTTATTAGAAAAACCTTTGGGAATGGTCATATAAATATCTTCATCTAATTCTCCATAAATGAAGGCATTATCAACATCAAGTTGGAAACGGGGCCACTTATTTTTAACAGCTAAGGCAATAAGTAGTCTAACAGTAGCCATTTTCACAACTGGAGAAAAAGTTTCATTACAGTCTAGGCCCTCTCTTTGGTTAAAACCTTTAGCAACAAACCTTGCTTTATATCTATCTATTTCACCATTGGGTTTGTATTTGATTTTGAAGATCCATTTGTACCCAATGGCTTTTCTATTAGTAGGCAGACTAGTTATGATCCAAGATTTATTTTTATTTAAAGCTTCAATTTTAGCATTCATAGCCTCAATCCAATTAGGGTCAAGAATGGCTTCCTCATAACAAGTAGGTTCAACACTTTTATTCAGATTGGAAGCAAAGCAAAAACTATCAGTGTCAAGATTAGAATAATTTACAACCTTTTCTATGCCAAATTTCACTTTACCTTCAACAATAAAATCATTAAGACTTTTTGGCATTCTAGTGGGTCTGGTTGACCTCCTTGTAGTGATCGCTGGCAAGCCTCCTTGTTCAGGATTGGACTCATCTGAGTCAGGGTCAGAGTTGACATCATGGTTGATGTTAATAGAATTTGTTTCAGGAGAAACAGTGCCCTTAGGATGTGTATTTTCTTATATAGAAGTTGTAACAGAGTTACCATCCTCATTAAGAGAATTCAACTATGTGCCATCATCATTGGAAGACACTCTCCCTTCACATTGGGTCTTTTAGGGTTGTCAACATCAAATTTTTTTTTTGTGGTTTAAATCTTTTGACACACCAGTTTCAAATACCTGTTTTTGAAGATTGTTTTTCATTTTGAAGGGGAATACTGTTTCATAAAACTTGACATCTCTTGAGAAAAAAAAACACATTTTGTTTCTAAGCTTAGAAGTTTATAACTTTTTTTTCTATTTAAGTAAAAAGACACTTTTATCAGACCTGCTATCAAACTTATCTGAATTGTTAAGTATTGTAGCATAACATAAGCAACCAAAAACCCTAATATGAGAGAGTGATGGATCATGTCCATACACAAGGGAGAAAGGAGATTTGCCAGAACACAGAAGAAGGTAACCTGTTGATAATGTAAACAGCAGTAAGAACACATTCAGGCCACAAGTAAATAGGTAATTCCCCCTGAAACACAAGGGATCTAGCCGCATTAAGAAGATGCCAATGTTTCCCTTCTGCTATTCCATTTTGTTGGGGTGTGTAAACACAAGATGTTTGGTGTAAAACCCCTTTATTATGAAAAAACTGTTGCAGTTTCTTGTTAACAAATTCAGTTCCGTTGTCACTTCTAAAAATTTTGACATTACATTCAAATTGATTTAACAACATTTGAGAAAAGTTGACAATGGAATCATAGACATCATCTTTGCCTTTAAGCATATAAACCCAGACTGACCATCAATAATCATCAACTATAGTTAAAAAAATATTTGTAGCCATCTCTGCTAGTGATTTTATAAGGGCCCCAAACATCTAGGTGCACAAGTTGACCAAGTTTAGTAGATTTATGTTCACTTTGAGGGAATGGTTCCCTGGTCTGTTTAGCTTTATGGCAAGTATCACAGAGATGATCAGATTCAGTTGGATTATCAAGTTTAAGACTGGGTTTAAGGACATGAAGGACTTGGTCAGAGGGATGACCAAGCCTTTGATGCCAAAGGGTTCTAAAAACAAAACATGAGGAAATGCAGTAACTAGAGAAAATCTTACAAGCAGAATCAACATTAAACAAGTATAGCCCATTATACTGATTACCAATCCCCACATTCCTTTTTGTTGACAAATCCTGAATATAGCATTTAGATTCATCAAAACCAACAAACAACTTGCTGTCTCTAGCAAGTTTATGAACAGATAACAGACTGACAATGTACTCAGGCACAACTAAGACATCATGCAAAGCAATTTTAGTAATTAATGCCTGGGTACCATTTGGATGTCCAACAGTAAGGCCACCTTTTGAAACATCAACCACATTAACCAAAAAATTTGAAGACACAGTCATGTGTTGGTTTGCCCCAAAGTCAACAATCCAACCAAGTCTAATTTTTGCATTTAGAAAGTTTGTGTTTCCATTAAAGTATTTTTCAAAATTCAGGTTGAATTTTACACTTCCATTAAAAAATGTTCCTGAAAAACATTTACCTACCATATTGGCATTGACAAAACTGTCATTAAGAAGATTGATAAGTCTAGCCAACTGCTCATTAGACAAAGAGACTGGTGAATTGCTAGTTTTGTTCTCAAGATTAACATCAGCAGAAGCATTATTACTGGTAACAGGTTTAGTATTGGCATTGAAATTCCTTTTAGTGTGACCAGCAGGGTAACCTACAAGTTTATAGCATCTATCAATAGTGTGACCAATCTTATTGCAGTGAGTGCATTTAAGGTTAGGATTGGGTCCTCTGTTATTAGAATTATTACCAGAAGTTGAGTTTGAGCCTTTCTT
Organism: Artemisia argyi; assembly: GCA_030686995.1. Lineage (NCBI taxonomy): Eukaryota > Viridiplantae > Streptophyta > Magnoliopsida > Asterales > Asteraceae > Artemisia > Artemisia argyi. The sequence goes on from CM060702.1 coordinate 134,838,219, forward strand.
ATTATCAAAATTTTTTGATGCAAAAGCAGAAGCATTAGGTTTAGTTAAACATGTTCTTGAGGAGTAATTCCTATGGGATTCTTCCCCTGAGACAACAGAAAAAGTTGTTTTTATATATGGTAAAGGGTCTCTGGTTAGAATGTTGCTTCTGATAGGCACAAAAGTGTCATCAAGACCCATTAAAAACCTGCATTAACTTGATTAGTTGGTTATGTTTTTCAAAGTGTTTTGCAGCATCACAAGTGCATGCAGGAAGACTGATCATAGAGTTAAATTGTTTCCATAAAGAGTTAAGATTATTGTAATAATCAGCAAGAGAGGACCCATTTTGACCCAATGAGTTAATATTTTTGTGAATATTAAAGACTGCAGAACCCTCAACTTTATCATAGGTCTCTTTCAATTCAGTCCACATTTCATAAAGAGTTATAGAATATATGGCACCAGCAAATAATTTAGGACTTAAAGAGTTTAAGATCCAAGCAAGAACAACAGAATCACACATATCCCATTGATTAGCAAGACTAGCATTAGAAATATCCTTTTTGCATGTTCCAACAATAAAACCAAGTTTGTTGTGATTTCTTAAAGCAAATGTCATAGCAATACTCCATATTTTATAATTTTCAGAACCAGTCAGTTTCACAGACACAATGGGAGTACCACTAGTATTACTAGGATGCAAGTAACGAAAATGACCAAAGGCAAGTTTCAAATCAGAAGATGAACTTATATTAATCAAAGTTTCAGCAGTATTAACAACATCATCACCACCAACATCATTACCAGCCATAGTGGGAAAACAGAATAGAACAAGAACAGATAAGCAAACAAAGACAGATAAGGGGCAACAAGCAAACAGAAGCAATTACTACTACCAATCAATAATAATAATCCCAATCGATCTCCAACTATCTTAACCTATCCACCTTCAGTCTAAATAGAAAGTAAAAAAGAACTCACACCCACGATTCAACAAGTACCAAGTCTGTGGACTGGGTAAGCCAGAGCAGGTGTTCATACCACTCAGAAGGTGGCAGATCAAGATGTTAACCTACCCATTTGCACCCACACAACTCGAATACTGTTGATCAAAAGGAATGAAAGAGGGACTTACAGTGCTTTATATAGCGAAAAGAACAATAACCAGTCACAATTACCCTAGATTCACTTAGTCTAGGGTTGATTATGATTAATTAGTACCAGAGAGCACTCGAAGATCAAAAACCCCAATACAGAGAAAATTATGGTTTCAAGAACAAACCCTATTTTCCAATTAAGCTTCAATACGCTCCAAGATCAAAACCCCCAAATAAGAGAAAATTCGGGTTTCAGGAACAAACCCTAATTTTTCCAATTAGGCTTCAATAAGATCAGATCCACTAATCTGATCACCACGGACGTCCCAAAACACAATTTACCACCGGAAAGATCTAGAACCAGAAAACCCCAATTTCTAGTAAACCTAGAAATTAGGATTTGAAGATGATCAACAGCCTAGCGCTCTGATACCATGTGCGATGGTATCAAAGAGATAGACAGAGCAATAAAATAGAACTTTTATTCAATGATGAGATACAATAGTCGGTACAGATTTCCTAATAACAAAACCAAATGATTACATAAAAATAAGAATGATCGAATGATCGCGATAGTCAAACAATTAGAGAGAGAGAGAGAGAGAGAGAGAAAGAGAGAGAGAGAGAGAGAGAGAGAGAGAGAGAGAGAGAGAGAGAGAGAGAGAGAGAGAGAGAGAGAACAACTATGATAAAGCTGTGTGATTGAGTGAGTGAAACCCTAAAAGGGTTGACTCAATATATAGGGAACCAAGTTCCACTTATGGCCCTTCATCTCTTTATTCTTTTGTATAAGCAACAAAACTAATCTCCTCTTTATAATGCAAGAATAGAACAACCATGTTTACCCCCTGTACTATAACCTGCAAATATTCGACATAAAACCATGAGAACCAAAGCTATGACATGTTTAAGAAACAGATTACTTATGCATTTTGGAACATATATGTAATATGCAACGTCTTGTTGTGTAATTGTATACATACTAGAACAGTACCCGCGCAATGCGGCGGCGGGTACCCTTTCACTAAATTTTGTGGGAAGCAAATGTTTTTCACTATATGTCTTATTATTATGAACTAAAACTGTGTGATCGCTATTCGAATAAGCTGAAATTAACTGTGTTTAGAAAATAATGCGTGTTTTGCAAGCTTTTACGTCATTTATAATCGAATATTACTCTCAGAGTTTGTTATTAATTTTGTTATTTCTGTTAAGTTTGCTGTAACTCTGTTATAGTTAGGCTGAGTGTTTGCCATAATTGGGACTATTCTATAATTTGCAAGTTTGAGTCTGAATTTTTAAGCCTTGCTAATTACAGAATAGTCTCAAATGCATTATAATGTAATATAAATATTATTATTGTTTTTTTAAGGAAATGCTAACAACAGTCCGAATAGCCGTTGTTGCTAATAACCAAAGCTTCAAAAAATCTTTTGGATGCTAAGACATAATCAACTATAAGCAATAGGAAAAGTGTATTTTCTTTGTATTTGAGATATTTTTGCAAATTGTTAGTGATTTTTAATAATTTTGTTTAAACATATTGTAATATATACGCATAAGTTTTTGTAAGTGTGTAATTACACATACATTTTACCTAATAAAACGGACCAAAAAAGACCAAAAACATAATGAAAATGCCAAATATATGTTGTTTTTGTGTTTGTGAATGTGCAAGTATGGATATTAAGAAAAAGGACGAAAACAATGAGAAAACGGCAAAAACCGAACACAAGATTGGAAAGAGCACGTAATTATGGGATCAACGATAATTTTATTTAGAGCATCAAGTCAAATGACATATAAGTAAAGACAATTGAAGACAATTAATTGCAATTGAATTGAAGACAATTGTAAATATCACGTGAGATGAAGAAAAAAAGAAATTGAATGCATTAAATGGAATTAATATCTTTTTGGCATTCCATTTACCTTGAATTGAAGACAATTGATTGAAGAGTTAGAGGCAGTTTCTTTTGCGTTTGTTGTGTCTGAGTGGATAATATGGTGGGCCAAGAATAATTAATTGTGTTTCATTTTACACTAATGCATCTGTATCACCAAAGACACAAAAGAAGTGTCCTCCCCAACAAGTGGAAATAAGAGAAGGGACCTACCACCACTTAATTCAAAAGATAAAAGAAACAAGGCCTTAATGTGGTATTTTTGGCATGCAATAAATAAGAAATAAATAAAATAGAATGTGGCAATTTAAGACAAGTTAGCCATGTGAGGCTTTCTACTCTTTTGTACTCTTGCTGGGACAATAAATGAAGAAGAAAATTGAAGAATGAATTGCAGCACATGATCTGCCTTTTACTTTGCATGCGACGACAAAATCAAGAAAATGAGAAAAAAAATAAAGTTGCAATGCAATGAAGACCAGCGCATTTGATAAACTGAAGTGAAGATTTCCTTTGTTGGCAAGTTAAGCAAGAAAGAAAAAATATCAGATATGTTAGTGCAAATATTACGATATTTAATCTACACAGTCTTGTTTGTTTTGATTGATGACAAACATATAACTTGATACATAACGTAAAATGTACAAGTTACTTGTAATCTTATTTTGTCTCAACATACATTCAACACCTCTCAACGTCTCGAGTCCTCGTATGCTACAACACAGGTTCGTACATGTTTGTTATGTGGCATTATGATCAAACCCCTTGACCAACCATTTAGAATGAGTAAAATACTTTGAGGGTCTTTAAGTAGTTTAGGTGTCATAATACACTTTAGGTGTTAAATAGAATAAGTGCCACATTATGTGTCTAGATAATATTAGTAAGTTTCTAATATATAAAAATGTGTCTTATATAACAACATAAGTACATAAAACATTTTTAGTAACTTGCTAAATATTATATAGCTAGCTAATATATTTTTCATATACAAGTAACTTACCTTTCTAAGTTAGTATATAGATTTGTCTAAATGTATTTTTTCATAATATGGAAAACACTCTTTTATTACCTCATGAATAGTGTCTTCTTGAATATATATATTTCCAAATGATCTTGTAAGAAATGTCATAGACTTTGTAAGAGAATGTTGTAGTTGACATTAGAAGATCTTGATGTGACTAGAGATAAATATAGTAAGATATTTAGAACATGATTTTGGAACATGGTTTGGAAAAACCTCTTTACTTGTTTCCTAAAAATAGTAGCTCATGCTTTTTCAAAGAACTTGATGAAAATAGAAAAACACATATTCTCTCTAAACTTCGCATACTGATACGTGGGAATTGCGCCCTCGCAACAGGTTTTATCTCTCAAAGGATCTTGAGAAGCTTACAACCCTCACCAGGCAGTGTACCTGATCGTTGTAGTATAGTATAGTGACAAGTACTGGGGGATTGATCGTTCAACTCAGGAATAGTGTCGCTAGGATTAGAAAGCCTACTAAACTAGGTCTAGAGATGAGGGATGATTCTTATTGTATTTTTATATTTTATGGAAAGCAAGTAAAATCTCGGGTTTTGAAGGAGTGGGCGGAATTAGTTGCTAGCCAACTAACCCAATTAACTAAGATGCAATCAAAATAAAATAAAAGAAATGAAAATTAAACTAATATACTAATGTGGTGGAAACAATAATGAGAAAAGTTGTGTTTACTTAGATTTCATTACTCCCTAGATATCTTTTACAGGTTGATTAGCTTGTTACAATTGCATGGATGACGGGTTATATTCCTTAACACTAGTCGTAGGGCCGTGTACAATATTCCCTAACTCTATAAGATCCTACTTCACTCATATGTCGAGCCGTTAGAAGCTCCTAACATGGGATCATTAGAATTCTCTTATGCATAAAATACAACCAAAAATCATAGTACACCTCCGATCATGTTTCTTAAGACGTTCAAGCAAGTTACCAATGGAAGTCTGCCAGTTTTCTTAAGCCGAACATCGAATACAATCATCCGTAATAATTATAAACAAACAATCAACCCATAATCAACATCTAGGTTTCACTACATCTAAGCAAACACAATAAAAGCCTAGCCTAGCATGTTAAAGAGAAGACAAGCGTAAGATATAATCACACAACACATAGACATATTGAATGATTTGAATAAGTACTTATCTTCAATTGAACATGGAAGAATCAAGGGGTTGAAACCCTTGAAAAAGCTGTAAAATTTGTCTATGGTTTATGCCCTAATATCCTACACAAAGTTCCACCCATTACAATGAAAAATTGGAAAAATATATATAGACTATGCATCCTGACGGCGTTATGTGTTAACCTCTGACACCGTCAACTCGCCGCCAAGTTGAAATTCGTATTGCCTACATCCACTTCTGACGCCATCATGTAGGAATGAGCTCTGGGCCGTCACGTGTATTTGGACCCTGACGGCCTTGGTGACGCCGTCAGGCCAATAAGAGTAAAAACATTCTGGATCGTCACGTGTATTTTCCATTTCCACCTCTTTTGCCACTCTTGACGCCATCATGTATAAACCCTTGACGTCGCCAGGTACTGTTCTGATGAGGCGAAAAATGAACCATTTTTAGGGGGTCATTTAAGCCGGAATTGGAATTTATTTGATCAAATATTGCCCTAAATCGTTCCTTTTGTGATTTTAGGTACTTTGGGAGTGAATTCTGGAAAAGGAAGCATTTTGGACGTTTTTGGAGCATAAAAGTGAAGAAAATGGCAAAGTCTTAATTTTCCTTGCTGGGAACAGTACCTGACAGCGTCAAGAAGGATTTGATAACGGCGTCAAGAGCAATTTTGGTGACGGCCCAGAGAAAACGTGACGGCGTCAGATCAAGGCCGTCAAGAGTAAAAGTGGTGACGGCCCAGAGCAGAAATACACATGACGGCGTCAGATCTGGATCTAGGCAGTCCGAGAATTTTATTGGCGGCGAGATGACGGCGTCAGAACTTTCCTCTTGACACCGTCACCTCATGAAATCTATATATACTTTTCTAATTTTCATTCATTAAGAGTGTAACTTGGGAGGAGAATTTTAGGGTCAAACCTAATAAACCCTAACACGACTTTTCCAGTATTTTCAAGGGTTTTCACCCCTTGAAACCCTTCATGTTCAATTGAGATAAGTATCATTTCAATTCATTCAATATGTCTATGTGTTGTTTGAATATATCTTACGCTTGTCTTGATTTTAACATGCTAGGCTAGATCTCTTGTGTGTTTGCTTAGATGTAATGAAACCTAGATGTTGATTATAGGTTGATTGCTTGTTTATAGTTGTAATGGATGAATGATTTCAATGTTAGGCTTAAGAAAACTGGCAGATCTCCATTGTGTAACTTGCTTGAACGTCTTAAGAAACATGAACCGATGTGTACTAGGTTTTTATGGTTGTATTTAATGCATGAGCGAATTCTAGTGATTCCATGTTAGGAGCTTCTTGCAGGCTCGACATAGGAGTGAAGTAGGAGCTTATAGAATTGGGGAAGTAAGTACGCCACCCCATGATTGGTATTAAGGAATATAACCCGTCATCCATGCAACTGTAACAAACAATTAACCTGTTAAAGATATCTAGGGAGTAGTGAAATCTAAGTAAACACAATTCTCTCATATATTGTTCACACCACTAGTTTAATTAGCTTATTTTCATTTTTGTTATTTTATTTTGATTGCATCGTAGTTATTGGGTTAGTTGAATAGCAACGAATTCCGCCCACTCTTCCAAAAACCGAGATTTTTATTTGCTTTTATAAAATATAAAAAAAATACAAAAAGAATCATCCCTCATCTCTAGACCTAGTTTTTAGGCTTTCTAATCCTAGCGACACTATTCCTGAGTTGAACGATCAATCCCCCGGTACTTATCACTATACTATTCTACAACGATCAGGTACACTGCCTGGTGGGGGTTGTAAGCTTCTCGAGATCCCTCGAGAGGTAAAGCCTGGTGCAATTCCCACACATCAAGTTTTTGGCGCCGCAGCCCGGGGAATAGTTATTGTCTAGGTTAGGATTTCTTTTTATTAGGTCTACTTGCTAGATTCCTTTCTACTAAGATTTTATTTTTATTTTTAGGTTCTCTTTAGTCTATATATTTCTTCGTGTTTTTGTTCGTAACCTTTACCATCCGACATCATGGAAGGTGGTAACATCTTTGAACCCATCAACCCACCACAACAAGACCACCCACAAAACCCACCACTAGCTAACCAACCTCTTAGGCCCCGAACCCTAGGAGAGTACTCCCGACCTAGCCACCAAGGCTATCGAAACACTATTGAGCTCACCCAAGGAGCCAATGTGTCTCCCTTGTGATCCGAAACCATCCGGTTGGTGCAAAGCGGATGTGCATTCCATAGACTTCGTTCCGAAGATCCTAATCAACATCTCAAGGACTTCCTTAAAATCGTAGATTCTATAGACCTTGATCTTACAACTAGAGAGTCGACCCGATTACGCCTATTCCAGTTCTCTCTATGTGATCAAGCTAGTCAATGGCTTGAACGTTTACCCGCGGGATCTATCACCTCATGGGATGACCTCACCACTCGTTTCCTTGCTCAATTTTTCCCACCGGGGAGAACTACCAAGCTTAGGAATGATATCTTGATGTTCCAACAACGTCAAGGTGAAACTCTATATGAAGCATGGACTCGTTTCAAGGACTTACTCCAAAAAGTCCCTCATCATGGCATAGATCTTTGGCTCCAAGTCCAAATCTTCTATGACCACATCGATCTCTCCACAAGGCGAACCATTGACCAATCGGCCGGTGGCAAGCTACGTGATCTAAGTGCGGAAGAATCAGGGGAACTCATAGAAGATCTTGCTCTCTATGACAACGAAATTTGGAATGATCCCCGTGATTTGAAAAAAACGGTCAAGGCAATATCTTTGCCTTCGAACAATTCTAGCACTCCTGACCGTAGGATCATGGAACTTGAAGGTCGAGTCAAGTTTATCATGAAATCTTACGAAGCTCTTAAGCCTTCAAGCCAAGTGAGCAAAATCGCTTCTTCATGTAAATTGTGTAACGGCCCTCACGAAACTCATAACTGCATGGAGCTTCCAAAACATGCTTATAATGAATTCACATCGTCACACGTTGGTCGAGGTCCTCGAAACTTTGACGAGGCCTATGAGGCATGGAAGGATAAACCTAATTTCAGAGGATACCAAACTCGGAGCGTATCCTTCAATGATTCCTCCCCACTCGAATGGTCCGAGCATTTTCCTTCACATAGCACTCCTAGGCAAAGCTATGAAGATTCCTTGCGAAAGTTCATCCTATCTCAAGAATTACAGCTCTCTACGCTCGAGACTAAATTTAAACGACAGCAAGCCGATATGAATAACAAGATTTGTAATCTGTTAAATGCTATCAAAGAGCACGCTGTTAATAAACCTATTCAAGCTGAAGATGTCAAATCCGTTACCGTCATGAATCAGCCAACCTCTCCTGTGAAAATAAAAAGCCCTAGTAAACTCTTTAAACATATGTCACCAAAGGTAAAAGATGTAAGGGACCCGGTTAACCCCCTAGGACCAATCCATTTTGTAAACACTATCACTTCAATATCTGCTTCTACACCTAACCAGAGCCAACAACCAGCTGGAACTATAGGTCATAAAGCTAAGGATGAAACCTCAAGGTTAGACCACGAATTGGCCAAGAGCCCTACCAACTCATTCGAGGACTCCATCACTCAAGAGTCTAGAAAATTGGATGAAGTGAAAAAGAGATCGAAAGAGCATACGAGAAATCCAGCAATTTCGGGTAAATCTATTATAGAGAAACCCGAGAAAAATTTGGTTGGTATGACTAAGGGGAGTAGTGATAGGACTGAGGGAAGCAACTCTAAAGTTTTCAAGATTTCATGCACTCTTAGGAAAAGGTTCTTAACCAATACTCATATAGATCTTAGCCTCCCTGTCAACATAATCCCCCTTTCCCTTTACCATGAAGCCTTCCCTGAACGCACGGTGTATGAAAGAATCAATAACGCAGGGGTAATAAAAGATTTGTCAGTTATGATTGGAGAACTTGTCTACAACATCGACCTCACTGTGGTCGATGACATAGACCCCATCACTAATCTAAGATTAACTAACCTTGTTCTCGGGAAACCATTTGTCAATGAATCGGGAGTAATCCTTGATGAGAAGGATCGTAGTGCATTATTCACCAATGGCATCAAGAAGGTAATTTTTCGTAGGGGTAATGAGGAGGTGTATGAGTACCGTCCATCACTGGAAGGGAATCTATATGGATCAAGGGATGGAGGATCGGGGAGGATAAGGCGACGTGATCCGAATAATCTCAAAATCCCTTGCATGATCGGTCATAAGTATTTCGATAGTGTCTACATTAACGTATTCCAACCTAAGAATTTTATGTCCCTATTTCACTATAACAATATCTGCAGATGGGGAATGATTTATAAGGGAGAGAATGTGGTTGGTAGAGATCATGAAATCCAGGTATTCGTAGGAAATATGGCATTCACTATGGAATTTACGATCGTGGACAACATCGAAGACTATGTCGACCCAAGGTTGTCACAAGTTGTTTTCGGAGCACCCTTTTGTGAAATCACTAATTTAATAGTTGATGACCGGAACGGAATCATGACCTTCGCTGATGGAATTAGGAGGGTGTCATACCAAACGCCATACAAGAGAAGAGATCTCAAAGAAATCGATTGTGACGGGCTTGATAAGCTAAGTTCTCAACTTATCTTATGTGATGAAGATGTTCAGAGAGGATGTAAGAACACTTCGGATTTATCATGTTGATTCTTTAAGGATGTTAGTAAGCTTGGGTCCAAGTATCGAAAAGATGTCTTTGAGTTCGAAGACCCAAAATACCTGCACTATGAAAACGATACTAATATAGGAGATGACCTAGAGAGTGAAACCAACGATGAGGTCACGTAGTAACCCATGACCTTGAGTCTAGCTACAAGACTCGTAAATAAAGAAAAGCGCTTCTTGGGAGGCAACCCATGTTTTATATGATTTTTTTTTTTTTTTTTTTTTTTTTTTTTTTTTTTTATTGTTATTTGTTTCCATATGCATGCTTTATTTTTATTGTTGGTAGATCATGTTTCAAAATAAAATGGTGAAAATACTTTATTTTGTTGTTTGGCTTTGTCTTAACTTCATCCAAGGGTATTTAGCAAAAGATAAGTGTAAGGGGAAACCCCAAATATGTTTTTAAGAAACAAAATTGATCATGATTCTCTACAATATTAAATGAACATGTATATTCGTATTTGTTAGAGTCAAATGCTTGTATCGAGTCATAATGATGTTTTGCAGGATTTTCCAGGAAGTAGGACAAAGTTTTTCCAGAAATTTTCCTGAAACTTAACATAAGGACTTCTGCAGGTCACTTCTGACGGCGTCAGGAATTAATTCCTGACGGCGTCATGTGTAAAATTCTGGAAATTTTGCTAGTTTTGTTTTTCTAACGGAGTCTTAAAGTTTTTTTCGAATCTTTAGTTTTATAATCTCCAGGGGATTTGCAAACATCATTCCACAAGCATTATATCTTACTTTGTTTTCTAGGATTTATTATCATATATAGATTGCCGCCGATTTTACGCGAGGTTGCCTTGTTGGTTTTCTCATGATTAACAGGTTATGTTTGACAAGAAGATGATTTATATTCTGGAAGGGAAGCTTTGATTGTTCATTTTCTTGGAGGAAGATCTAACCTTGCTACCATACTATCCATACCGAGCGAATCAGGGGAGTATTTGATTTCATTCTTTTACCTGTTTTAGTTTTACAATCTTTAATTGAACATTGGGGACAATGTTCATCCTAAGTGTAAGGGGAGGGTAAATGATGATACCTTATAGGATACACTTTCGCTTGAGTTTGTTTGTTTGATGGTAGGTGTGTAATAAAACTATGAGAAATACTTGTTAGTGTAATTTTAGCACCAAATTTAAATTTTTTTACAACATTTAGGAGTGAAACTTTAGCCTTAGCAAGCGTCTCATGGATAGGAGTCGTATGACTAGCACAAAACCGTATCATTCAGAAAAATTTTCCACCCAAATATGTGAGGTTCGCCTTTAGATTTGATAGGAAAAGCATTTACTATTAGTGCTTATGAGTGTACCGGTAGCATTTAGATTCTAGAACTTGCGTTAGTGATGCATCCCGAGACCGCTAGTGAGACTACATTCGTGTAGTAGGATTTACTACATGATAAGAGGCATTAGGATCACCCTTGTGTTAAACCCGTATCATAATTACTTGACCATTTAAGTCATATTACTTGGCTAGTTAAGTCAACTAATTTTTCCCACACCTTAGCGTTGTACTCATTTTTAGTACACGAAACCCCAAGTACACCCCTCCGAGCCTATCTTTTCATTTCTAACTTTAAGCATCTTACTTAAAGGAAGAATTTGTTACACCCCACTTAAATGTACAACCAAATCGCCTTAGCTTTCCGTGTATGCACTCATCTTTAGTGCATTATTGTTATTTGTTTAAACCCTTAGTTAATTATCTAATTGATTACATGGTTGCTAAGTCGAGTCATATCCTTGTACATATTGTTTTGGGACGATTGGGACTCATGGGTAAAGTACTTATGTTATGGAGTAATGGGGAAGAACATCATATTATTACCCCCATATGTACGTTAATCTTAAAAGTACTGCAAGTGTTTTGATTATCTTAATTCGAGTCATTAGATTAGTTTATTGTAAAGTATGTAAAAATTCAAGTGTAAGGAGAATGTTCATTCCCTATGATGTATTATTTTGGATAGTAGGGTAAAAGTGTATGCAATATATATATATATATATATATATATATATATATATATATATATATATATATATATATATATATATATATATATATATATATATATATATATATTTCGAAAAAATCAAGAAAAAAGAAAAAAAATAGAAAAAAAAAGAGAAGAAAAAAAACATACGGACTACCATCCCGTTTCACTCTATGTTTATTTTATGTTTTTGTTATTTTTCATTTATTAGCTTAAGTCGAGTCTAGTCTTAGCTTAGCAATGCCATATTGTACATGTAATTAACCAAGATGATTAGCTCGCCACCAGTAAAGATTGCCTATATCCAACAAAACCGAGTATTCCATATCCCTACACCTAACGTTACAACCCTTTAAAAGACCTCTTTGATAGTTTATCCTAGGTGCTTACGCCATGTGGTGGAGGTTTTATCTTTTCCCAAGCCTATGGTAATCTATTTTGTTATGACAGGTAGTGAAAGATGTTTTCCATTTCTATATTGTGATATATACTTATTACACCCGAGAGATGTGAGTATCTAAACACTATTTGTGAGGTGCTAGTGTATGACCTCCGTACTTGTCTTTGGTCTTTAGTAGAACGATTATTTGTTGTAATTACTTTTATATTAGTGTTAAATGACCCCTAACTTGTATTTTGACTAGAATAAAAGCGCATTTGCTTGAGGACAAGCAAATCTCAAGTGTAAGGGTATATGATGAGGTGAAAAATGAACCGTTTTTAGGGGGTCATTTAAGCCGGAATTGGAATTTATTTGATCAAATATTGCGCTAAATCGTTCCTTTTGTGATTTTAGGTACTTTGGGAGTGAATTCTGGAAAAGGAAGCATTTTGGACGTTTTTGGAGCATAAAAGTGAAGAAAACGTCAAAGTCTTAATTTTCCTTGCTGGGAACAGTACCTGACGGCGTCAAAAAGGATTTGATGACGGCGTCAAGAGCAATTTTGGTGACGGCCCAGAGAAAACGTGACGGCGTCAGATCAAGGCCGTCAAGAGTAAAAGTGGTGACGGCCCAGAGCAGAAATACACATGACGGCGTCAGATCTGGATCTAGGCAGTCCGAAAATTTTATTGGCGGCGAGATGACGGCGTCAGAATTTTCCTCTTGACGCCGTCACCTCATGAAATCTATATATACTTTTCTAATTTTCATTCATGAGTGTAACTTGGGAGGAGAATTTTAGGGTCGAACCTTATAAACCCTAACACGACTTTTACAGTATTTTCAAGGGTTTTCACCCCTTGAAACCCTTCATGTTCAATTGAGATAAGTATCATTTCAATTCATTCAATATGTCTATGTGTTGTTTGAATATATCTTACGCTTGTCTTGATTTTAACATACTAGGCTAGATCTCTTGTGTGTTTGCTTAGATGTAATGAAACCTAGATGTTGATTATAGGTTGATTGCTTGTTTATAGTTATAATGGATGAATGATTTCAATGTTAGGCTTAAGAAAACTGGCAGATCTCCATTGTGTAACTTGCTTGACCGTCTTAAGAAACATGAACCGATGTGTACTAGGTTTTTATGGTTAGTGATCCCATGTTAGGAGCTTCTTGCAGGCTCGACATAGGAGTGAAGTAGGAGCTTATAGAATTGGGGGAGTAAGTACGCCACACCATGATTGGTATTAAGGAATATAACCCGTCATCCATGCAACTGTAACAAACAATTAACCTGTAAAAGATATTTAGGGAGTAGTGAAATCTAAGTAAACACAATTCTCCCATATATTGTTCACACCACTAGTTCAATTAGTTTATTTTCATTTTTGTTATTTTATTTTGATTGCATCGTAGTTATTGGGTTAGTTGACTAGCAACTAAATCCACCCACTCTTCTAAAAACCGAGATTTTTATTTGCTTTTATAAAATATAAAAAAATACAAAAAGTATCATCCCTAATCTCTAGACCTAGTTTTTAGGCTTTCTAATCCTAGCGACACTATTCCTGAGTTGAACCATCAATCCTCCGGTACTTATCACTATACTATACTACAACGATCAGGTACACTGCCTGGTGAGGGTTGTAAGCTTCCGAGATCCCTCGAGAGGTAAAGCCTGGTGCAATTGCCACGCATCATGTTCCCAGCAAGGAATTTGAGACTTTGCCATTTTCTTCACTTTTATGCTCTAAAAACGTCCAAAATGCTTCATTTTCCAGATTTCTCCTCAAAAGTACCTAAAATGACAAAAGGAACGATTTAGGGCAATATTTGATCAAATAATCTCGAATTCGGGCTTAAATGACCCCTTAAAAGCGGTACACTTTTTGCCTCATCAAATAACCTTACAGTTGAGATTTGCTTGTCCTCAAGCAAATGCGCTTTTTTTCTAATCAAAATACAAGTTAGGGGTCATTTAACACTAATATAAAAGTAATTACAACAAGTAATCGTTCCACTAAAAACCAAAAACAAGCACGGAGATCATATACTAACACCTCACAAATAGTGTTTAGATACTCACATCTCTCGGGTGTAATAAAGTATATATCACAATATGGAAATGGAAAACATCTCTCACTACCTGTCATAGCAAATAGATTACCATAGGCTTGGTAAAGGATCAAACCTCCACCACTTGGCGTAAGCACCTAGGATAAACTATCAAAGATGTCTTTTAAAGGGTTATAACGTTAGGTGTAGGGATATTGAAAACACGGTTTTGTTGGATAAAGGCAATATTTACTGGTGGCGAGTTAATCATCTTGGTTAATTACATGTACAATATGGCGTTGCTAAGCCAAGACTCGACTCGACTTAAGCTAATAAATCAAAAATAATAAAAACATAAAACAAACATAGAATGAAATGGGATGGTAGTCCGTACGTTTTTCTCTTTTCTTCTTTTTCTATTTTTTTCTTGATTTTTAGTTTTTTTTTTGTGCATACACTTTTACCTTACCATCCAAAATAATACATCATAGGGAATGTACATTCCCCTTTCACTTGAATTTTTACATACTTTACAATTAACTACTCTAATGACTCGAATCAAGATAATCAAAACACTTGGAGTACTTTTTAAGATTAATGCACATAGGGGGGGTAATAATTTGATTTTCTTCCCCATTACTCCATAACACAAGTACTTTACCCATGAGTCCCAATCGTCCCAAAAAAATATATACAAGATATGACTCGACTTAGCAACCATGTAATCAATTAGATAATTAACTAAGGGTTTAAACAAATAAAAATAATGCACTAAAGATGAGTGCATACAAGGAAGGCTAAGGCGATTTGGTTGCACATTTGGGTGGGTTGTAACAAATTCTTCCTTTAAGTAAGATGCTTAAAGTTAGAAACGAAAAGATAGGCTCGGAGGGGTGTACTAAGGGTATCGTGTACTAAAAATGAGTACAACGCTAAGGTGTGGGAAAAATTAATTAACTTTAATAGTCAAGTAATATGACTTAAATGGTCAAGTAATTATGATATGGGTTAAAACACAAGGGTGATCCTAATGCCTCTTATCCTGTAGTAAATCCTACTACACGAATATAGTCTCACTAGCGGTCTCGGGATGCATCACTAACGCAAGTTCTAGAATCTAAATGCTACCGGTACACTCATAAGCACTAATAATGAATGTTTTTCCTATCAAATCTATAGGGGAACCTTACATATTTGGGTGGAAAATTTTTCTGAATGGTACGGTTTTGTGCTAGTCATACAACTCCTATCCATGAGACGCTTGTTAAGGCTAAAGTTTCACTCCTAAATGTTGTAAAAAAATTTAAATTTGGCGCTAAAATTACACTAACAAGTATTTCTCTTAGTTTTATTACACACCTACCATTGAACAAACAAACTCAAGTGCAATTGTATCCTATAAGGTATCATCATTTACCCTCCCCTTACACTTAGGATGAACATTGTCCCCAATGTTCAATAAAAGGATGTAAAAGTAAAATAGGTAAATGAATGAAAACAAATACTCCCCTGATTCGTTCGGTGTGGATAGTGTGTCAACAAGGTTAGATCTTCCTCCAAGAAAATGAACGTTGAAAGCTTCCCTTCCAGAAATATAAATCATCTTCTTGTCATATATAACCTGTTAAACCTGAGAAAACAATCAAGGCAACCTCGCGTAAAATTGGCGGCAATCTATATATACTAATAAATCCTAGAAAAAATATCATATATATATATCTTAATGTTGCTTTCTAGGAATTAAAGGGATATAATGCTTGTGGAATGAATGTTTGCAGATTTCCTGGAGTTTATAAAACTAAAGAATCAACAAAAACTTTTAAGACTCCGTTAGAAAAACAAAACTCGCAAAATTTCCAGAATTTTACACGTGACTCCGTCAGGTGTTAAACCCTGACGGAGTCAAAAGTGACCTACAGAAATCTTTATGTTAAGTTTCCGGAAAATTTCTGGAAAAACTTATGTCCTATTTCCTAGAAAATCCTGCAAAACATTATTATGACTCGATACAAGCATTTGACTCTAACAATTACTAATATACATGTTAATTTAATATCATGGCGAATCATGATCATTTTTGTTCTTATAAACAAATTTGGGGTTTCCCCTTACACTTAGCTTTTGCAAAATACCTTTATATGAAGTTAAGACGAAGTTAAACAACAAAATAAAGCATTTCCACAATTTAGTTTGAAACATGATCTACCAACAATAAAAATAAAACATGCATACGGAAACAAATAACATCAAACAAATAAAAATCAAACAAATAAAAACACACAAAACATGGGTTGCCTCCCAAGAAGCGGTTTTCTTTATTTACGAGTCTTGTAGCTAGACTCAAGGTCATGGGCTATCACGTGACCTCATCTCTTGAGATGACGTATCCCATATAATTATGATCCTCGCTATCGGGGTGATAGTGTTTCAATCGTTCGACACTTGCAGTCACCTCCCCTCCTCCTTTACTGCTCAAGGTAGCTATCCTACCTTGGCGTATGCTTTCAATTGTGAATGGTCCATACCACCAGGGACTCGGCTCATTGGGGGGTACTTTTATCTGTGAATGCCTTAAGAGTACCAAGTCTCCTTCTGCAAATGGTACATGATTCTCCGTCGGTTGACTACATTCAAACTTGTCATGAACTTTATTGCTGCTTTTGCCTCTCTCAGGCTTAGTTTCTTCGTAGCTTTTGATTCTTGTTTCCCATGCGAGGATTTTTTCTTGAACATGATTAGGCGATGTGTCAATGTTGTTTTTGAGCTTTCTTTTCATCAGGCTTTCTTGCACACATCCTGGGGGCATAGGAAGGCTAATCTTTCTTTTTCCTGACTTAAGTTCAATTTCCCTCTTTTCATACCTAATGACAGCTCTTGCGGTGGTGAGGATGGTGCTCCAAGGATTATTGGCATGAACCCACCTCCTTTACGATCGATGATCATGAAATCGATGGGATACATGAACCCTGAAACATTGACCAGTACATCCTATGCAATTCACAAAGGGTATACATAAGAGTGACCAGCGAAGGATAGCCTAACACGGGTGGTGGCCGGCATTTCCGTGGTTAGTTGGGTGTAGATAGTTAGGGGCATAAGATTTACTTCCGATCCTTGATCGGCGAAAGCATCCAGATATTGTAACTTCCCAATACTGGCTGGTATCTCAAAGTTCCCATAAGCCATCTGCTTAGTAGCCACTTTTTATATAAGTAGCTTCTCAAATACTGGTCCCCCAGGTAATGTATCATACTCATCTTTTCCCTCTTTCTCCTTCTTTGAAACCTGTTTGGAGGATTGGTTACGCCCGTCACCCTTTATCCAATTTGTTATGGTATTGTCATTTATATCATGTTTTAGGTAGTAACCTAGTGATTAGGATTTTGGCGGTTCCTCAATGGTTTGTACACTAGGGGTTTCCTTTTCCTCATTATCCTCGTGGACAATTGTGATAGAGTTAACAAATCGGGTAGTGGGGGTAGCGCTTTCTTTTCTTTATAACATCATTTCTGGGGGTTTTTGGTTTGAGTATTCCTCCTCTAGGCTCATCATCTCCTTCATTTTCTCTTGCATCTCCTCCTTTTGTTTATAAACAGCTTCCTCGAATTTAACAAGCCGCTCATAATGGGTTGCTGATTGGGTCTAAACTAGTCAACTTTTATTAGTCAACCACTTGTGAATGGTTAACCGTAAAAGTCAAACTAATCAAGCCAATTCTCCGGTGATAGTATAGTGTGTCCCCGGGTCGTTATGTCCCAGCGAGATTGAAATGGTGTCGTGAAATCGTTTATGAGTGAGTGGGACTGAGTACAGTAGCCCAGATGATATGGAATTGATTTTGCTACTGTTATTTAGGTATTGGTACACAGATATAATATTCACAAAAATCAGATACACAAATATATGCACGTATTCACAATTCAGATCACGTAACAGACAGAGAAAGTGGGATTTTGGTATTTAACAAACTACAGGGGGTGCTTTTGACACTTTTTGAAACTTAAAATTAAAAATGAAAATGAAATTATGAAAATGATTAAAATATTATTTAAATACTATTTAATTAATTAAACTAATTAAAATCTAAATTAAAACCTAATTTAAATTAACTAAAAATGACAAATGATATAAATTAACCTAAAAATTAGCAAAAATATTTTCTAAACCTTAATTAGAACTTGAAGAAAGTATAAAAAATAAAAATAAATATTTTTGTCTTTTTGTGGATTTTTTATTAATTAAAAACTATTTAACTTAATTAAACTAATTAAAATAATTTAAATTACTATTAATACTAAACTAACTTAGAAAATTATGAGAAAATTTATAAAATTACTTAACCATCACAGGAATCCTACAAAATTATAAAAACTCTAAAAATTATATTTTAAGATTGATCCACTAATTATTTACCTTTTAATTAACTTAAGTCTAATTTAAACAATTAAAATAAGAAAAATGTAAAATGAACAGTAGAAACTCTAATTATATTTTCTAAAAGTCTATTATACTATATTATAGCTAGGAAAAATATAAAATCTAGGTTTTACTTTATAAAAACTAAATATGAGATTTAATACTTAATATTAATTAATAAATAAGAAAACTAAAATTAAATCTAATTAATACTAAATGACAGAATAAAAATCTAGAAAAATTACTAAAAATACTTTACTATATAAGGTATTTAATAAAAATATAAAAACACTAAGTACTTAATTAAAATTTAAAAATGAAAATTAAAATTAAGTTGAATTAAATAGAAACTATCACTTATTTTAAATTGGTTTTTTCTTGGATTTTCTTTTACACACTTATTTTACCACTGAAAATAACAAACTTTTGTAAAACCACTTTTGAAAATTGCTTATAAATAAGCAGTAGCACCCCCTTGGCTTATACAGTTTGACTTTGGTTGACTGTGTGGTCAAATGAGGTGAAATGACTGATGGTGGGGTCCACAATGATTGAAATGGGTGCAAACAAGCTCAAATATCTCAAATAAGCCAGAAACAACAAGACTTATGCACAAATAAGCTGAATTAGTTAAAATAAGCACTTTAGCAAATCTGAGTTTCACTCAGTTATGGGACAGACTTAAGGGACTAAACTAGGTGGGGTCCACTGAGTCCTAGGTCAAATGGCTGGTCAATACTTGTACCCTGGTAGGTGGGGAGTTGTCCAAACCAAGATTTAACCTCTAGGGTCCACTGGATTAGGCTGCAGCCACCATTAAAGGTGGTGGTGTGGGTGAGGTCTGTTGTGCACAGGGCAGAATCTTGCCCTGCAACTCACTTTGGTGGTCTGTGGAAGCTTATATAAAAATTACAAAAATAGAAGCTAGGTGGGATCTTAAAGATGAGTTGGTAGTCTGTTTCTACAACAAATTTCAGCTTCTCAATCCAAACATACAAATCAAAATTAATCTTGGAACTTTTGGATTTTCTGAGCTCAAGTAAAATTTGACTTTTGAAGAAAAGTGGTTCTTTGACTTTTGTGAGTTTGATTCTTGATTTAGTGACTGAAAATGGATGTTTGAGCTAGATTAAGACCAAGATTACCTAAACCACTCACAAATGATTGGAAATGGGGCATATGCCACTTCTGTAACCAATCAGAGGGTATAATCTTGGCTGTTACTATGCCTTTTGACTTTTTACTGATCTAAACCTGTTTTAAGTGCTTATTATGAGTACATATAATGCTAGTGAGCATGTAAAAACAAGAAACAACACAAATAACAAACTGAGTGCCACAGAAAGCAATAAACCAAACACTACCTTATGAAACAGATTTTGAATGAAACAAAGTATACTATGATTCAAAGCTATTCTATGAATCAGAAACTATTAATTAAGTTATAAGAAAGTAAAATGAACAAATTTGAACTACTATTAAACACTACAAATAGAAACTTGGAATTAAAAAGGATTTGCTTACAACTCTTGCATTCCTGCTATAATCATGAACCAAGAACCAATATTCCTTTCCTAACATCCCCCATGGGATACTAAACCAAGGGCTTCCAATTCACACCTTGCTCCAGCAATGATTATCATGAACCTGCAAGTTTCAATTTTTCTCTTTGTTTTTCTTATTTTTTTTTTGTATTTTTTTATTATGACTAATGCTGGATTTAATGGTATCTATATGAGGTACTTATATGAGCTTAAGAGTCCATAGTATCCACTAGAAACAACAATTAACCTAATTGAGAAATTTGAAATAAAGGTAAAACTGCATATATTGAAACAGAATTGGAAACTTGAAAAGAGTTACAATACACTAAACAAGATTAGAACAATGCTTAAAAGCTAAAGATTACACTAGAAATTTGAATTTTAATTTAATGACATGAATTTAAACTAAATTAACTAACTACTTTGCTCTTCATGCTTGATCGCGGTAGAAAGTCAACTTTAACCAAAAAATAGTTAAAGGAGTCAAACCACGCGTTTTCCGGTGAGTATAGTGTTTCCCCGGGTCGTTATGTCCCGACGAGGTGTGAATTGTTATCAAACGGGTTTGTGATCGGGTGAATTTGGATGAAAAAGGGGTATGAGGGTATTTATAACTACGAAAAGTAAATATACACTAGAAAGGAACAATAAAGCATATAAAACAATAACAGAAAGCACAAATAACATAAAACGCAATCTAAATTTAAAACGGGCCTAAAACTAAATTATTAAAGTGAAGATAATAATAACACTAGTACCAATTAAATAATATAAAGTTAACGATAAAAGATCACAACTAAAAATATGTTAAGCAAGCAAATAACAAATATATGATAAAAAGATATACTTGTTAAGCGAATTATCACGATCCTTAAGTGTGGTTTATTATTTCAATTAAGTCCTTTATTGATGAATTAATATCTCTTACAAATAATTATTTTCTCACAACGTTAGTTTCTTTTGAAGACAATTTTTTCACAAGAAGATATCAATATCTAAATTAAAACCCAATTATTTTCACTGCTTTTGCCCACTCAAACAACCAAAATTTCAATGAAAGTAACTTAAAATTACTAACTAATATTTTTTCTAACTTTTAATAAACCATACTTAATTCTCGAAATAATCTACTAAACAAGTATATAAAAGGTCTACTCACTACTCATGACTATTAAGTTAACAATAATAATAAATCCAACAATAACAAGCATATTTCTAAACTAACATATATAAACTATTCGCATATAATAAAAACTACACTAAAAGCAACAAATAAAGCAACAATATTAACTACTAAGCTAAACATAACAATAAATATAAACGTACAAAAAATAAAGAGATAAAAGGATTAGAGATAACCGTATGAGACGAAAAATATAAAGATGACGAAATGAGACTCATTCCATCACAAGCTTCAAAATCTATCTCCTTATACTCAATGATTAATTCAAATATTCAATCATTTTATTACCAGTAACTACCTTCACTAAGTACCAACTAATTAAATTGATTAAAAAATATAGCTTTAATAAAACTAAAATTTAAGAAATTTGCATCGATTAGTGAAAAGAAAATAATACAAATGGAACCATTTCATTTAAAGCTCACATTAATAAGGTTTTTAATAATCATTAGACATTAAATTCAAAAGCATTAAAGTGACCATAACAAAAGATAGTTGCAGTACTACTAACTGTAAAATAAAAAGGTGCAATTTATGCTAATTTAAAACATTGAAAACAAAACTAAAGTGCATAACCATTCACTGATAACGAGTAAATGATTAGTGTAAATTACAAATGCATGAAGATGACGGTGAGGATAGTTATATTTGTGTTGATGGAACCCACCCTCTAGATGGGTGTCGGCTGCTATCTAAATAAAAGAGTCTCTCCAAATTCTCTCCGTATCAATCATCTCTTCTCTTTTTAAAACCTAGCATCTCCACCATTGAAATAAACTTGCCCTTATGGAAAGACAGGTGGCGTCAATCTACAACAGGTAGCCAAATTTGGTCAAACCTTCGTGTATTGGTGCTATGTTGTATTTGGATCTCTTGCTGTCATAAATAATATATTATGGGCTTTAAAGACAAATGTCTTGTTTCTTGGGTTGTAACTTGGGCTTTCCTTCGGGCTTTAACAATCAATAAAATGCTCAAAATCTCGTACTTTTGTTCCAATTTTGATCCAATAATTTTTTTAGCTCGTGTCGTTGGACTCATAATTTCGTACTCTTTCCAAATCTCGTGCCCTGTTTTGTCCACTTTTGCCTCGTTTTCAATCGTTTTGTACCTGAAACATATAAAAACACAATCCAAGGATATTTGCAATATAATTCGGTATATTTGTGTGTTTTCCACCATTTTTATAGTCTAAATGGGTATAAAATGATGAGTATTTACACACTCATCAATCCCCCACACTAAACTATTGCTAGTCCCTAGCAATACTGTTTTGAAAACTTGATGGATTTTAAACTCTTTACCAAAAGCCATCACTTCTGGAGTAGCCAGGTGTAAGAACTGTGGCACACCTGATAACCGTGTGATTTTGAGCAAACCACCAGCTGTCAACGGATTTGAGTAGTCTTTACCAAAAGCCGTTTGCTTCTGGACTAGCCAGCTCTTGATGGAATAGTCAACATCTTGGTGAGCTGATTACCAATTATGGATTTTCCACGGCCTTTACCACAAGCCATAATCTTGCGGGCTAGCCAACTCATTTGTTTTCGGGGAGTCGAGGAACCATACAATTTTGGGCAAATTGCAAGCCGTCAACGGATTTGAGATGTCTTTACCAAGAGCCGTTTGCTCCTGGACTAGCCAATCCCTTTTGTCGGTTAGACAAGGCGGACTGATTACCACAAAAATTTTGAAGCACCAGTGAAAATTTTTTAAAATTTTTGAAATTTTGGCTAAAACGGGGGTATTATATAGTAAAATGTGATAAAATTCGCTAGAATAGCGAATACCCCCCCCACACTTAGCATGAATATTGTCCTCAATATTCAAAATCCCGGCTATTATGCCGACATTTTGAACGTAAAAGGGCAACATTACAAGCTAAGCGTGGAAAACACCATTTTGTATTTTCACTCATTTGTAACCATAGCATGGGGGACTCCCCCACACTTAGGGTGAAAACCCTATAAGCATGCTATTGTTTTTGTTTACCGAGTCGCTAGCTTGACTCGACCCCGAATTCATTTGTCCTTGGGGAAGCATGATGTGGAAGAAGTGATCTCCATCGGACTTTCATTCAAGATGTTTGGACAAACATTTGAAGCACGTGAAAGTTCCACACCGATGAGATAAGTATCCGGCTCAAGATAATGATACATGAAAATGCCGGGATCAAATATAGTGTCCTCACTTCCGAAGGAGTGAAGAAGAGAAGAAGTCACCTTATAGGTGAAGAAAAGGAAGAAAACCATGACGAAAATCATGATTTGATCTTCTTCCTCGAGAAGAGGCTCAATAGCCTGAGTTTGGATTTCAAAAGGTAAGCTCGTAAACAACCCGGGAGGGTGGGTGGGACTTTGCAAATTCTCATAATTTAGAGCATCTCCCCCCGGGATATCAAACTGATGAGCGAGTTCACCGGAGAACTCCTCATGAAGAGAATTATTCACAAGATGTGAATCTGTGGACTCATGTTCCATTGTGGACTCATCACAATCCTCGTCAAAGATTGGATTGTTAGAAATCATAGTGAATTCAGATTCGAATTCAAATAGAGGATTGGTGAGAGTCATATCGAATGTTTCGGGAACAAAGTGAATATTATTCTCTGTTGGACTGCTGGGATCAGAAGTGAGTGACTGATCATGAAATAGGAGACTTTCAATTTCTCCCAGATCGGCTTGGAAGTCAAGGAGACCATCATCACTTTCCAAGGAAAGTGGATCGATGTGAGCAAGTTCATCAGCGAACTCCTCAAGAAGATGATCAGCATCAATTTGTGGAACTGATGCCTCAACATACTCGATGTCTCCATAAGATATACAATCATCGCTATAATCTGAGAAAGTCTCAAATTGATCTTTAGGACACTCAATAGGGGAAGGAATATCACACATATCATCCAAAGTTCCTTGTGACTCCCTCGGGATTGGGACAAGGATCTCAACACTAGACTTTATTAATTCGTCTGATTCCTTATTAGGAACAGTGCTAAGATGCTCATCCCCCATGTTAAGAGAGTGAGTGTGAACTTCGGGTGTGATAGCAGTTGTTTGAGATGGAATCTCAACTGCTGGGGCATCAACTGATGAACTTGAAGTTTTATAAAATTCAAGGATGTCAAGTGTATCCTCATCATCACTGTCATCAGGAATGAAACGGAACAAAGAGCTAGATTTGGCTGCTTTTTCTCTTGCAATGGATTCCCTCACAGATTTTTCATATGCATCTTGGGAATTTATCCTAGCAGCCTGCTCTTCAGCCAGCAATTCTTCCATGGATTTTTGATGAGTATGTCTTTGGGCAAAGTCGTCAACTAAACCCTTAAGCTCATCAACGATTTTCATCAGATTTTGCATTTCTGGAAGAAGTGCTTGATTCATATCGTACTGTGGAGGTTGGTCGTAATAAGGTGTGTCAAAATTGTCACAAGGATATGGATTTCCTGTTTGACAATCTGAACTGAAATGTGGACCTCCACAGTAATCACAACAGTAAAACTGTTGTGGCTGTGGGTTGTACGTGCTAGAGTCATAACCGTTATCAGGAAACTGCTCATAGACAAGCGTGTTTCCCGATTGACAATCAGAACTGTAGTGTGAACCACCACAGTACTCACAACAGTAAAACTGCTGAGTATCATGGTGTGGCAGCTGATGGAATAAATCAGTTGTGTCATGGTAAGAATAGGGATCTTGGTTATAGACAGACCCGTTTCCTGACTCTACCATGCCACAACCGGGGCAATTACCACCATTATGAGAACTACCACACCACTGGCAAACCAGAAAGTGTGGATGAGACATAGAAAGAATCAAATGGTTTGGGAGGGGTAGGGATGAAGAATCAAAGATGCGAGAGGGTAAAGGTGAATATTTTTGGGTTTTTGGAAATACATTTTGTATAAATGAGAAGGAAAATCTTTTTGTGTTTTGTTTTTATGAAAATATGAACAAGGATGGATAAATGTACAATGGAACGGATTCCAAAGACACTAATCAGAAAAACCGTTTAGATAAACGCGCACAACCTCCCCGGCAGCGGCGCCAAAATGATCGCGGTAGAAAGTCAACTTTAACCAAAAAATAGTTAAAGGAGTCAAACCACGCGTTTTCCGGTGAGTATAGTGTTTCCCCGGGTCATTATGTCCCGACGAGGTGTGAATTGTTATCAAACGGGTTTGTGATCGGGTGAATTTGGATGAAAAAGGGGTATGAGGGTATTTATAACTACGAAAAGTAAATATACACTAGAAAGGAACAATAAAGCATATAAAACAATAACAGAAAGCACAAATAACATAAAACGCAATCTAAATTTAAAACGGGCCTAAAACTAAATTATTAAAGTGAAGATAATAATAACACTAGTACCAATTAAATAATATAAAGTTAACGATAAAAGATCACAACTAAAAATATGTTAAGCAAGCAAATAACAAATATATGATAAAAAGATATACTTGTTAAGCGAATTATCACGATCCTTAAGTGTGGTTTATTATTTCAATTAAGTCCTTTATTGATGAATTAATATCTCTTACAAATAATTATTTTCTCACAACGTTAGTTTCTTTTGAAGACAATTTTTTCACAAGGAGATATCAATATCTAAATTAAAACCCAATTATTTTCACGGCTTTTGCCCACTCAAACAACCAAAATTTCAATGAAAGTAACTTAAAATTACTAACCAATATTTTTTCTAACTTTTAATAAACCATACTTAATTCTCGAAATAATCTACTAAACAAGTATATAAAAGGTCTACTCACTACTCATGACTATTAAGTTAACAATAATAATAAATCCAACAATAACAAGCATATTTCTAAACTAACATATATAAACTATTCGCATATAATAAAAACTACACTAAAAGCAACAAATAAAGCAACAATATTAACTACTAAGCTAAACATAACAATAAATATAAACGTACAAAAAATAAAGAGATAAAAGGATTAGAGATAACCGTATGAGACGAAAAATATAAAGATGACGAAATGAGACTCATTCCATCACAAGCTTCAAAATCTATCTCCTTATACTCAATGATTAATTCAAATATTCAATCATTTTATTACCAGTAACTACCTTCACTAAGTACCAACTAATTAAATTGATTAAAAAATATAGCTTTAATAAAACTAAAATTTAAGAAATTTGCATCGATTAGTGAAAAGAAAATAATACAAATGGAACCATTTCATTTAAAGCTCACATTAATAAGGTTTTTAATAATCATTAGACATTAAATTCAAAAGCATTAAAGTGACCATAACAAAAGATAGTTGCAGTACTACTAACTGTAAAATAAAAAGGTGCAATTTATGCTAATTTAAAACATTGAAAACAAAACTAAAGTGCATAACCATTCACTGATAACGAGTAAATGATTAGTGTAAATTACAAATGCATGAAGATGACGGTGAGGATAGTTATATTTGTGTTGATGGAACCCACCCTCTAGATGGGTGTCGGCTGCTATCTAAATAAAAGAGTCTCTCCAAATTCTCTCCGTATCAATCATCTCTTCTCTTTTTAAAACCTAGCATCTCCACCATTGAAATAAACTTGCCCTTATGGAAAGACAGGTGGCGTCAATCTACAACAGGTAGCCAAATTTGGTCAAACCTTCGTGTATTGGTGCTATGTTGTATTTGGATCTCTTGCTGTCATAAATAATATATTATGGGCTTTAAAGACAAATGTCTTGTTTCTTGGGTTGTAACTTGGGCTTTCCTTCGGGCTTTAACAATCAATAAAATGCTCAAAATCTCGTACTTTTGTTCCAATTTTGATACAATAATTTTTTTAGCTCGTGTCGTTGGACTCATAATTTCGTACTCTTTCCAAATCTCGTGTCCTGTTTTGTCCACTTTTGCCTCGTTTTCAATCGTTTTGTACCTGAAACATATAAAAACACAATCCAAGGATATTTGCAATATAATTCGGCATATTTGTGTGTTTTCCACCATTTTTATAGTCTAAATGGGTATAAAATGATGAGTATTTACACACTCATCAATGCTTCTCTTCTATTTATAGCAGAGGATTAGGGTTCCCAGCATCCTTGCCATCATTTCCCACCTCTTTCTTCAAGTTTTGGTCCACTCTCCATGTACCACGTGTGTTGGCGGGAAAAATTGCAAACAGAGCAAATTGCTCTGTTGCGTGTAGGGGAGGGGGTGGTAGAAGCATTTATTGTGGGGGGTTCTCCTTGGATTGTGATTGGAGGGATTGAGAGGTTGGATGTGATGGAGGAGGCAGGTGGAGGAGGGAAGTAGCAAGTGGTGGTGTTGAGGAGGGAAAGGGACGGGGGTGGATGTTTGACCTTATTTGACCAAAGGGGTCAAATATTGGACTTGGGTATTAGTTTGGTTTGTGGTGGGCTGCTTGTATTTTGGGCCCAAGGATTAGGAAATGGGAATGGGCTAGTACATGGATTGGATAATGGAGTAGTATTATTATTTGTTGGATCCGGTTTGGTTTTATTTCACACAAGGACTAGTTTTGCAATTTTGGTAAAGTTTGAGGTGTGATCTTGGCATGTTTCCAAATTATTTCCAAGGGTGTATTTTGCCAAATCATGAATAGTATAAGGTCCTGGCATGAATTTTCCAATTTATTTTCACCAGGGACTGAAACCGTCAAACTTCCAAACTTCAGGGACCATTTGTGTAATTTTCACCAAACTTTCCACTAAGGACCGATCCTGTCATAAAAGGTTAGTGCAAGGACAAAATTTTATTTTTCTCAAAGTTTTTCATATCCCAGGGACTGTTTTTGACAATTTCCAAAGTTCAGGGACTAAACTTGACATTTTATGAAACTTTTCACCAAAGGACTAAATGTGTAACTTTTTGATTTAAAAGGACCTTTGGTGACTTTTTCAAGTTTTTAGAATGACCAGGGACTAGATTTGACAACTTTTGAAAGTTGAGGGACTGAAACTGCCAATTATGCAAACTTTGTGCGTTTTCCATTTGTTTTTGGTATTTTTGCATTTGAAACATGTAAAACACTTTCCTGGGATATTTTCACTATTTTGATTCATTATTGAGTGTTTTTGGATGTTTTGGCAGCTCAGAAATGGTAAAAATGATGAGTATTTACACACTCATCAATCCCCCACACTAAAACATTGCTAGTCCCTAGCAATCTTTTGAGAAAAACCTGATGGATTTGAGAATCTCTTTACCAAAAGCCATCACTTCTGGAGTAGCCAGGTGTAAGAATTGTGGCACACCTGATAACCGTGTGATTTTGAGCAAACCACCAGCTGTCAACGGATTTGATTTGTCTTTACCAAAAGCCGTTTGCTTCTGGACTAGCCAGCATCTTGATGGACTAAGTCAACATCTTGGTGAGCTGATTACCAATTATGGATTTTCCACTGCCTTTACCACAAGCCATAATCTTGTGGGCTAGCCAACTCATTTGCTTATGAGGATACGGGGGAGTTGAGGAACCATACAATTTTTGGCAAATTGCCAGCCATCAACGGGTTTGAGATGTCTTTACCAAGAGCCGTTTGCTTCTGGACTAGCCAATCCCTTTGTCATTTAGACTTTGGCGGACTGATTACCACAAAAATTTTGAAATAAAGTGAAAAATTTTGAAAAATTTAGGCCTAAAAACGGGGGTACTTAGAAAGTTTTGTGATAAAATTCGTAAGAATTTCCCCCCCCCCCCCCACACTAGAACTGAATATTGTCCTCAATATTCAAAGTCCCGGCTATTATGCCGAACTTCTGAACGGAAAAAGCTAATATGCAAATCTAACTGTGGAAATATCGATTTATTTTTCACTTTATTCATCTGTACATACAATCATACATTTTTTTTTTTTTTTTTTTTTTTTTTTTTTGAGAACTTATATACATATTTACTTTTCAAATGGTGGGGGACGGCCACTCCCCCACACTAGGGTGGTAGAAAGTAGAAAGAAGTCAGAAATACGGGTGAAAACCCATATATGTTGCTAATTTTTGTTCACCGAGTCACTAGCTTGACTCGATCCCCGAATTCATTGGTCCATGGGGAAAGTTTGGAGATCCGGGACAACCATGGGTGGTATGTCCTCTCCAAAATAATGTTTCAATCTATGACCATTCACTTTGAAGTTGGGACCTTCGGGTTGAGATAACTCAACAGTCCCGTATGGATATACTTTAGTAATAGTGAATGGTCCAGTCCATCGGGTTTTTAATTTCCCCGAGAAGATCTTTAATCTTGAGTTGAAAAGAAGGACTCTGTCACCGACGTTGAAAATGCGGTTCTTAATCTTAGAGTCGTGAATCTTCTTTGTCTTTTCTTTGTAGATCAAAGAGTTCTCGTAGGCTTGATCACGAAGTTCATTTAATTCATTGATTTGAACCTTACTGTGATCACCCACTTTATGAAGGTCGTAGTTAGCATGTTTCAAGGCCTAGTAGGCTTTGTGCTCGAGCTCGATCGGTAAATGACACGCCTTCCCGTATACAAGCTTGTATGGAGTACACCCAATGGGTGTTTTGTAAGCTGTACGGAAGGCCCAGAGTGCATCATCTAGTTTATCCGACCAGGAAGCACGGTTTTCACCTACTGTCCTCTCAAGAATCCTTTTTATACCATGGTTGGAAACCTCCACCTGCCCACTTGTTTGGGGGTGATACGCGGTAGAAAGACGATGAGTAACACCGTACTTAAGCATGACTTTTGCAAATTGATCATTGCAAAAGTGAGTACCGCGATCACTAATGATGGCACGTGGAGTTCCAAAACGAGCAAAGAGGGATTTCAAGAATTTCACAACAACTCGGGCATCGTTAGTGGGTAAGGCCTTAGCCTCAACCCATTTTGACAAGTAGTCAACAGCCACGAGTATGTATTTGTTTCCACGAGAAGATGGGAATGGCCCCATAAAGTCAATGCCCCAGACGTCAAAGATTTCACAAACTTGAATGGCATTTTGTGGCATTTCGTTCTTTTGTGAAATATTCCCGTGACGCTGACAAGCATCACAGGCTTTGACTAACTCGTGGGCATCCTTATAGATTGTGGGCCAATAGAAACCGGAATCAAACACCTTTTTGGCGGTGTAGTTAGGACTATGGTGGCCCCCGGTGGGTCCAGCATGGCAAGCCTTGAGAATATCAGTGGCTTCCTGTCCGTATACACATCGCCTGATGACTTGATCGACACAGACTTTGAAGAGATAGGGTTCGTCCCAGAAGTAATGTTTAACGTCTTTGAAGAATTTTTTCTTTTGTTGGGACGTCAACCCCTTCACGATGAAGTTACCCGCATGGTAATTTGCAAAGTCGGCAAACCATGGGGTAGTAGAGTCACCACGAAAAGCAACCGCATTGAGTGTCTCGAGAGGAAATGTTTCATTTATTTCCTTTTTCTCAGACACATCCTGATGAGGGTTCTCTAATCGTGAGAGATGATCAGCAGCAAGGTTCTCGGCTCCTTTTTTATCACGGATAATGATATCAAATTCTTGGAGGAGGAGAACCCAACGGAGAAGCCTCGGCTTTGCATCTTGTTTTGCAAATAGGTATTTCAAATCCGAGTGATCCGTATACACTACGCATTTAGTCAAGATTAAATATGACCGGAATTTCTCAAAGGCATACACCACAGCTAGGAGTTCTTTTTCAGTGGTGGTGTAATGACCTTGAGCCTCAGTCATAGTTTTGCTTGCGTAGTGTATAGGCTGAAAGTATTTTGCTTTACGTTGCCCCAAGACCGCACCAATGGCAAAATCACTAGCATCGCACATAAGCTCAAAAGGTTGGTCCCAATCGGGGGCAACAAGAATCGGTGCCTCGGTAAGCTTTTTCTTTAATGTTTCAAAAGCTTCGATGCACTCAGGAGAGAAGATGAAAGGAGCATCCTTCTCGAGGAGATGGGTCATAGGCCGGGCAATCTTAGAAAAATCTTGGATAAACCTACGGTAGAAGCTGACATGACCCAAAAAGCTCCAAACACCTTTTACGGTGGTGGGATGAGGTAACTTAGCAATGACATCGATTTTGGCTCTGTCAACCTCAATCCCATTTTTTGAAATTTTATGGCCGAGGACAATGCCCTCCTTGACCATAAAGTGGCTCTTCTCCCAATTGAGACTTAGATTCGTTTCTTTGCAACGTTTAAGCATCTGTTCCAAGTGGGAGAGGCAAGTCTGGAATGAATCCCCGATGACTGAAAAGTCATCCATGAATACCTCCATAGTTTTCCCGATCATGTCGGAAAATATAGACATCATGCACCGCTGGAACGTGCCTGGTGCATTACATAAGCCGAAAGGCATACGTCTGTAAGCAAAAGTTCCGTAGGGGCATGTGAAGGTAGTCTTCTCTTGATCCTGTGGATCAATGGGGATTTGGAAGTAACCCGAAAAACCATCGAGGAAGCAGTAGTATTCATTCCCCGCAAGTCTTTCAAGCATCTGGTCCATAAAAGGGAGAGGAAAATGGTCTTTACGGGTGGCTTCATTTAACTTTCGATAGTCAATACAAACTCGCCAACCCGTGACCAAACGAGTTGGAATCAACTCGTTATCCTCGTTGGTGACAACGGTAATGCCACCCTTTTTAGGAACACAATGAATTGGGCTAACCCAAGGACTGTCAGATATAGGGTAAATCAATCCCGCATCAAGAAGTTTAAGAACTTCTTGTTTGATAACTTCATGGATTTTGGGATTTACCCTTCTCTGATGTTGCACAGCTGGCTTAAAGTCATCCTCCATTAAGATTTTATGAGTACAAAAGTTCGGGCTTATGCCCTTAATGTCGGAGAGTTTCCAAGCAATTGCTTGCTTGTTTGACTTAAGAACCTTTAGGAGTGCAGCCTTTTCCTCATCTTTTAAGTCTTTGGCAATAATGACGGGTAATTTATTATCACCCTCCAGAAATGCATATTCTAGATGAGGAGGCAAATCCTTGAGCTCAACCTCGGGAAAGTCTTCAGTTATTTCAACATTTTTGACTTCCGCTTTATGAAGTATTTGTGGAGACGGAGAGGGTGAAGGATCGTCATTTAACAATCTTTCAAGGAGAAGAATGTCCCCCTCCGGGTCAAGATAGTTTTCATCAAACCCACTTGGGATTGAGCTATCTTGAGCAAGAAAAGCCTCGACCTCTTCCAGAAGGAAGTCACTTCCCTCAAACGGAGTGAGGGAAGGGGAAGGGTCGGAAATGATAGGGTCAGTAGAAAGACTGCCACTGGATGAGAAACCAAGGACCTCTTGAGAATACTCCTCAGACGCAACATCGATGACATCAATTCGGTTAATCGTTTCAGCGTCATAGTTGGAGGAGTATCTTGAAGTCTGATCAAGATTAAATGTGATGGCTTCGCCACCAACACGTAGAGTGATTTCTTCTTCGAATACGTCAATTAAAGCACGACCCGTTCTTAAGAATCCCCTCCCGAGAATGAGAGGAACTCTAGGGTCAGCATCGAAATCAACAATCACGAAATCTGCCGGAAAATGGAACTTTCCTACTTTCACAAAGATATCTTCGGCAATTCCGAGAGGACGGGATATAGTACGGTCTGCAAGCTCGAGTGTCATGCAGGTCGGAGTGAGAGTAGGTAGAGAAAGTCTTTTCCAGACTGAGTAAGGCATCAGGTTAATGCTTGCGCCAAGATCGGCCAAGGCAAAGCATTCAACCATCCCAGGGAAAATACAAGGAATGAGAAATTTCCCGGGATCTCCAAGCTTTTCGGGAAGCTTTTTCAAGAGCACTGCTGAGCAATGTTCATTGAGTGAAGTTTTTGCCATCTCACAGAGTTTTTCTTTGTTGCTTATCAGATTTTTGATTGTCGAAGCAAACTTAGGCATGAGAAGAAGAGCGTCCGCGAAGCTAATATCGAAATGTAATTCTTGGAAAATTTGATAAAATTTTTCCATCTGATGATTAGCTCTTTCGCGGTTCTTTTGATCATTCACACGTGAAGGATATGGAATATAAGGCTTAGGATCATTCTTTGGGATTTCATCAGAACTCACAGGAGGATCAAATACAACTTTCGGCTTACGAGCCGGGACCGGGACAACTTGAGGGTGGACGTTGTTGGTACCTCCATTATTAGTAGGAAGTACCGTGTCCGTAGTAACCTCAGGTTCACGTTCCGCTACCTTAGGAGGAGAAGAGGAGGTAGAGGGAATCGCGGGTCCATTGTATGATACCCCACTTCGGGTAGTGATCGCTTTGACATCGCCCCTCGGGTTAACGATCGTGTTGCTTGGTAGTGTACCCGAGCCCGAGGGTCGATCATTTAAAGACTTCTGAAGATCAGAGATCGTCTTGATCAATAACCGATTCGTTTCCTCTTGTGCTTTCATGAATTGTTTAATCTCAGCATCGGAGGAAGACGAGGGTGGAACAACGTTTTGATTTTGAACAGGGGGATTTTGAACACGGTTGTTTTGAAAATTCCCTTGATTTTGATTGTTGTTACCCTGAAAATTGTTTCTCTGATTGAAATTACCTTGATTGTAATTTCCTTGATTCTGGTTTCTTTGAAAATTTCCTTGAAAACCTTGGTTTTGATTGCCATTTTGAAAATTGTTTTGATTAAACTGGCCTTGATTTTGGTTCGGGTTTTGGAAATTTGAGGTTTGACCTTGGTTAAAATTCTGATTCGCGTTACGGTTTTGATTTTGGTTAAAACCGGGAGGTCCGAGAAAATTGTTGGAACGATAGCTTAAGAGATTACGGTCCCCTTGCGGTTGGTTAGAATTACCTCCCGTGTTGTAGGAACCGTGAGTAGCATAAACGTTCTCTTGAGGAAAGTCAGCAGTAGCTGGACACTCGGAATACAGATGTGGGCCCCCACAAGTTTCACAACTTCGGGCCACGGCTTTTGCTTGTTGATTTTGAGCCTGATTTTGCATCGTTTGGTTCATTCTCAACACAGCCGTAGAAATATCATCCATCTTTTTGGTAAGAGCAATTATTTCAGGAGATGATGATGAAGGAGTAACAGAATGACATGACTCATCCCTCTCCGCAGAGGAATCCCAAAAG
Source organism: Artemisia argyi (assembly GCA_030686995.1). NCBI lineage: Eukaryota > Viridiplantae > Streptophyta > Magnoliopsida > Asterales > Asteraceae > Artemisia > Artemisia argyi. Next base: position 134,872,682 of record CM060702.1, read on the forward strand.
TTATGGTGGGCAGTCATGTTCTCAATCAAATCATAGCACTCTTCGGGACGCCTTTTCATAAAGGTCCCACCAGCAGCAGCATTGAGAATGTCTCGGTGCCTCAATGTCAGACCATTATAGAAGGTATCTATGATGGTAACTTGTAACATATTGTGGTTAGGGCACCGATCAATAGCTAGCTTATAACGTTCCCAAGCCTCAAAAAGAGACTCATCGGGACGTTGCCGGAAGTTGCTGATATCATTTCGTAACTTGGTAACCATGGAAGGTGGAAAATATTTTGCTAAAAACTTGGTTACCATTTCATCAAAGGTACGAATAGAATTTCTTGGAAGTCGGTCAAACCATGCAGTGGCATGATGAGCGAGAGAATAGGGGAAGAGGTACAGCCGAAGGGCATCATCGGTGACACCATGCTGTTTCATGCTTTGGGTGACCGTAAGATATTTGTCTAGATGCTTGTTAGCATCGTCACCCGGTAATCCGTGAAATTGACACTAATTCTAGACTTGTTGGATCATGTGGTGCTTGAGGCCAAAGTCCGTAGCCCCAATAGTGAGTGGTGCATTAGGCCCACCCCGCCCTTGCATGGTAGGCTGGCACAGCTCCTCCATCATTCGGAGATCGGGAGCTGGCAAACCTCCGGGAGGGTCAGGGGGTGGTAATGGTGGTGGTGGCCCAGCGGCCATTTCGGTTTCTGTATCAGAACGTAGCTCGGGTACGTTTTTCTGTTTTTTATTCTTTGTTTGAGACCGAGTGCGCATGCACTAAAAACAATTTTTCAACACAAGTTCGAGGCAAAACCACAGTGAACTTAAACCAGAAATCACAAGTGAATGGCTTCTTTGAAAAAGGTACACCACTCACAGGGATATAAAGGCAAGTTTTAATCTTAAGTTTGGGAACTTATTATGGGTTTATTTATTAATTTGAAAAACTGCTTTAGGCTTATGGGTGTGTGTGCAGAAAACTTGGGAAATATTTTTGGAACCGATTCGTTAACCGAAATCGTCCCTTTAAGATTACTCGCAAGCTGGCGGGAGGAAGTTAATAGGTTTCCTCTTCAGTTCGCAATTTAATGTCAGAACTTACCTTAAACCAACTGTTTCAGGTTGTAATCTTAAAGAACACGAAGTAATTTAACTTCACAGTTTGTTTTTGATTGTTTTTAATTTTTTTTGGTGTTTTCAACACTTCAGGAGAAGTGTTAATGAACGTTTTCTTTGATATGATTATATTTTTCCAAAAACTTTTTACAAATTTGTGTGAAATTTGTACAGGGAGGGTTTTGAAAACCACTAAACTTAAAACGATTTTGTAAAACACGCAACAACCTCCCCGGCAGCGGCGCCAAATTTTGATTGGGTCTAAACTAGTCAACTTTTATTAGTCAACCACTTGTGAATGGTCAACCGTAAAAGTCAAACTAATCAAGCCAATTCTCCGGTGATAGTATAGTGTGTCCCCGAGTCGTTATGTCCCAGCGAGATTGAAATGGTGTCGTGAAATCGTTTATGCGTGAATGGGACTGAGTACAGTAGCCCAGGTGATATGGAATTGATTTTTCTACTGTTATTTAGGTATTGGTACACAGATATAATATTCACAAAAATCAGATACACAAATATATGCACGTATTCACAATTCAGATCACGTAACAGACAGAGAAAGTGGGATTTTGGTATTTAACAAACTACAGGGGGTGCTTTTGACACTTTTTGAAACTTAAAATTAAAAATGAAAATGAAATTATGAAAATGATTAAAATATTATTTAAATACTATTTAATTAATTAAACTAATTAAAATCTAAATTAAAACCTAATTTAAATTAACTAAAAATGACAAATGATATAAATTAACCTAAAAATTAGCAAAAATATTTTCTAAACCTTAATTAGAACTTGAAGAAAGTATAAAAAATAAAAATAAATATTTTTATCTTTTTGTGGATTTTTTATTAATTAAAAACTATTTAACTTAATTAAACTAATTAAACTAATTTAAATTACTATTAATACTAAACTAACTTAGAAAATTATGAGAAAATTTATAAAATTACTTAACCATCACAGGAATCCTACAAAATTATAAAAACTCTAAAAATTATATTTTAAGATTGATCCACTAATTATTTACCTTTTAATTAACTTAAGTCTAATTTAAACAATTAAAATAAGAAAAATGTAAAATGAACAGTAGAAACTCTAATTATATTTTCTAAAAGTCTATTATACTATATTATAGCTAGGAAAAATATAAAATCTAGGTTTTACTTTATAAAAACTAAATATGAGATTTAATACTTAATATTAATTAATAAATAAGAAAACTAAAATTAAATCTAATTAATACTAAATGACAGAATAAAAATCTAGAAAAATTACTAAAAATACTTTACTATATAAGGTATTTAATAAAAATATAAAAACATTAAGTACTTATTTTACCACTGAAAATAACAAACTTTTGTAAAACCACTTTTGAAAATTGCTTATAAATAAGCAGTAGCACCCCCTTGGCTTATACAGTTTGACTTTGGTTGACTGTGTGGTCAAATGACTGATGGTGGGGTCCACAATGATTGAAATGGGTGCAAGCAAGCTCAACTATCTCAAATAAGCCAGAAACAACAAGACTTAAGCACAAATAAGCTGAATTAGTTCAAATAAGCACTTTAGCAAATCTGAGTTTCACTCAGTTATGGGACAGACTTAAGGGACTAAACTAGGTGGGGTCCACTGAGTCCTAGGTCAAATGGCTGGTCAATACTTGTACCCTGGTAGGTGGGGAGTTGTCCAAACCAAGATTTAACCTTTAGGGTCCACTGGATTAGGCTGCAGCCACCATTAAAGGTGGTGGTGTGGGTGAGGTCTGTTGTGCACAGGGCAGAATCTTGCCCTGCAACTCACTTTGGTGGTCTGTGGAAGCTTATATAAAAATTACAAAAATAGAAGCTAGGTGGGATCTTAAAGATGAGCTGGTAGTCTGTTTCTACAACAAATTTCAGCTTCTCAATCCAAACATACAAATCAAAATTAATCTTGGAACTTTTGGATTTTCTGAGCTCAAGTAAAATTTGACTTTTGAAGAAAAGTGGTTCTTTGACTTTTGTGAGTTTGATTCTTGATTTAGTGACTGAAAATGGATGTTTGAGCTAGATTAAGACCAAGATTACCTAAACCACTCACAAATGATTGGAAATGGGGCATATGCCACTTCTGTAACCAATCAGAGGGTATAATCTTGGCTGTTACTATGCCTTTTGACTTTTTACTGATCTAAACCTGTTTTAAGTGCTTATTCTGAGTACATATAATGCTAGTGAGCATGTAAAAACAAGAAACAACACAAATAACAAACTGAGTGCCACAGAAAGCAATAAACCAAACACTACCTTATGAAACAGATTTTGAATGAAACAAAGTATACTATGATTCAAAGCTATTCTATGAATCAGAAACTATTAATTAAGTTATAAGAAAGTAAAATGAACAAATTTGAACTACTATTAAACACTACAAATAGAAACTTGGAATTAAAAAGGATTTGCTTACAACTCTTGCATTCCTGCTATAATCATGAACCAAGAACCAATATTCCTTTCCTAACATCCCCCATGGGATACTAAACCAAGGGCTTCCAATTCACACCTTGCTCCAGCAATGATTATCATGAACCTGCAAGTTTCAATTTTTCTCTTTGTTTTTCTTTTTTTTTTTTTGTATTTTTTTATTATGACTAATGCTGGATTTAATGGTATCTAATAGCTTTTAAAAGCTATATGAGGTACTTATATGAGCTTAAGAGTCCATAGTATCCACTAGAAACAACAATTAACCTAATTGAGAATTTTGAAATAAAGGTAAAACTGCATATATTGAAACAGAATTGGAAACTTGAAATTGATAACTTGAAAAGAGTTACAATACACTAAACAAGATTAGAACAATGCTTAAAAGCTAAAGATTACACTAGAAATTTGAATTTTAATTTAACGACATGAATTTAAACTAAATTAACTAACTACTTTGCTCTTCATGCTTCTCTTCTATTTATAGCAGAGGATTAGGGTTCCCAGCATCCTTGCCATCATTTCCCACCTCTTTCTTCAATTTTTGGTCCACTCTCCATGTACCACGTGTGTTGGCGGGAAAAATTGCAAACAGAGCAAATTGCTCTGTTGCGTGTAGGGGAGGGGTGGTAGAAGCATTTATTGTGGGGGGTTCTCCTTGGATTGTGATTGGAGGGATTGAGAGGTTGGATGTGATGGAGGAGGCAGGTGGAGGAGGGAAGTTGCAAGTGGTGGTGTTGAGGAGGGAAAGGGACGGGGGTGGATGTTTGACCTTATTTGACCAAAGGTTTCAAATATTGGACCTGGGTATTAGTTTGGTTTGTGGTGGGCTGCTTGTATTTTGGGCCCAAGGATTAGGAAATGGGAATGGGCTAGTACATGGATTGGATAATGGAGTAGTATTATTATTTGTTGGATCCGGTTTGGTTTTATTTCACACAAGGACTAGTTTTGCAATTTTGGTAAAGTTTGAGGTGTGATCTTGGCATGTTTCCAAATTATTTCCAAGGGTGTATTTTGCCAAATCATGAATAGTATAAGGTCCTGGCATGAATTTTCCAATTTATTTTCACCAGGGACTGAAACCGTCAAACTTCCAAACTTCAGGGACCATTTGTGTAATTTTCACCAAACTTTCCACTAAGGACCAATCTTGTCATAAAAGGTTAGTGCAAGGACAAAATTTGTTTTTCTCAAAGTTTTTCATATCCCAGGGACTGTTTTTGACAATTTCCAAAGTTTAGGGACTAAACTTGACATTTTATGAAACTTTTCACCAAAGGACTAAATGTGTAACTTTTTGATTTAAAAGGACCTTTGGTGACTTTTTCAAGTTTTTAGAATGACCAGGGACTAGATTTGACAACTTTTGAAAGTTGAGGGACTAAAACTGCCAATTATGCAAACTTTGTGCGTTTTCCATCTGTTTTTGGTATTTTTGCATTTGAAACATGTAAAACACTTTCCTGGGATATTTTCACTATTTTGATTCATTATTGAGTGTTTTTGGATGTTTTGGCAGCTCAGAAATGGTAAAAATGATGAGTATTTACACACTCATCAGTTGCCATGTACTCTCTCATTCGAGCTTCGAATTCCAGGCTGAGGTTTTGAGGAGGTGAGTAAGGTTGAACATAATTTTGAAAGGTTTCGACATTCTCTCTAAAGGGTGACTCAGACAATGGTGTCGGATTCATATTTGAGAAAGAGTTGACTGCTGCCCGTTTGGGACTTAAAGGTCTCTTTTGTTTTTCCATGAGATAATCAACCTTTTCCTCAGGTTTGCAAAGGAGTTCTTCGAAGATTTGAGTGGTTTCCACAGGTGTCGAGATTGCGTTGATAGCCGAGTTTATAACATAAGTAACTTCCCATAACTCATGATTGTCGAAAGCAAGCTCATCAATAATTTCCCAAGATTCCTCGGCGTTTTTATCACGCAACCTGCCTCCAGCGGCTCGATCAATGGTGCGTTTGGTGTTAAAGTCGACATGGTCATAGAAGATTTGAACAAATAGCCAAAGATTTATGCCATGATGAGGGACTTTTTGGAGTAAGTCCTTGAAACGAGTCCATTCTTCATAGAAAGTTTCACCTTGACGTTGTTGGAACATCAAGATATCATTTCTAAGCATCATAGTTCTCCCTGGTGGGAAAAATTGAGCAAGGAAACGAGAAGTGAGATCATCCCAAGAGGTGATGGATCCCGCGGGAAAACGTTCAAGCCATTGACTAGCTTGATCACGTAGAGAGAATTGGAATAGACGTAATCGGGTTGACTCTCTAGTTGCAACATCAAGGTCTATGGAATCTACGATTTTAAGGAAATCCTTGAGATGTTGATTAGGATCTTCGGAACGAAGTCCATGGAATGCACATCCACTTTGCACCAACCGGATGGTGTCGGATCGCAAGGGGGACACATTGGATCCTTGAGTCAGCTCAATGGTGTTTCGATAGCCTTGGTGGCTAGGATGGGAATACTCTCCAAAAGTTCGGGGTCTAGGAGGTTGGTTTACTAGTGGTGGGTTTTGTGGGTGGTTTTGTTGTGGTGGGTTGATGGGATCAAAGATATTACCACCTTCCATGATGTCGGATGGTAAAGGTTGCGACAAGAAATGAATGATGAGGCGAAAAGTGTACCGCTTTTAAGGGGTCATTTAAGCCCGAATTCGAGATTATTTGATCAATTATTGCCCTAAATCATTCCTTTTGTCATTTTAGGTACTTTTGGAGAGAAATCTGGAAAAGGAAGCATTTTGGACGTTTTTGGAGCATAAAAGTGAAGAAAACGGCAAAGTCTCAATTTTCCTTGCTGGAACAGTACCTGACGGCGTCAAGCCTCTACACATGACGACGTCAAGAGTTACAAAAGAGGTGGATATGGAACTTATAACGTGACGGCCCAGAAAGTTTGCAAGCTTATGGCCTGAAGGCGTCACCAAGGCCGTCAGGGTCCAAATACTAGTGACGGCCCAGAGTATTTCTCCACATGACGGCGTCACAAATAGATCTAGGCAATACGATTTTATCATGGCGGCGAGTTGACGGCGTCACGAGCTAATACATGACGCCGTCAAGATGTATAATCTATATATAGTTTTCCAAATTTCATTCATTAGTGTGCAACTTTGAGGGAATAAACACTAGTCCGAATTTTATCAGCTTTTCAAGGATTTCAACCCCTTGATTATTCCGTGTTCAATTGAAGAGAAGTATTCATTCAAATCATTCAATATGTCTATGTGTTGTTTGATTATATCTTACGCTTTTCTTCTCTTTAACATGCTAGGCTAGATTTTTCTTGTGTTTGCTTAGATGTAGTGAAACCAAGATGTTGATTATAGGTTGATTGTTTTTTTTATAATTGTTACGGATGATTGTATTCGATGTTAGGCTTAAGAAAACTGGCAGACTTCCAACGGTAACTTGCTTGAACGTCTTAAGAAACATGATCAGAGGTGTACTATGATTTTTGGTTGTATTTAATGCGTAAGAGAATTCTAATGATCCCATGTTAGGAGCTTCTAATGGCTCGACATAGGAGTGAAATAGGATCTTATAGAGTTAGGGAATATTGTACACGGCCCTACGACTAGTGTTAAGGAATATGACCCGTCATCCATGCAATTGTAACAAATTAATCAACCTGTAAAAGATATCTAGGGAGTAATGAAATCTAAGTAAACACAACTTTCCTCATTATTGTTTCCACCACATTAGTATAATAGTTTTATTTTCATTTCTGTTATTTTATTTTGATTGCATTAGTAGTTAATTCGGTTAGTTGGCTAGCAACTAATTCCGCCCACTCTTTCAAAACCCGAGATTTTAATTGCTTTCCATAAAATATAAAGATACAAAAAGAATCATCCCTCACCTCTAGACCTAGTTTAGTAGGCTTTCTAATCCTAGCAACACTATTCCTTAGTTGAACGACCAATCCCCTGGTACTTGTCACTATACTATACTAAAACGATCAGGTACACTGCCTGGTGGGGGTTGTAAGCTTCTCAAGATCCCTTGAGAGGTAAAACCTGTTGCGAGAGCGCAATTCCCACGTATCAAGTTTTTGGCGCCGCAGCCCGGGGAATAGTTATTGTCTAGGTTAGGATTTCTTTTTATTAGGTCTACTTGCTAGATTCCTTTCTAGTAAGGTTTTATTTTTATTTTTAGGTTTTCTTTAATCTATCTTATTTCTTCGTTTCTTTGTTCGTAACTTTTACCATCCGACATCATGGAAGGTAGTAACATCTTTGAACCCATCAACCCACCACAACAAAACCACCCACAAAACCCACCATAAGCAAATCAACCTCCTAGGCCCCGAACTTTAGGAGAGTATTCCCGTCCTAGCCACCAAGGCTATCGAAACACTATTGAGCTCACTCAAGAAGCCAATGTGTCCCCCTTGCGATCCGACACCATCCGGCTGGTGCAAAGCGGATGTGCATTCCATGGACTTCGTTCCGAAGATCCAAATCAACATCTCAAGGATTTTCTTAAAATCGTAGATTCCATAGACCTTGATGTTGTAACTAGAGAGTCGACCCGATTACATCTATTCCAATTCTCTCTACGTGATCAAGCTAGTCAATGGCTTGAACGTTTACCCGCGGGATCCATCACCTCATGGGATGATCTCACCACTCGTTTCCTTGCTCAATTTTTCCCTCATCATGGCATAGATCTTTGGCTCCAAGTCCAAATCTTCTATGACCATATCTATCTCTCCACAAGGCGAACCATTGACCAATCGGCCGGTGGCAAGCTACGTGATCTAAGTTCGGAAGAATCATGGGAACTCATAGAAGATCTTGGTCTCTATGACAACGAAAGTTGGAATGATCCCCGTGATTTGAACAAAACGGTCAAGGCAATATCTTTGCCTTCGAACAATTCTAGCACTCCCGACCGTAGGATCATGGAACTTGAGGACCAAGTCAAGTTTCTCATGAAATCCTACGGAGCTCCTAAGCCTTTAAGCTAAGTGAACAAAATCACTTCTTCATGCGAATTATGTAGTGGTCCCCATGACACTCGTGATTGCGTGGAACTCCCCGGACAAGCTTTTGCGGATTACGCATCCTCGTGTACCGACGAAGCGGGAGACAAGTGGTACACTTTCAAACCTGAGCCAAACCCTTACGGTGATTCCTACAACCCTTCTTGGAAAAATCACCGGAACCTTAGGTGGAAACCAAACCAAAACATGCCCCAAAACAATTCTTCCAGTCCACCTAATCGTTACCAACCAAACGGTCCACCCTCTAACCGTACTTTAAACAACAATCCTTCCAATAACTATGGTAGTACCAATAATCTTGAAGGATTGATTTCCGAGTTTATGGCATCTCAAGAAGCTCACATATCTAAGTTTGAAGCCGATTTCAAACAAAAGCAAAGCGAGATGACCACTAAAATCGACACATTGTTGAAAGTTCTCAATGACCGAGAAATGGGAGCACTCCCAAGCGACACGGTCAAGAACCCAAAACTAAACGTTAATGCCATATCATCGGTTTTTTTCACCTACTTCTTGTCCACAATACTATTCGGTCAAAGCAATGAGCACTTGTTTCAAGCAAACCCAAATTCTTCAAAAGGACCAATTGAATAAAGCATCCGATATTAAACCGGTCGATAACATAGTTGAAACAACTCCTACACAAGACCTTGACGATGAATTCAAGGAACTCCACCTTGAATGCCCCGTCATTGATGTCTTAGCCCGTGCACCCTACTACAGTGCCCTCTTAGAGAAATATGAGAAACTTAAATTGGGTAAAAATGGGACTGCCTTCGTTCAAAACAAGTTGCCTAAGAAGCTTGATGATCCGGGTATATTTGTTTTGCCTTGTAAGATAGGGAAATCCGAAGCTTTCGACACACTAGCCGACTTAGGATCAAGCCTCAACTTGATTCCCTTATCCCTTTTCACCACTCTTAAGCTAGGAAAGTTAGAGGAGACGGAAGTACTAATTGGTCTAGCGGATGGAAGTATTGCCCACCCGGTCGGAATGATCAAGGATATAGTTGTTCACGTAGGAAAATTAACTATTTTAGCGGATTTTCACGTCCTAGATATGGTTAGTGATACAACATGCCCGTTGTTAGTTGGAAGAGGATTTTTAGCAACCGCTAGTGCCATGATAGATTGTAAGGAGTCTAAGATAGCGGTAGGAGATGGTGAGACTTGGTCGGTTTATGATGTTAAGGAGCATAGCTACGATTGTGAGGACGAACCGACACCACATTGGGTAGAGATGAATAGGAGACCATCTACATATGAGCCTTGAATAGAAAGAAACTTTATAGGACCTCAACGCCCATTCTATCTAGAAAAAGATTTCATCGATAAGACACATTCGGTGGAACAACTCATAGCTAGAGATGAGGAACTAGACCCTTTTGAGGATCCCCTAGTCTTTAGGAAAATTATTTAGTTCTTAAGCGTAATGCCTATCAACCTAGAGATGAACAAGTGGAAAAGGGAAGGGGATAAGTGTAAATGGTAGTGGGACGAGCCACCTAAGGAAGGTGACGGATCATGGCATATGAAGATGATTTTATATGATCTGGATGGAGAGAAGTTTGAGAGGTCATACCGTATCAAGAAAACCGATAGGAAATTGAAACCTAAGTTTGATCCCAAAGATGTCATCGACGAGGAGCTCACACATATAGGATAGCCCATGACCTTGAGTCTAGCTACAAGACTAGTAAATAAAGAAAAGCGCTTCTTGGGAGGCAACCCATGTTTTGTGTGTTTTTATTTGTTTGATTGCTATTTGCTTCCGTATGTATGTTTTATTTTTATTGTTGGTAGATCATGTTTCAAACTATGTTGTGAAAATGCTTTATTTTGTTGTTTAACTTCGTCTTAACTTCATATAAAGGTATTTTGCAAAAAGCTAAGTGTAAGGGGAACCCCAAATTTGTTTCTAAGAATGAAAATGATCATGATTCGCCACAATATTAAATGAACATGTATAATAGTATTTGTTAGAGTCAAATGCTTGTGTCGAGTCATAATGATGTTTTGCAGGATTTTCCAGGAAATAGGACATAAGTTTTTCCAGAAATTTTCCGGAAACTTAACATAAAGATTTCTGCAGGTCACTTCTGACGGCGTCAGGATTTAGCACTAGACGGTGTCACGTGTAAAATTCTGGAAATTTTGCGAGTTTTGTTTTTCTAACGGAGTCTTAAAAGTTTTTGTTAATTCTTTAGTTTTATAAACTCCAGGAAATCTGCAAACATTCATTCCACAAGCATTATATCCCTTACATTCCTAGAAAGCGATTTAAGATATATATGCTATTTTTCTAGGATTTGTTAGTATATATAGATTGCCGCCGATTTTACGCGAGGTTGCCTTGATTGTTTTCTCAAGTTTAACAGGTTATGTATGACAAGAAGATAATTTATATTTCTGGAAGGGAAGCTTTGAATGTTCATTTTCTTTGAGGAAGATCTAACCTTGTTGATACACTATCCACACCGAACGAATCAGGGGAGTATTTATTTTCATTCTTTTACCTATTTTACTTTTACATTCTTTAATTGAACATTGGGGACAATGTTCATCCTAAGTGTAAGGGGATGGTAAATGATGTTACCTTATAGGATACAATTGCACTTGAGTTTGTTTGTTCGATGGTAGGTGTGTAATAAAACTAAGAGAAACTTTAGCCTTAACAAGCGTCTCATGGATAGGAGTTGTATGACTAGCACAAAACCGTACCATTCAGAAAAATTTTCCACCCAAATATGTGAGGTTCGCCTTTAGATTTGATAGGAAAAACATTCATTATTAGTGCTTATGAGTGTAACGGTAGCATTTAGATTCTAGAACTTGCGTTAGTGATGCATCCCGAGACCGCTAGTGAGACTACATTCGTGTAGTAGGATTTACTACATGATAAGAGGCATTAGGATCACCCTTGTGTTAAACCCGCATCATAATTACTTGACCATTTAAGTCAATTACCTTGACTAGTAAAGTCAATTAATTTTTCCCACACCTTTGCGTTGTACTCATTTTTAGTATACGATACCCCTAGTACACCTCTCCGAGACTATCTTTTTCGTTTCTAACTTTAAGCATTTTTCTTAAAGGAAGAATTTGTTAACAACCCACCAAAATGTACAACCAAATCGCCTTAGCCTTCCGTGTATGGACTCATCTTTAGTGCATTGTTGTTATTTGTTTAAACCCTTAGTTAATTTTCTAATTGATTACATGGTTGCTAAGTCGAGTCATATCTTGTACATATTGTTTTGGGACGATTGGGACTCATGGGTAAAGTACTTGTGTTATGGAGTAATGGGGAAGAACATCATATATTACCCCCATATGTGCGTTAATCTTAAAAAGTACTCCAAGTGTTTTGATTATCTTGATTCGAGTCATTAGATTAGTTTATTGTAAAGTATGTAAAAATTCAAGTGTAAGGGGAATGTACATTCCTATGATGTATTATTTTGGATGGTAGGGTAAGAGTGTATGCAAAATAAAAAAAAAAAAACGAAAAAATTAAGAAAAAGAAAAAAAAAATAGAAAAGAAGGAAGAGAGAAAAACATACGGACTACCATCCCGTTTCATTCTATGTTTATTTTATGTTTTTGTTATTTTTGATTTATTATCTTAAGTCGAGTCGAGTCTTGGCTTAGCAACGCCATATTGTACATGTAATTAACCAAGATGATTAACTCGCCACCAGTAAATATTGCCTTTATCCAACAAAACCGTGTTTTCCATATACCTACACCTAACGTTATAACCCTTTAAAAGACCTCTTTGATAGTTTATCCTAGGTGCTTATGCCAAGTAGTGGAGGTTTGATCCTTTCGAAAGCCTATGGTAATCTATTTGCTATGACAGGTAGTGAGAGATGTTTTCCATTTCCTTATTGTGATATATACTTTATTACACCCGAGAGATGTGAGTATCTAAACACTATTTGTGAGGTGCTAGTGTATGGCCTCCGTGCTTGTTTTTGGTTTTTATTGGAATAATTATTTGTTGTAATTACTTTTATATTAGTGTTAAATGACCCCTAACTTGTATTTTGATTAGAATAAAAGCGCATTTGCTTGAGGACAAGCAAATCTCAAGTGTAAGGGTATTTGATGAGGCGAAAAGTGTACCGCTTTTAAGGGGTCATTTAAGCCCGAATTCGAGATTATTTGATCAATTATTGCCCTAAATCGTTCCTTTTGTCATTTTAGGTACTTTTGGAGAGAAATCTGGAAAAGAAAGCATTTTGGACGTTTTTGGAGCATAAAAGTGAAGAAAACGGCAAAGTCTCAATTTTCCTTGCTGGAACAGTACCTGACGGCGTCAAGCCTCTACACATGACGGCGTCAAGAGTTACAAAAGAGGTGGATATGGAACATATAACGTGATGGCCCAGAAAGTTTGCAAGCTTATGGCCTGACGACGTCACCAAGGCCTTCAGGGTCCAAATACTAGTGACGGCCCAGAGTATTTCTCCACATGACGGTGTCACAAGTAGATCTAGGCAATACGATTTTATCATGGGGGCGGGTTATGGCATCACGAGCTAATACATGACGTCGTCAAGATGTACAATCTATATATAGTTTTCCAAATATCATTCATTAGTGTGCAACTTTGAGGGAATAAACCCTAGTCTGAATTTTATCAGCTTTTCAAGGGTTTCAACCCCTTGATTCTTTCATGTTCAATTGAAGATAAGTATTCATTTAAATCATTCAATATGTCTATGTGTTGTTTGATTATATCTTACGCTTGTCTTCTCTTTAACATGCTAGGCAAGATTTTTCTTGTGTTTGCTTAGATGTAGTGAAACCTAGATGTTGATTATAGGTTGATTGTTTGTTTATAATTGTTACGGATGATTGTATTCGATGCTAGGCTTAAGAAAACTGGCAGACTTCCATTGGTAACGTGCTTGAACGTCTTAAGAAACATGATCGGAGGTGTACTACGATTTTTGGTTGTATTTAATGCGTAAGAGAATTCTAATGATCCCATCTTTGGAGCTTCTAACGGCTCGACATAGAAGTGAAGTAGGATCTTATAGAGTTAGGGAATATTGTACACGGCCCTACGACTAGTATTAAGGAATATGACCCGTCATCCATGCAATTGTAACAAATTAATCAACCTGTAAAAGATACATAGGGAGTAATGAAATCTAAGTAAACACAACTTTCCTCATTATTGTTTCCACCACATTAGTATAATAGTTTTATTTTCATTTCTGTTATTTTATTTTGATTGCATTAGTAGTTAATTGGGTTAGTTGGCTAGCAACTAATTCCGCCCACTCCTTCAAAACCCGAGATTTTAATTGCTTTCCATAAAATCTAAAAATACAAAAAGAATCATCCCTCACCTCTAGACCTAGTTTAGTAGGCTTTCTAATCCTAGCGACACTATTCCTGAGTTGAACGATCAATCCCCCGGTACTTGTCACTATACTATGCTACAACGATCAGGTACACTGCCTGGTGGGGGTTGTAAGCTTCTCAAGATCCCTTGAGAGGTAAAACCTGTTGCGAGAACGCAATTCCCACGTATCAACGAAGAAATGAGATAGACTAAAGAAAATCTAAAAATAAAAATAAAAATAAAAATCTTACTAGAAAGGAATCTAGCAAGTAGACCTAATAAAAAGAAATCCTAACCTAGACAATAACTATTCCCCGGGCTGCGGCGCTAAAAACTTGATACGTGGGAATTGCGCCCTCGCAACAGGTTTTACCTCTCAAGTGATCTTGAGAAGCTTACAACCCCCACCAGGCAGTGTACCTGATCGTTGTAGTATAGTATAGTGACAAGTACTGGGGGATTGATCGTTCAACTCAGGAATAGTGTTGCTAGGATTAGAAAGCCTACTAAACTAGGTCTAGAGATGAGGGATGATTCTTTTTGTATTTTTATATTTTATGGAAAGCAAGTAAAATCTCGGGTTTTGAAGGAGTGGGCGGAATTAGTTGCTAGCCAACTAACCCAATTAACTAAGATGCAATCAAAATAAAATAAAAGAAATGAAAATTAAACTAATATACTAATGTGGTGGAAACAATAATGAGAAAAGTTGTGTTTACTTAGATTTCATTACTCCCTAGATATCTTTTACAGGTTGATTAGCTTGTTACAATTGCATGGATGACGGGTTATATTCCTTAACACTAGTCGTAGGGCCGTGTACAATATTCCCTAACTCTATAAGATCCTACTTCACTCCTATGTCGAGCCGTTAGAAGCTCCTAACATGGGATCATTAGAATTCTCTTACGCATTAAATACAACCAAAAATCGTAGTACACCTCCGATCACGTTTCTTAAGACGTTCAAGCAAGTTACCAATGGAAGTCTGCCAGTTTTCTTAAGCCTAACATCGAATACAATCATGCGTAACAATTTTAAACAAACAATCAACCCATAATCAACATCTAGGTTTCACTACATCTAAGCAAACACAATAAAAGCCTAGCCTAGCATGTTAAAGAGAAGACAAGTGTAAGATATAATCACACAACACATAGACATATTGAATGATTTGAATAAGTACTTATCTTCAATTGAACATGGAAGAATCAAGGGGTTGAAACCCTTGAAAAAGCTGTAAAATTCGTCTAGGGTTTATGCCCTAATATCCCACACAAAGTTCCACCCATTACAATGAAAACTTGGAAAAATATATATAGTCTATGCATCCTAACGGCGTCATGTGTTAACCTCTGACGCCGTCAACTCGCCGCCAAGTTTTAATTCGTATTGCCTAGAACCACTTCTGACGCCGTCATGTAGGAATGAGCTCTGGGCCGTCACGTGTATTTAGACCCTGACGACCTTGGTGACGCCGTCAGGCCAATAAGCCTAAAAACATTCTGGATCATCACGTGTATTTTCCACTTCCACCTCTTTTGCCACTCTTGACGCCGTCATGTATAAACCCTTGACGTCGTCAGGTACTGTTCCCAGCAAGGAATTTGAGACTTTGCCGTTTTCTTCACTTTTATGCTCCAAAAACGTCCAAAATGCTTCCTTTTCCATATTTCTCATCAAAAGTACCTAAAATGACAAAAGGAACGATTTAGGGCAATATTTAATCAAATAATCTCGAATTCGGGCTTAAATGACCCTTTAAAAGCGGTACACTTTTCGCCTCATCACATACATATTAGATCAATAGAAAACCATGTAGAAAACATAATTAGTCACCCTCATCATCATGATCATAATGCTTCTAACATTCATCTTTGTTGTAAGCATATCATACATCTTGATCCACCAAAGAAGCTTGGAGATCTTGCCATCATCATCCACCACATGCATACATATATGAAGATCCATCACAACAAGATTGGAGAACTTGTGATCTTCATTCATTGAAGGCTTTCTATCAATGGAAGTTCTTTTAGATTAGTCATTCATATCCATTAGACATTTATGTCTTGGATCATCATTGTTCTCATTAGTATAGGTTAGATGGTTTATATGTTTGTGCCATAAAATACAAGGTTTCTATGTTGGGCCACAAAACATAGCAGGAGTTGTTGTACCCTTGTAAAAGAACTAGCGGGAGTGGTTGTACCCTTTTAAAATAACTCGACATCTAGCTTAGTGTCGAAAATATTGTATAGGCGACGATAGGAGTGGTTGTACCTTGTAAAAGAACTCGGTATGTAGCTTTGTACCGGAAAAAGTGTAAGCGACGATTGTAAGGTTTTCTCCGCCAAGAAGGGAGCTTGTTGATCTAGTGAAGTAACTCTCGAGTTGGGTACTCGAGGAGTGGAGTAGGGCGGAGAGGAGATCCGTGACCGAACCACTATAAATCCTCATGTTCGGTTTGCACTTTCTTTACTTTTACACTTGCATTATATTATTGTTTGTGTTGTGATTTGAAGTTTATGCTTGGGTGACAACTTATTATGCCATATGCTTTATATTAGTCATAAGACTATTATTAGCATTTCTCATATTACAACAAGCTTGATCCGAAAATTTTCATATGGATGTTTTAAACAAGAAATATAAACCGGACTAATAATGGCGTAACTTGACTCAATGGTTTATACTATATTTGATACAACAAGTTTAAAGATTTTTAAATGGAAACGTATTCACCCCCCCCCCCTCTACGATTTCACAATTGGCATCAGAGCTTCGTAGCTCTTATTTTCAAAACAATTGGTTTTTAAAATAGAGCACGATCCATGTATCAAATTACCGTTGAATTGGAATATAATATGAAAAATGTTTCGCTAAGTATACTTAAAAATTTTGTGGTTAAATATTACTTTGTATACAAGCTTGTAGGTTTCCTTGAAAGATAAAAGAGTAGATTTCTTAAAAGAATTTGTAAGTGTCTAATTATGTGCTTAGAGCTAATTTACGAAAAATACGTTTTTAAAAGGAGCGTTAGGGATAACTAAAATTTTAGTTGAATAATCACCTTCCTAAATGATTAGATAAGTTACATCGGTAGAAATGATGTAAAATAAGTGTATTATATGTTTATTATCATATCTAGTAAGTCCTACATGTTTTCTTTATGTCAAAATACGAGTTTTGGTAAATCTGTCACAGATGCCAAGGAACCAAACGACATAAAGGGCGGAACCCTTTATTTGGTTCCTTGAAATCCGTCGGTACAGTAAACTGTTTTTGTCCAACTTCAAAAATTCATAACTAATTAACCGTAAGTCCGTAGGAGTCACGCCACCTATCATTTTAAAGGTAATTGAGTCTACTTTCTATTAAAAATAATGTTATGTCCTAAATCTAATCTGAAGTCAAAAGAATAAACTGAATACTATAGTGTGTCCAAAATATTAAGTTTCATTTTGACGCAGAAACTCAAACTTTTGAGTTAGGCAATTTTAGTTAGTATCCTTTGAACATTAATATGATTTCTTTTGAAACCAAAGAATTTGGTGATATTTATATATGTAAAGGAAACTAATCAAGCTTGGTATACATCGTCATGTTTAAACACAAAGTGACGATAAGCATCTTGGTTTTATGTCATGCTATATGACTACTTGTTTTGGTTGTTTTGCATACATGTTGTTTACTTGTTGTATGTTGTAATTGCATTCATTTATTTGTGATTTATAAGTATCATGCTATAAGATAGAAATTCATCTTTGATTGATCATGTAAACTAACCATGTCATGTTTGGACAATAACACTTTGGTGTTATCAATTTTCCGTGTGTAGCTTAATTTCCATTTATGGTAAGTGCATAATCCTCGGCTTGATCTATATGCTAACGTGTGTTAGAATATGTGTTTTTGGTTTTAATCTATCACATCAAATTAGGTACATATGTTCCAAGTATAATTAGGATATTTGAACGGGTTTCGAGAATCGATAAATGTCCTTTGTTTGGCACAAGGATGCATTTGAACAATTTTGTCGTTGAAACAATGTTATTTTATGTTTTTAAGATGTTGTAGGAAGATACTATGTCTGTGGATTATGTGTGTACTAACAATATTTGCAGGGGATAACTTTTAAGTACTTTGCCATTTTCTATTTTCGTCTATTAATATGAAAGCTAGGATCGCTCTTGTAAACTCTATCGGTAAGCATGTTTCTACCTTCAATTTTTGTATCTTCTATCTACAAATAATTGATTACTTAAGTTTTAAGAAAAATTTGGAAAATTGGAAAACGTCTAGCCCTCGAAAAAGGTACTCTGTCTCGATTCTGAGCCTCCACGGAAACGGCTAAACCCATTCTTTGGTTTCGTCCGTTCAGAAACTTGGTTCCGCCAAGTTTTTCCAGCGGATACGGCGGAACCCAAAACTTGGTTCCGCCCGTGTTGTCGTTTGGTTCCTTCAGTCATACAACAAAATTTCATCTTTGAACTTTTTGATTTTTTCTAGTAATCCTTAGGTTCCAAACTTGCTTCCTACATGCTAGTTAGTATTTATCAGTAATTCTAGAGCTTTCTTAGCACACTTTAAACAATAGGATCATCATTCCCGCCAAAATTTCAAATTTGCCTAAACTAACCCAAGGAACCTTTCTGATACAAGGAAGGAACCCTTCCTTTAGTTCCTCCAAATCCGTGGAACAACCTGACAACATGTATCCTTCATGATCACATAGCATTTACTTCTCCACTTAGTCTTTCACTCCACTCAACTCCATTGGATTGACTTCAAATGATTTGTACTCTTCCAAATGATTAGGAACCTCCAAATGTGTATGAAACAACATCTCATCCAAACACTACTTTTCATAACATGTTCTTCCTATAAATTGATCAACATTCATACTTCCAATTCACACCATCACCATCACTTCTCTTATTCTAATAATTCTAGCTAACCAAAGTCTTGAAATGACTAAATCCAACACCTCATCCGAATCATCTAGACCTATTAGGAAAACCACTAGGATTAGTGTAAAACCATGTTGCTTCAACAAAACCATTCAACTAAGCTCATCATCATCAAGTGATTCATCACTCAACATTTCCTCACCTATCAAAGATACAAACATCCTCAACCTTGCTACTCCAACACCATCTCCAAAATCTTGCAATGCCAATGTAATCACCACTCCTATCGCTAACCACAAATGTTTTGTAGTCATTGCCAACGGTTACTACATTCTTCCATCCTTAACTCATCCTTCATCCATTAGCTTCACTTATTTGGTGACTTGACAATTTCCTAACTAATCTGGACTCGTTACTTACATAGATTATATATAATATCAAAATCACAAGTCTAACTTGTGACTATAGATATTGTCTTGTATCTATATGTTACCTCTCTTGGTTAACATGAAAGTAATGTGTCATCCTTTTAAGACGATAAGGATTTAAATCAAGTAATAACTTACACTTAAGTTATAGATGTATTATCAAGTTTTGCTATCCTTTAGTACTATCCAATCTCAACAAAGTAGGATTGACAACTTAAGTATTTCGTCCGAAATATTCAAGTAAATATGACTTATGATTGTAGTCATTAAAAGTCACATCCGAAAGAATCTACACCCAAGTATTTTAACAACATATGTTAAAACACTCATCCTGACACTCTCTCAATCAATAGGGATAAAACAAATGACAATAGGTCTTCATCATTGAACATTGAGTACTTAAGTTTACTTGTTCGTTCACCATCATCTCATTCACTTCTATGATATATCTCAGCCCCTAAGCTTCACAAACATAACCAAAACCTCAAGAACTTCACTCACGAGTTATGGACCACAAGGCTTAGTATCCATCCGTTTTACTTTCAACATCTATGAAACTTAAGTTCTTCCATAGCACAACAAACCTCTACATTACCACATCTTTATTAAGACATATTAGAAGACCTACCACCTAGATCAACCAATCCACCATTGTTACCATCGTTTGAATTCATTGAGTGCATCGCTCAAAAAGCCCTTTGTCTAAACACTCAACCATACCTTACCAACTATAGGATTAGAACCTTTACCATTAAATGAGCATGAAGCTCACACAGTTACACTAGGTTTAAGTAGTACCACTTTCACAAGTTATCAAAGTATTGGCAATACTTTTAACTTTTGCATATGTTTCATTAAACTTCAAATCAACATTTTAACAACATATGTTAAAATGCAATCTCAAATCCATCCTCATGTACCCCGAGCAACAATGACTCTTGAGGAGTATACATAAGAAACTCGAGTTAATTCCTCTTGTCATCATTTAGTATAATCTTGAGACCAAGTATATTTAGATAGCACCATCCGATTCAAACACTTTGGCTTCATATCTTCATTTAGGAAAACATGATGTTTTGGAAGACATTATGCCTAAGAAATCATGCATTAAGTTTTCATCATGTTAAAAGGATATTGTATATCCTATGCATCATTCTCTCCTTGAACCATGAACAGTTGTGTTACATGAGATTTCATTACACTTCATCGGGTTAATGATCTTAAATAAACTTCTGCAAGTTCTATGAACCAGAGCTTCCCCATCATCTTGTCATTCTTGTTTCCATAAGCATGATGACTTTATTCCACAAGATAATCTTACGTATTAAAAGACACTATATGTATCTATTTCCTTTCAAGCGTTCATCATAACCAAACCTTGCTCACAACCTAGTTCAAACCCTATCTCTAGAGCATACACAAGATCTATTAAAGTTGGTAACTTCACTTAGATTCCTGTTCCAAAGAGCTTTCTTGAAAACGTTCTTATCATATTTCATTATCACACATCTCTTGGTCTTGGATGACCAAATCACTTGCGTAACACATGCTTAAAGATGTCACCTTTTAGATCATTCAACCGTAGATTCCAAACACAAAGACTAAAATCTCTTGCATTACACATGCATGTGTCTATTACATGTTATTTGTTTGATAATGACCGGACATCTTAACATAACCATGTTAACTATTTGGTTGATTCATTTATAAACCTTGGTTATTTCTTTATGATGCATGCATGCTTATATGTTTCGTGTTCCTATATATTAACATGATTTATATGATATTTTCATTCTTTATGTATATGATGTTTTGCATGATTAACGTGTTACTTGTTAACTCATGGTATGTCATTTTGAGACATGATGTCTTTATATGATATATATGTATTTGAATGGTTGTGCCTTTT
Source organism: Artemisia argyi (assembly GCA_030686995.1). Classification (NCBI taxonomy): domain Eukaryota; kingdom Viridiplantae; phylum Streptophyta; class Magnoliopsida; order Asterales; family Asteraceae; genus Artemisia; species Artemisia argyi. Next base: position 134,893,887 of record CM060702.1, read on the forward strand.
TCGGTCATTTATTAGATCCATGCTTAGGATGGTCTATATAATACATGCTCTAAAATGTTATCATTTAAACATGGGTTGCATAAAATTTTCATCTTGTTTCTTTGTCACACTATTTGTTCACTGCATGTGCACTTATAATTTGTCAAAGTACTTTTGGTATGATAAACATTTAGAAGTCGTTTTATCATACGAATTAATTATATAGATTAAAGTTTGTTGACACATATTTGTTAAATTTCCATATAAAACATGACATCTTCATCACCTTAGTTTTATTAAATATAGTTGAGTCTCATTAAATCATGTATTAATCATCTTGTCTTAGAAATATTATTCAAACAAGAAGTAGATTTGAGTTTCTCTTTAGTTTATTAAGAATCACTTGCATTACACATATATGTGTCAATTAAATGTTACTTGTTTGACATAATAACTATTTGATTGATTAATATGTAAAGGTTTTGTCTGCATGCTTATATGTTTCATGCAACTAAATGTTAACATGATTTGTATGATACTTTGCAAGATTAACAAGTTACTTGTTAACTTATGATATGCAATTTTGATACATGATTCTTTTTTTTTTTTTTTTTATCTATGTTTTAATGTTCTTGTCTTTTGTTGACACTCACTAAATATATACGTAGGATGTTTTAATGATGCATGCTCCAAAATGTTATCTTTTAAACGCAGTTTACATGAATATTTTGTTCTAGCTTTAAAGAACATCTACTCATGTCTCTTGCACCCTAAAATACCAACACATAGGTACACACCATTTAGTTAAAACCGGTTCACAAAACCACGAGTGTTTCAAGCCTTTTTAACCTAACATAACTAGTTTGTACCAATATCTCATCATGTGTTTGACAAAGTTCTACATCTCCACAACCAACAACTAATGGAGTCTAGGATATTTCTTACACTAGGACTTCACAACTTCATTTTCTAGAACACCATCATAGGATCTCATCCTTTCGTACTCAACACATATCATGCACGTCACTGTCAGTGCAAATGATATATTAATCAAAACCGTCATTCCCAACACTTTCTCAACACATCGGTTTAACCAACACTCTCCCATCTCATAATGTCATTCTCATCCTCATATAGGTTCTTAGTATTCTTTATTCATTTCTTATGAAATGTTTGTTCCTAGGTGCTTATTGTCTTCACTTCTTTTTGAATCCATTCAAGCATACATTATGGCATGATACCTCATCTTTGGTAGATGATAATGTCATTAAAGGTCATGAAGAACTAAACAATGTTAGTACTCTTTCATCCATTTTCTTTCGATATAGGTCATTATTTCTAAACGTGTTTCGTTTTCGTTAGCGTCAATCCTAATCGATCAAATCATAACCCGTAGCCGTCATTAAATATCAATGTTCATTCACATTTTCCTTTTTCTCTTAACATTACGTAAGTCATTGATGAGGCGAAAAATGGTCCGTTTTTAGGGGGTCATTTAAGCCCGAATCCGAATTTATTTGATCAAATATTGCCCTAAATCATTCCTTTTGTGATTTTAGGTACTTTGGGAGTGAAATCTAGAAAAGGAAGCAATTCGGACGTTTTTGGAGCATAAAAGTGAAGAAAACGCCAAAGTCTTAATTTTCCAAGCTGGGAACAGTAGGTGACGGCGTCAAGAGCAAAACCTTGACGGCGTCAAGAGCAAATTTCATGAATTCCCATGACGGTCCAGAGCAGATTTGACGGCGTCACGTAGGAAGGGCGTCAAGAGTAAAAGAGTCATGACGGCCTGGAAGTATATAAGTCTTGAAGGCGTCAGAAGTAGATCTAGGCAGTCCGAGACGAGTTTTGGCGGCGAGGTGACGGCGTCACGTTGTTTGTCTTGACGCCTTCAGACCTATTTTTCTATATATAGTTTTCTAATTTTCACACATTAAAAAGAGAAGTTTTGGAGAAACCCTAAGTACGATTTTGGTGCAACTTTTACAGGTTTTTCAAGGGTTCCAAACCCTTGATACCTTGCATTGTAATTGAGATAAGTATTCTTCTAATTCAATCAATATGTCTATGTGTTGGTTGTCTATATCTTGTTCTTGTCTCAATTCCATTATGCTAGGCTAGATCTCTTTTGTGTTTGCTTAGATCTAATGAAACCTATGTGTTGATTACTTGTTTATTCTTGTCTTGGATGAATGATTTATTTGTTAGGCTTAAGAAAACTGGCAGATCTCCAAATGGTAACATGCTTGAACGTCTTAAGAAACATGAACCGAGGCGTACTAGGTCTTTATTGGTTGTATTTAATGCATGAGCCACTGTTTACAATCCCTATAGTTGTGTTGGGCATGGTGTAGGAGGAGATAAGAGCTCATAGAATTGGGGAGTTATGTATGTCACCCCATGAATGGTATTAAGGAATACGATCCGTCATCCATGCAATTATAACAAGTAATTAACGTGTAAAAGATATCTAGGGAGTAGTGAAATCTAAGTAAACACATTTTCTCCAATTACTGCTCACAACCTTAGTATAAATAGTTTATTTTCATTTTTAGTATTTTATTTTGATTATATCTTAGTATTGGGTTAATTGAATAGCAACTAATTCCGCCCACTCTTCCAAAACCCGAGATTTTAATTTGCTTTCTAAAAAATATAAAAATACAAAAATAATCATCCCTCACCTTTAGAACTAGTATTTAGGCTTTCTAATCCTAGCGACACTATTCCTAAGCTGAACGATCAATCCCCCGGTACTTGTCACTATACTATACTACAACGATCAGGTACACTGCCTGGTAGGGGTTGTAAGCTTCTCAAGATCCCTCGAGAGGTAAAGCCTGTTGCGATTCCCACGCATCAAGTTTTTGGCGCCGCTGCCGAGGAATAGTTATTGTCTAGGTTAGGATTTCTTTTTATTAGGTCTACTTGCTAGATTCCTTTCTAGTAAGATTTTATTTTTATTTTTTAGGTCTTCTTTAGTCTATCTTATTTCTTCGTGCCTTTGTTCGTAACTCTTTGCCATCCGACATCATGGAAGGTGGTAACATCTTTGAACCCATCATCCTACCGCAACAAAACCCACCACTAGAACCCCTTAGGCCCCGAACCTTAAGAGAGTATTCTCGACCTAGCCACCAAGGCTACCGAAACACCATTGAGCTCACAGGAGCCAATGTGACCCCCTTGCGATCCGACACCATCCGGTTGGTGCAAAGCGGATGTGCATTCCATGGACTTCGTTCCGAAGATCCAAACCAACATCTTAAGGACTTTCTCAAAATCGTAGATTCCATAGACCTAGGTGTTGAAACTAGAGAGACTACCCGTTTACGCCTATTCCAATTCTCTCTACGGGATCAAGCTAGTCAATGGTTTAAGCGTTTACCCGCGGGATCCATCACCACATGGGATGATCTCACCACTCGTTTCCTTGCTCAATTTTTCCCACCGGGGAGAACAACTAAGCTTAGAAATGACATCTTGATGTTCCAACAACGTCAAAATGAATCTCTTTATGAAGCATGGACTCGTTTCAAGGACTTACTCCAAAAAGTCCCTCATCATGGCATAGATCTTTGGCTCCAAGTCCAAATTTTTTATGACCATATCGACATCTCCACGAGGCGAACCGTTGACCAATCGGCCGGTGGTAAGCTACGTGATCTTAGTGCGGAACAATCATGGGAACTCATAGAAGATCTTGCTCTCCATGACAACGAAAGTTGGAATGATCCCCGTGATTTGAACAAAACGGTCAAGGCAATATCTTTGCCTTCGAACAATTCTAGCTCTCCCGACCGTAGGATCATGGAACTTGAGGACCAAGTCAAGTTTCTCATGAAATCTTACAATGCTCCTAAGCCTTCAAGTCAAGTGAACAAAATCACTTCTTCATGCGAATTATGTAGTGGTCCCCATGACACTCGTGATTGTGTGGAACTCCCCGGAACAGCTTTTGCGGACTACGCATCCACGCGTACCGACGAAGCGGGAGATAAGTGGTACACTTTCAAGCCCGAGCCAAACACGTACGGTGATTCATACAACCCCTCTTGGAAAAATCACCCAAACCTTAGGTGGAAACAAAATCAACCCAATTCTTCCAATCCGCCTAACCGTTACCAACCAACCGGTCCACCATCCAACCGTACTTTCAACAACAATCCTTCTAACAACTATGGTAGTACCAACAATCTTGAAGGATTGATGTCAAAGTTCATGGCATCTCAAGAAGCTCGCATATCTAAGTTTGAAGCCGATTTCAAACAAAATCAAAGCGAGATGACCACTAGAATTGATGCATTGTTGAAAGTTCTCAATGACCGAGAAATGGGAGCACTCCCGAGCGACACGGTCAAGAATCCGAAACTAACCGTTAATTCCATATCCTCAGTTTCGTCACCCACTTTGTGTCCACAATACTACTCGGTTAAATCAACGAGCACGTGTTTCAAACAAAACCACATTCTTCAAAAGGACCAATCAAATAAAACACCCGATATAGAACCGGTTAAAAGTATAGTTGAAACACCTCTTACGCAAGACCTTGACGATGAATTCAAAGAACTTCACCTTGAACGCCCCGTCATTGATGTCTTAGCGCGTGCTCCTTACTATAGTGCCCTCCTAGAAAAATATGAGAAGTGTAAGCTAGGTAAAAATGGGACCGCCTTCGTTCAAAACAAGTTGCCTAAAAAGCTCGATGATCCGGGTATATTTGTTTTGCCTTGTAAGATAGGAAGATCCAAAGCTTTCGACACACTAGCCGATTTAGGGTCAAGCCTCAACTTGATTCCCTTATCCTTATTCACCACTCTTAAGCTAGGAAAGTTAGAGGAAACAGAGGTATTGATAGGGCTAGCGGATGGGAGTATTGCCCACCCGGTTGGAATGATTAAGGATGTAGTTGTTCACGTAGGAAAGTTAACTATATTAGCGAATTTTTACGTCCTAGACATGGTTAGTGACACTACATGCCCATTATTGGTAGGAAGAGGATTTTTAGCAACCGCTAGCGCCATGATAGATTGTAAGGAGTCTAAGATAGTGGTAGGTGAAGGTGATACTTGGTCGGTGTACGATGTAAAGAAACATAGTTATGATTGTGATGATGAACCGACACCGCATTGGGTAGAGATGAATAGGAGACCATCTAGATATGGACCTTGGATAGAAAGGAACTTCATAGGACCTCAATGCCCATTCTATCTAGAAAAGGATTTTGTTGAGAAGACGCATTCGGTGGAACAACTTATAGCTAGATATGAGGAGCTAGATCCCTTTGAGGACCCCTTAGTCTTTAGAAAGATGATTGAGTTCTTGAGCGTAATGCCTATTAATATAGAGTTGAATAAATGGAAAAGAGATGGAGATAAGTATAAATGGAGGTGGGACAAGCCACCTAAAGAAGGAGACGGATCATGGCACATGAGAATGACTTTGTATGATCCGGATGGAGAGATGTTCGAAAGGTCATACCATACTAAGGAAACCGATAGAAAGTTGAAACCTAAGTTCGATCCCAAAGAGGTCCTCAATGAGGAACTCACCCGTATCACGTAGTAACCCATGACCTTGAGTCTAGCTACAAGACTCGTAAATAAAGAAAAGCGCTTCTTGGGAGGCAACCCATGTTTTGTGTGATTTTATTTGTTTGTTTGTTATTTGCTTCCGTATGCATGTTTTATTTTTATTGTTGGTTGATCATGTTTCTCAATTAAAATGTGGAAATACGTTACTTTGTTGTTTAGCCTAGTTTTAACTCCACCTAAAAGTATTTTTTGCAAAAGATAAGTGTAAGGGGAAACCCCAAATATGTTTTTAAGAAACAAACCGATCATGATTCTCCACAATATTAAATGAACATGTATATTCGTATTTGTTAGAGTCAAATGCTTGTATTGAGTCATAATGAAGTTTTGCAGGATTTTCCAGGAAGTAGGACCAAGTTTTTCCAGAAATTTTCCGGAAACTTAACATAAGAATTTCTGCAGGTCCATTCTGACGGCGTCAGGGGTTTACTCTTGACGGCGTCAAGAGTTAAAATCTGGGAATTTTACCGCTTTTGTTTTTCTAACGGAGTCTTATGGTTTTTGTGAATTATTAAGTTTTATAATCTCCAGGAGATCTGCAAGCTTCATTCCACAAGCATTATATCTTATCTTGTTTTCTAGGACTTAGAAACTTATATAGGATGCCGCCGATTTTATGCGAGGTTGTCTTGTCTATTTTTTCAGGTTTTACAGGTTATGTATGACAAGAAGATGATTTATATTCAGGAAGGGAAAATTTGATTGTTCATCTTCTTGGAGGAAGATTTAACCTGGCCACCCTATTATCCATACCGAGCGAATCAGGGGAGTATTTGATTTCATTCTCTTTACTTTTTCACTTTTACATTCTTAACTTGAACATTGGGGACAATGTTCATCTTAAGTGTAAGGGGAGGGTAAAAAGATGATACCTTACATATGCACTTTTGCTTGAGTTTGTTTTGTTTAATGGTAGATGTGTAATAAAACTATGAGAAATACTTGTTAGTGCAATTTTAGCGCCAAATTTAAATTTTTTTACAACATTTAGGAGTGAAACTTTAGCCATAGCAAGCGTCTCATGGATAGGAGATTGTATGACTAGCACATAACTGTATATTCAGAAAAATTTTCCACCCAAAAATGTGAGGTTCGCCTTTAGATTTGATAGGAAAAGCATTTACTATTAGTGCTTATGAGTGTACCGGTAGCATTTAGATTCTCGAACTTGCGTTAGTGATGCATCCCGAGACCGCTAGTGAGACTACATTCGTGTAGTAGGATTTACTACATGATAAGAGGCATTAGGATCACCCTTGTGTTAAACCCGTATCATAATTACTTGACCATTTAAGTCATATTACTTGTCTAGTTAAGTCAACTAATTTTTCCCAAACCCTTAGCGTTGTACTCATTTTTAGTACACGAAACCCCTAGTACACCCCTCCGAGCCTATCTTTTCGTTTCTAACTTTAAGCATTTTACTTAAAGGAAGAATTTGTTACACCCCACTTAAATGTACAACCAAATCGCCTTAGCCTTCTGTGTATGCGCTCATTTTTAGTGCATTATTGTTATTTGTTAAACCCTAAGTTAACTTTCTAATTGATTACATGGTTGCTAAGTCGAGTCATATCATTGTACATATTGTTTTGGGACGATTGGGACTCATGTGTAAGTACTTATTTTATGGAGTAATGGGGAAGAACATCATTTATTACCCCCATATGTACGTTAATCTTAAGAGTGCTCCAAGTGTTTTGATTTTCTTAATTCGAGTCATTAGTTTAGTTAAATGTAAAGTATGTAAAGATTCAAGTGTAAGGGGAATTCCCATTCCCTATGATGTATTATTTTGGATGGTAGGGTAAGAGTGTATGTAAAAAAAAAAAAAAAAAAAAAAAAAAAAAAAAAAATCGAAAAATCAAGAAAAGAAAAAGAAAAAAATAAAAAAAATAAAAAAAAATAAAAGAAAAGAAAAAAAAAATAGAAAAAGAAAAAAAGAGAAAAAACATACGGACTACCATCCCTTTTCATTCTATGTTTATTTTATGTTTTTGTTCTTTTTGATTTATTAGCTTAAGTCGAGTCTAGTCTTGGCTTAGCAACGCCATATTGTACATGTAATTAACCAAGATTGTTAACTCGCCACCAATAAAACTTCCTTTATCCAACAAAACCGTGTATTTCATATCCCTACACCTAACGTTACAACCCTTTAAAAGACCTCTTTGATAGTTTATCCTAGGTGCTTACGCCATGTGGTGGAGGTTTGATCCTTTCCCAAGCTTATGGTAATCTATTTTGCTATGACAGGTAGTGAGAGATATCTTCCGTTTCCATATTGTAATGTATGCTTTATTACACCTGAGAGATGTGAGTATCTAAACACTATTTGTGAGGTGCTTGTGTATGACCTCCGTGCTTGTCTATTGGTCTTTAGTGGAACGATTATTTGTTGTAATTACTTTTATATTAGTGTTGAATGACCCTTAACTTGTATTTTGAGTAGAATAAAAGCGCATTTGCTTGAGGACAAGCAAATCTCAAGTGTAAGGGTATATGATGAGGCGAAAAATGGTCCGTTTTTAGGGGGTCATTTAAGCCCGAATCCGAATTTATTTGATCAAATATTGCCCTAAATCGTTCCTTTTGTGATTTTAGGTACTTTGGGAGTGAAATCTGGAAAAGGAAGCAATTCGGACGTTTTTGGAGCATAAAAGTGAAGAAAATGCCAAAGTCTTAATTTTCCAAGCTGGGAACAGTAGGTGACGGCGTCAAGAGCAAAACCTTGACGGCGTCAAGAGAAATTTCATGAATTCCCATGACGGTCCAGAGCAGATTTGATGGCGTCACGTAGGAAGGGCGTCAAGAGTAAAAGAGTCATGACGGTCTGGAAGTATATAAGTCTTGACGGCGTCAGAAGTAGATCTAGGCAGTCCGAGAAGAGTTTTGGCGGCGAGGTGACGGCGTCACGTTGTTTGTCTTGACGCCGCCAGACCTATTTTTCTATATATAGTTTTCTAATTTTCACACATTAAAAAGAGAAGTTTTGGAGAAACCCTAAGTACGATTTTGGTGCAACTTTTACAGGTTTTTCAAGGGTTCCAAACCCTTGATACCTTGCATTGTAATTGAGATAAGTGTTCTTCTAATTCAATCAATATGTCTATGTGTTGGTTGTCTATATCTTGTTCTTGTCTCAATTCCATTATGCTAGGCTAGATCTCTTTTGTGTTTGCTTAGATCTAATGAAACCTAGATATTGATTATGTGTTGATTACTTGTTTATTCTTGTCTTGGATGAATGATTTATATGTTAGGCTTAAGAAAACTGGCAGATCTCCAAATGGTAACATGCTTGAACGTCTTAAGAAACATGAACCGAGGCGTACTAGGTCTTTATTGGTTGTATTTAATGCATGAGCCACTGTTTACAATCCCTATAGTTGTGCTGGGCATGGTGTAGGAGGAGATAAGAGCTCATAGAATTGGGGAGTTATGTATGCCACCCCATGAATGGTATTAAGGAATACGATCCGTCATCCATGTAATTATAACAAGTAATTAACGTATAAAAGATATATAGGGAGTAGTGAAATCTAAGTAAACACATTTTCTCCAATTACTGCTCACAACCTTAGTATAAATAGTTTATTTTCATTTTTAGTATTTTATTTTGATTATATCTTAGTATTGGGTTAGTTGAATAGCAACTAATTCCGCCCACTCTTCCAAAACCCGAGATTTTAATTTGCTTTCTAAAAAATATAAAAATACAAAAATAATCATCCCTCACCTTTAGAACTAGTATTTAGGCTTTCTAATCATAGCGACACTATTCCTAAGCTGAACGATCAATCCCCCGGTACTTGTCACTATACTATACTACAACGATCAGGTACACTGCCTGGTGGGGGTTGTAAGCTTCTCGAGATCCCTCGAGAGGTAAAGCCTGTTGTGATTCCCACGCATCAGTCATATTCCTTTATCCATTTAAGTTGTGAAGTTTAGATTGCATAAGTCCATATGTTCAATCTTTATTCGTTATAGCATTTGCTATACATACGAGTTTCTAATTCTTTAAACAGTTGTCTATGTTATCACCACCATCTTCCATCATCACTTTCACTAATCATCACAACCATGAATTAGCGAAAATTTGCTTTTATCAACCCTTCATCTATAGAGTTATCATCACATGAATCCTTCTAGTAAACCAACACCAACACTAGCACCACTCACTCTAACTCTCAATATTCCAACCTCACTTTATATCTTCCTTCGAAGCATTATCTTGTAGGATTTTATCATATTATATTCACATTTTTCTTTTATTGTATTTCTTATTAGAAGAATACACGTTAGTTTTCTTATTTTTCTTTAAAATAAAATATATTGCACTAATCTTTTCATTGTAGGTTCATCATATATACTTCTTCGTATATAGCATACTCATCTAGGGATGTTGTTTGCATAAATTATTTTCTTATTTTAGATGCTTCTTGGTACCTTCGAACAAGGAGGAATCTTCATCAAGCACTCTTATTGCATCGTCTATACACTTGGTTGTATATGACATACGTGTCTACTAACAAAGCTTCTAGTATACTAATATTTGTTTTGTAGGTTCATATTGACGCCCTAAAGCAAGGGGAGCTTCCGTCAAGCATTTTTTTAATGCATCATACACACGCATTGTTATATATCATATACTCATTATAGGACAATTATTGTCTTACACTAACCTTTATTTTGTAGGATTCTTCATCCTTGCATCATATACGTTGGTACCCTAGCAACGGGGAGTACTGATCATGGGGGAGCTAATCATGCACTAACCTTTGTTTTTCTAGCTTTCTTGTTTCTTGTGTCATATACTTTGGGACCCTAGCAACGGGGAATATTGATCAAGGGGGAGCTATAATCAAGGGGAAGAATGCACGCATTCATCGTTATTCTCATTCTTCGACACAATTATGTGTTTTGACAAAAAGAAGGAGATAAGTCAACATAGTCCAACATGCATTTCACTCATCATGCATTTTTTATATAATTTTTATGTTGCATAACACTAACCTTGATGTAGGTTAAGGAACTTAATTTGATCCATGGATACGCTAACAACCTAAGGGACGCAACAACCTTAGGAAACTGGAGTTGAGGACTAAACTTCACTAGGGATGATGCAAGCTCGCCATTTTGGGGAGAAATGAAGTTAACTCCAAGGACACACCCTTTTTGTTTCGAAAAAAGGGTGAGAAGAGTGTAAACAGAGAAGGAAATGTAGAAGGTGTTATGGATACAAGTAATACGGACACAAGTAACTTTTTACATTTTACTATCTATCACGTTTACATATTTTGTCATCATCAAAAAGGGGGAGATTGGTAGTGCAAATATTACGATATTTAATCTACACAGTCTTGTTTGTTTTGATTGATGACAAACATATAACTTGATACATAACGTAAAATGTACAAGTTACTTCTAATCTTATTTTGTCTCAACATACATTCAACACCTCTCAACGTCTCGAGTCCTCGTATGCTACAACACAGGTTCATACATGTTTGTTATGCGGCATTATGATCAAATCCCTTGACCAACCATTTAGAATGAGTAAAATACTTTGAGGGTCTTTAAGTATTTTAGGTGTCAAAATAAACTTTAGGTGTTAAATATAATAAGTGTCACATTAGGTGTCTAGATAATATTAGTAAGTTTCCAATATATAAAAATGTGTCTTATAACAACATAAGTACATAAAACATTTTTAGTAACTTGCTAAATATTATATAGCTAGCTAATATATTTTTCAAATACAAGTAACTTACCTTTTTAAGTTAGTATATACATTTGTCTAAATGTATTTTTTCATAACATGGAAAACACTCTTTTATTACCTCATGAATAGTGTCTTCTAGAATGTATATCTTTCCAAATGATCTTGTAAGAAATGTCATAGATTTTGTAAGAGAATGTTGTAGTCACATTAGAAGATCTTGATGTGACTAGAGATAAATATAGTAAGATATTTAGAACATGGTTTTCGAACATGGTTTGGAAAAACCTCTTTACTAGTTTCCTATAAATAGTAGCTCATGGTTTTTCAAAGAACTTGATGAAAATAGAAAAACACATATTCTCTCTAAAGTTTGCATACATCTTAGATCAATAGAAAACCATGTAGAAAACATAATTAGTTGTAAGGTTTTCTATTTTCATAAAGTTATGTATCAAGCATAATTATCTCTAGAAAACCATGTAGAAAACATAATTAGTCGTAAGGTTTTCTATAGAAAAACAAATATTATCTCTAAACTCGGTATGTAGCTTTGTACCGAAAAAAGTGTAAGCGATGATTGTAAGGTTTTCTCCGCCAAGAAGGGAGCTTGTTGATCTAGTGAAGTAAATTTTGGGTTGGGTACTCGGGGAGTGGAGTAGGGCGGAGAGGAGATCCGTGACCGAACCACTATAAATCCTCCTGTTCGGTTTGCACTTTCTTTACTTTTACACTTGCACTATATTATTGGTTGTGTTGTGATTTGAAGTTTATGCTTGTGTGACAACTTATTATGCCATATGCTTTATATTAGTCATAAGACTATTATTAGCATTTCTCATATTACAACAAGCTTGATCGGAAATTTCTCATATGGATGTTTTAGAAAATAAATATAAACCGGACTAATAATGGCGTAACTTGACTCAATGGTTTATATTATATTTGATACAACAAGTTTAAAGATTTTTCAACGGAAACGTATTCACCCCCCTCTACGATTTCACAAGATATAAAGACACAAGCGCTTGGACCACTCTCCATATTCAATTCACCAACTTGGCTGCATGTGGACAAAAGAAAAAGGGAATGAATTAAAATGATGTATAAAAGCCTGCACGTGCAAATCCACTTCCGAAATTAATAGAAGAAAGCGTGTGAGGCTGTTTGCTTCTCCCTCTCACACGCACCATCAAATTCAGCCAATTGCAGTATGCCACATCCACTTGATGATGCATCTCCAGCCAATCTGCGCATGCCACGTGTCCTTGATGATGTGTTATTTTTGGAAGGATCTAGAGAAGGCTAGAGTCCCAATCATTGGCTATAAAAAGGGTGCACCAGATCCATCATAAAATCATTCTCTCATTATTATTTTACATCACACACTTTTCTTTGTATTTTTTTAGTAGTAGTTTTTTTATAGAATAGTTTTTAGTTGTAGTTTATTTTGAGTAGTATTGTATTAGTTTATTTTCAATTAGCTTATTTCAAGTGCTTTTCTTGTATCAACTTTTGGCTTATTGTTTAATGAAGATGATTTTTAGTGATCCAACTTAGTTTACCTCTTCTTCTCATCTCTTTCTTTTATTTTCATTTTCTTTATTCTAAAAATATATTTTAGCTTAATAGATTTTTGAAGCTTATTAGATTAGATTATTCAATAAGCACTTTTTTATTTCTTAATCTCTTTTCATAACTTCTTAAGTATTATTAGATTTAATAATTTTTAGTTTATATCTCAATCTCTTTTTATTTTAAAGGTTTTTTCTTAAATAAATCAAATTAGCTTAATACTTTTCATCTCTTTAGCTTATCTCTTATTTTCTTCTAATCAATCTAGCTTTTTAGCTTTGGTTGATTCATAACTAGTATAGATCTATTAGCTTTCTAGCTTTTTGGTTCAATTACTAGTTTGTCTAGATTTGATTAGCTTTTGTATAGCTTACTGAATCTAGATCTAGTTTATTCAAGAGCTTATTTGAACTAATTGTCACACCCCCAAAATCGGGTCCAGCGGAAGCATACGTGTAGCTGGGGTGTAACTCAATTGGTATTACAGCACAAGTACAAAATTTGTTTTCACTTCAATCATTTAGAGTAAAATCGTTTAACCAAAAGTATTGAGTTTACATTGTTTAAAATTAGTGCGGAAGTAGGCCCTTAAAAGTAGTTTAAAACGGTCCCCATATAAATGGTCAGAGTCTTCTATGACCATGCCGTGCCCTGCCAAAACCTCCTGTAGCATGCCGTAGGTTAAAACCTGAAAATACATGCTAAAGTGTCAACACGAGGTTGGTGAGTTCATAGAGTTTGTTTAACAAATAAAGTTTATGCATATGTATGAAGGGTTCCCAGCAAAGGCATCGTAAATCCACTCAGTTACAAGTCCCGCCATAAGAGCCTTGTAACCTGTGTGTTTACAACCCACTGCTACAATATATAGTATGAGTAAAACATGTATAAGTTCATCACAACAGTTAAGCAATCAGTCGTGAGTCTACACTTCATCTCCGAAGACCTCACGTTTGTATGTATATTTCCATGGTTGTGCCCAGCAACTTAATCTGGGGCCAGTGGAAATGTATAAGTCTCCATGGTTGTGCCCAGCAACTTAATCTGGGGCCATTGGAAGTATATAAGTCTCCATGGTTGTGCCCAGCAACTTAATCTGGGGCCATTGGAAGTATATAAGTTTACTGGGTGTCGTTTCCCAAAGCATAAAAGTTTACTGGGTGTCGTTTCCCAAAGCATAAAAGTTTACTGGGTGTCGTTTCCCAAAGCATAAAAGTTTAAACGTTTCAAGTATCAAGTAAGTATAACACAGTTAAGTATAACACAATCACGTATGTATAAAATCAAGTATAAGTATAATCAAGTATAAGACAATCAAGTATAAATGTTTAAGAGTATCAAGAAAGTATGTTTTGAGTATTTATACTAGTAAGCAAATAGTTGAGCATGTATCTCCCCCAAAGAGTTAAAACAAGTATAAAGAGTAAAAGTGGGGCTATGACTCACCTGGTGCGAATAGCTACGATGACAAAGTGGATACACAGAAATGAGGTTCGATCTCTAACCGCAACCTAATGAATGATAGTGGTCTACTTAGATCATGAAAGGATGTAATGAATGCACATGCACATGATACCTATACCACTCGTAACTTGGAAATAATAGTTATTGTCAAAGTAAAGTATTTTCCATACTTAAGAAAAATAAGTCCGACTAGGTTTATAAAAACTCGTCGTAATATATCGTATATAAAAACGTTAGTGTTATATTCCTCGTTTTGAAAACCTTAGAATAACGTCTAATTGATGGGTTAATAAACTTTTGATGGTACGTGCCTCAACGGCTAGGAAGGACGGTTCTCCATTGTTCATTTGGTGTAAGTATATTGTTTAGTGCGCAAAATATTCTCTATTAGAAAAGCTGTCAAAATATATATAGTTCGTCTAGTTTCAAACGTGTATATCTTAGTCGTTATAAGCCCGTTTTCTATGTTCTTTATATTCCCGGAATCGTGGGACAAAATACTAACATATTTTTGATAAGTCGGGATGGCTAGATTTAGTTTTACGCCTCGAAACAGTCGTGACAACTGTTCATCAGCAAAGGATTTTCAGGAAAATAGTTTTCGTCGTTAAACTTGTTTTTAGCGTATCTCCTTCGTTATTAACTCGTTTTCATCCCCGTTTTCGGCCATAGTTCCGTCTTGGAATGTATTTTCTAAATATTTGGTCAAAAGTTACCCACCACCTACTGATTTTCCCACGATTTCAAAATAAGGACAGTAGGTTTTCATATATGTTTAAAATCCATTTTTAATGTTCCAAACTAGTTTCTAATCCACCCAAACCACTTTCAATCACCACAAATCTAGTCTAATCTTACCATACACCTTCTTAGGGTGTCATGGGTTCCTAAACATCATAAACCAAATGGATCTAACAAGGATCTAACTATAATCCATTTCTAGAGTTCAAAAGTTATATATATATAAATGAGTGGTATAACTAACATATGCATGAAATCCTTGTATAAAATTGATATGAACATTGTAAGAACTTGGTAAAATTATAGAGATGAGTTTGTTAACTTACTTGAAGGTTTAGGGAGTTTGGATGATAAAAACCTACTAATCCTTGAGTTTTTATTTCAAAACTCCAACAAGGATGACTAAGTGAATAAGTTTATATCTTGATCTTGTAAAACTTGTTGTTCTTGATCCTTGACCACCTAGGTCGATTTCACCACAAGAGAAAAGAGAGAAGAAAATTTTACTTGCCTTGAAAAGAATGATTTTGTGGTAATAATGGAAGAAAA
The DNA here is from genome assembly GCA_030686995.1 of Artemisia argyi. NCBI lineage: Eukaryota > Viridiplantae > Streptophyta > Magnoliopsida > Asterales > Asteraceae > Artemisia > Artemisia argyi. The sequence continues at coordinate 134,909,514 of CM060702.1, forward strand.
GTTTAATTTATACTTAGGGACAAAAGTTTGGTAGGCATTTAAGTGTGTTGGTGAGATTAGCTCATTAGGAGGCTAGGAGGGGGGGGGGGGCCGGTTATGAAAGGAGGAAAAGAGGGAATATGTTTTGGGATTTATTTAGGAGTATAAGTGTAGTATTAGTGTTGTTTTTAGGTAGTTTAAGTATAATCGGGTACCGGGTTTGCTAGAAATAAATTTTAATAAAGTTAACCGGGACTTAATAATGTCATAAAAATGATAAAAATATGTTGGGCACAAGTATTGTGTGTTTGGGTGATTATTGTTTAGTTTCCACGAAAACCGTCGTAATTATATTAAACGTACGACATTAATTAAATAAATTCCCAAATTACCGGGTAAATTAATATTATAACTTTTATATCACTTTTATGAGTATAAAAATATGTTAGGACCATAGTTGGGATTGTCGGATTAATTATTAAAATAATAGCTCATAAGATAACGTTTATTAGGTTGAAAATCGTACGTTTACAAAAATGACGCAACCCACGTATAAATGACAAATTTTCTCCGGAGGTGAATAGTGTTTTATGAATAGTAAAATTTTAAAACGCTTCTCAGAATATCAAACTGACCTCAAAAATGATGAATAGTGATCGATGAATAGTAACCGATGAATAGTAAATGTGAAAGTTCGGGAAAAGACCAGAATTTACGAGTTGTGACAGTCTCTACCCCTTAAGGGAACTTCGTCCCGAAGTTCAGTTAACGTTGGTCTCAGAAGTGTTATAAAGGTGATGATTCATGAGATGAAATGACAAGTTGACGTGTTTCTAGGCGGCGGTTCACGAGGTGATGAAAAGTATAAGCGTTCTGACAACGAGGGTTTACACACACATGAATGAAACATGGAAATTGAGTTGAGGATTCAATCCAGACAAAATTTTATTATAACCGTTCTCAGTGTTGCAAAATTCATTTCTGAGTCGGATATAGGTAGTCAGCCTATGTCCCACTATCCCGGGTTGAATATAGGTGACTAGTCTATATTCCACCGAGGTTCCATGAATTTTGAAATACTCAGCTCAGTTATACTACCAAGACGTACAGAAAGACTAAGGCAGGTGACCAAACTCGACGTCAAATGATGAAACTATGCCAGGAGATACATACCAGGGTGACATATATGATACGTGAACATGCTTATATGAAGGATAATTATAGTAATCAACTAGAATAAGTGAATATAATATGCCAGATAATGAGACACAAATCTCATCACCTAAGTTAGCAATAAACCACAATGAGGCTTCAGTTTGGCAGGCAGGCACGTAACGGTCATAGGGTTAAGTTTTTCATAAAAGTAGCTATAGTCTAGGTTTTAAAAACACTTAGTTCGCTATAGCCGAAGCTCTGATACCAATCTGTCACACCCCCAAAATCGGGTCCAGCGGAAGCATACGTGTAGCTGGGGTGTAACTCAATTGGTATTACAGCACAAGTACAAAATTTGTTTTCACTTCAATCATTTAGAGTAAAATCGTTTAACCAAAAGTATTGAGTTTACATTGTTTAAAATTAGTGCGGAAGTAGGCCCTTAAAAGTAGTTTAAAACGGTCCCCATATAAATGGTCAGAGTCTTCTATGACCATGCCGTGCCCTGCCAAAACCTCCTGTAGCATGCCGTAGGTTAAAACCTGAAAATACATGCTAAAGTGTCAACACGAGGTTGGTGAGTTCATAGAGTTTGTTTAACAAATAAAGTTTATGCATATGTATGAAGGGTTCCCAGCAAAGGCATCGTAAATCCACTCAGTTACAAGTCCCGCCATAAGAGCCTTGTAACCTGTGTGTTTACAACCCACTGCTACAATATATAGTATGAGTAAAACATGTATAAGTTCATCACAACAGTTAAGCAATCAGTCGTGAGTCTACACTTCATCTCCGAAGACCTCACGTTTGTATGTATATTTCCATGGTTGTGCCCAGCAACTTAATCTGGGGCCAGTGGAAATGTATAAGTCTCCATGGTTGTGCCCAGCAACTTAATCTGGGGCCATTGGAAGTATATAAGTCTCCATGGTTGTGCCCAGCAACTTAATCTGGGGCCATTGGAAGTATATAAGTTTACTGGGTGTCGTTTCCCAAAGCATAAAAGTTTACTGGGTGTCGTTTCCCAAAGCATAAAAGTTTACTGGGTGTCGTTTCCCAAAGCATAAAAGTTTAAACGTTTCAAGTATCAAGTAAGTATAACACAGTTAAGTATAACACAATCACGTATGTATAAAATCAAGTATAAGTATAATCAAGTATAAGACAATCAAGTATAAATGTTTAAGAGTATCAAGAAAGTATGTTTTGAGTATTTATACTAGTAAGCAAATAGTTGAGCATGTATCTCCCCCAAAGAGTTAAAACAAGTATAAAGAGTAAAAGTGGGGCTATGACTCACCTGGTGCGAATAGCTACGATGACAAAGTGGATACACAGAAATGAGGTTCGATCTCTAACCGCAACCTAATGAATGATAGTGGTCTACTTAGATCATGAAAGGATGTAATGAATGCACATGCACATGATACCTATACCACTCGTAACTTGGAAATAATAGTTATTGTCAAAGTAAAGTATTTTCCATACTTAGGAAAAATAAGTCCGACTAGGTTTATAAAAACTCGTCGTAATATATCGTATATAAAAACGTTAGTGTTATATTCCTCGTTTTGAAAACCTTAGAATAACGTCTAATTGATGGGTTAATAAACTTTTGATGGTACGTGCCTCAACGGCTAGGAAGGACGGTTCTCCATTGTTCATTTGGTGTAAGTATATTGTTTAGTGCGCAAAATATTCTCTATTAGAAAAGCTGTCAAAATATATATAGTTCGTCTAGTTTCAAACGTGTATATCTTAGTCGTTATAAGCCCGTTTTCTATGTTCTTTATATTCCCGGAATCGTGGGACAAAATACTAACATATTTTTGATAAGTCGGGATGGCTAGATTTAGTTTTACGCCTCGAAACAGTCGTGACAACTGTTCATCAGCAAAGGATTTTCAGGAAAATAGTTTTCGTCGTTAAACTTGTTTTTAGCGTATCTCCTTCGTTATTAACTCGTTTTCATCCCCGTTTTCGGCCATAGTTCCGTCTTGGAATGTATTTTCTAAATATTTGGTCAAAAGTTACCCACCACCTACTGATTTTCCCACGATTTCAAAATAAGGACAGTAGGTTTTCATATATGTTTAAAATCCATTTTTAATGTTCCAAACTAGTTTCTAATCCACCCAAACCACTTTCAATCACCACAAATCTAGTCTAATCTTACCATACACCTTCTTAGGGTGTCATGGGTTCCTAAACATCATAAACCAAATGGATCTAACAAGGATCTAACTATAATCCATTTCTAGAGTTCAAAAGTTATATATATATAAATGAGTGGTATAACTAACATATGCATGAAATCCTTGTATAAAATTGATATGAACATTGTAAGAACTTGGTAAAATTATAGAGATGAGTTTGTTAACTTACTTGAAGGTTTAGGGAGTTTGGATGATAAAAACCTACTAATCCTTGAGTTTTTATTTCAAAACTCCAACAAGGATGACTAAGTGAATAAGTTTATATCTTGATCTTGTAAAACTTGTTGTTCTTGATCCTTGACCACCTAGGTCGATTTCACCACAAGAGAAAAGAGAGAAGAAAAGTTTACTTGCCTTGAAAAGAATGATTTTGTGGTAATAATGGAAGAAAAGTTTAATTTATACTTAGGGACAAAAGTTTGGTAGGCATTTAAGTGTGTTGGTGAGATTAGCTCATTAGGAGGCTAGGAGGGGGGGGGGGGCCGGTTATGAAAGGAGGAAAAGAGGGAATATGTTTTGGGATTTATTTAGGAGTATAAGTGTAGTATTAGTGTTGTTTTTAGGTAGTTTAAGTATAATCGGGTACCGGGTTTGCTAGAAATAAATTTTAATAAAGTTAACCGGGACTTAATAATGTCATAAAAATGATAAAAATATGTTGGGCACAAGTATTGTGTGTTTGGGTGATTATTGTTTAGTTTCCACGAAAACCGTCGTAATTATATTAAACGTACGACATTAATTAAATAAATTCCCAAATTACCGGGTAAATTAATATTATAACTTTTATATCACTTTTATGAGTATAAAAATATGTTAGGACCATAGTTGGGATTGTCGGATTAATTATTAAAATAATAGCTCATAAGATAACGTTTATTAGGTTGAAAATCGTACGTTTACAAAAATGACGCAACCCACGTATAAATGACAAATTTTCTCCGGAGGTGAATAGTGTTTTATGAATAGTAAAATTTTAAAACGCTTCTCAGAATATCAAACTGACCTCAAAAATGATGAATAGTAAAATGATGAATAGTGATCGATGAATAGTAACCGATGAATAGTAAATGTGAAAGTTCGGGAAAAGACCAGAATTTACGAGTTGTGACACTAATGTTGCATAAAGTTGTGATTTTTCTTAGTTTCTCATCATTCTCAACATAAGGTGAGGAGCTTAAGGGTTTTATAAGCTAGCTTATTAATAAAGTTTATTTCTTTTTAGACTTAATAGAGCTAATTAGTTAATAAAGTCACAAATTTTATTAACTATTTGGTTTTATTAAAGTTTTTTAAGAAGTAAACTTTATAATTTGTAAAGTTTATAAAATCGGGTGGTTAATTTCGTCTCATCTCTTAGATCGAGTTCTACTTTCTATTCCTTATCACTTTTATATAATTAGTTTATTAATATAATAATGTTTGTTGGAATATTTGTTTTTATTAGTTTAATTGATATTAGTAGCAACTAGTCTCTTAGTGTTTGTTAAGTGATATGGATTTGTGAATTAAGTGTGGATTAATAAAAATGGATTGTGATTAATAATTAGACAAATTATTTAGATTTGTAGTTTTATCATTTGAAGGGCAAAAGCCGGAGAATAATCAAATTACACATCTAGTAATTATTTTCTTTTTAAAGGATTGTTTTCAAAATAAACCAACGTTATGATAAAATAGTCTTGTTTAAGGTATATAATTCGTCGTCAAACCTTAGTCCACATTTAATGAACTTTTCAAGTCCACATTTAATGAACTTTTCACGTCACTTAGCAAACATATTTTCCTTTTATATCTTTTAGATCACTTTTATACTTTATTATTATTGTCTTTTAGTTTATGTTTGGTACTCGTAGTTATAATATAACTGTAAAACCCTAAAATCCGATATCACATTTTTCCGTCTAATTTGAAATTTTAACCTAAGTTTGATATTAAGTTTATTATTATTATTATTATTATTATTATTATTATTATTATTATTATTATTACTACTATATGTTATGCTCTGGGAATAATATTAATCTTTAAACGATACAATATTATAATTTAATAACAAAATAAGACCTAAATAATTTAAGTATATTGTAACTTTCGTAACCTACTTAATGCTGCTATATAAACCGAAATGTTGGACCAGTTTCTTTTATCCTACGTTGAAGGAGTTAAGCCACAACCATATTAAAATTTGAACTTGGAGATAAAAATTAGTCACCCATGATTGAGCAAAAATCACGGCACCCTTTTACTTTATTTTGTTATATGTTTTTTTTAAGGGATAAGCACAAGAAAACACATTGCATGACTTAACAAAATAAAAGATTTGTTCCTTCCTACTTTCTATATAACAGTACACGGTTTCATTTTATTCCTCACAATCACACCTTAAATTCGGATCAATCACGATAATGTTAGGCCCCATAGTCACGCTAACCAATCACCCAAAATTTCGGTTCAAAATCTTCTCTCATTAATCCCACGACCCATTTATTTGTGAGAAGATCCTCACCTACTGGTTTTCTTTTAAACCGTGTACATCTCCCATTTCCTCCCATTCGAAACACTTAGAAACTAACATAAACAAACTACAATCGAGTCTCTTGATTTCCACCAGAAATAAGGCGCAACAATTAAAGCTAGTAAAGAGAAGGTTTCATTCGTGGTAACTCTTGGTTCGAAGGATATTCAATTCTTGGCTTTGTCCGATCATTATACTCTTTTTTTTCGTGTTCTGTTCTACAACCCGACCCCATGTATCCATGGAGTCCTCGTTCGCGATCATGGTTCCATTTGTTAAGGGTTTGGAGTTGTGTCGCACTCTCGTGTACATGTGGCTGTACAAAAAGTTATACGAGCAGGGTTTGTGGCTGGTAGTTTGTCTCGTACCATTCATTGGAGGGTCAAGTTCGTGTTCGGTTTCGCAGTCGACTAGGAGGTAAGACCTAGATCACGTTCATGCTTTATTTACTCATCACAGCTAATTTCTTGTGGTACATGCTGTAGAAATTCTAATAACACCAAGATTGAATCCAACCAACCTCCCCTTGATTCAAATTAATAACCTCAATCTTTACAATACAAGAAACCAGAAACTAATAGATCACAATGAATGGTCTAAAGTATAGAAACAGAAACAATAACTGGATCAAAACAGTTGATCAGTCAAACGATTACAAGAGAAATATGATATTCGACTTAGAGAGAATATAGAAGATGTGTGAGATGATAATGTGCAGAAGTAAGAAACCCTAATCCAAAGCGATCTTTTTATAGCATCCAACTTTAGATAATTACAGCTTCAGTCCCTGCATAAATGAAAGATATACAAACAAAGACAAAACTAAATATTAGTGTTAGTGAGTTTCTGTAATAACAGAAACAGTCCCTGAAAGTTTGAACAGATATTTTAACACCCTCCCTCAAACTTTCAAACTATCATCCTTTCACAGCAAACATATCCATCATACCCAAATGATCACACAAAAACTTATGACTTTTATAGTCTAAAGCTTTTGTAAACACATTTGAAATTTGCTGAGAAGTATGAATCTTCTCAGTTTTAATAACACCAGCAGACACCTTTTCTCTCACAAGATGAACATCAATCTCAGAGTGTTTTGTTTTTTCATGAAACACAGGATTTCCAGCAATCTGTAAAGCAGAACTGTTATCACAGTACAACTTCACAGGTAACAATTCACTAACCCCCATGTCACCAAGAAGATTACACAACCAAATAACTTCACATGTACAAGAAGCCATACTTCTGTACTCAGCCTCTGCTGAGGATCTAGAAAGAGTAGATTGTTTTTTACTTTTCCAAGTAACCAATGAATCACCCAGAAAAACACAATAGCCAGACACAGATTTCCTAGTAACAGGACATCTAGCCCAATCTGAATCAACATATGCTCTAAGCTTTAGATTTCCATTTTTGTTAATTTGAATACCATTTCCAGGAGACCCTTTTAAATATCTCAAAACTCTTAATGCAGCATTCAAATGAGACTCAAGTGGAGCATGCATATATTGACTCAAGCAATGAACAGAATAAGATATATCTGGTCTAACGTTAGTTAAGTAAATCAATTTACCCACCAGTTTTTGGTAATTACCAATATTTTTCAAAGCTTTATCATCACTACTTTCAATATAATTAAGAGTAGTATTTTCTGGTAAAGGTGTGTCAACAGGCTTAGGAGCAAGTAACCCATATTCATGTAAGAGTTCAAGACAATATTTTCTTTGACTAAGACAAACACCTTTATCATTTTCTAAAACTTCAATGCCAAGAAAATATTTTAACTTTCCCAAGTCTTTTATTTGAAACTTAGACTGCAGAAACACTTTAAACTTTTCAATTTCATTGTTATCATTGCCAGTAATAACAATATCATCAACATACACTTGAAGAGCCAAAAAAAACATTCCCAGATTTCTTAGTAAACAATGAATAATCAAATTTAGACTGCACAAAGCCATGTTCACTAAGAGCATTAGTTAATTTTGCATTCCACTGTCTAGGAGCTTGTTTAAGACCATATAAGGACTTGTTAAGCTTCACAACTTTAGATTTATGGTCATCAAAGCCAGGGGGTAAAGTCATATAAACATCCTCAGTTAAGTCACCATACAGAAAAGCATTATTAACATCTAACTGGAAAAGACTCCAATTATTGCAAATAGCCACATTAATCATGCACCTAACTGTAGACATCTTAACCACAGAACTAAATGTTTCCATATAATCAAATCCCTCCCTTTGGCTGAAGCCCTTGGCTACAAGCCTGGCTTTATACTTATCAACTTCACCTGTGGACTTATACTTAATTTTCCACAACCATTTACTACTAACAGGTTTTCTACCTGGAGGTAGTTCACACTCAGTCCAAGTATCATTCCTTTTTATAGCAGTAACTTCATTATTTATAGCCTGAATCCAATTAATATTTTTAGATGCCTCTTCATAAGAAGTAGGAATAATAGCTTTATTTAAAGTAGTAGAGAAGCAGTAATTAACAGAACTCAATCTAGAATAACAAACATATTTCTCAATACCATACTTAGCACTACTGCTTACAACAAAATCATTAAACCTAGCAGGAAACTTAGTAGGTCTACTAGATCTCCTAAGTTCAGGCTGCTCTTGACTTAAGTTCTGAGTGGATCCATTTTGAGAAGAATTAGAAGGAACAGTGCTCTCAGGTGGAGTATTATCACCCATGGATGTAGCAATACCAGTATTCCTACCATCATCAGAAGTATTTATACTTCTGGGGCAAGAATAGACATCACTTTCATCATAGGGGGTATTTATACCTCTCCCTTCATCATTGGGACTTAGATCATAGTGTTTCTCATCAAAAAAATTTAGACTATTTAAAGTAGTCTCAACATTTTCATAAGTCTGATCAGATATCAAATTAGTGTTCATTTTAAATGGAAAGATAGTTTCATAAAATTGAACATCTCTTGAAAAGAAGATCATTTTTGTTTCAAGACTGTAAAGTTTATATGCCTTTTTAGTAGTAGAAAAACAAATAAGAACACATTTTTCAGACCTAGAAGAAAATTTATCAGAATTGTTTAGAATAGAAGAGAAACATAAACATGCAAAACTTCTCAAATGGGAAAGTCTAGGTTTTCTACCATACACACATTCAAAGGGAGATTTTCCACTCAGCACAGAAGAAGGTAACCTGTTAATAAGGTAAGCAGCAGTTAAGATACACTCAGGCCACATACTTAGAGAAATACCACTTTGAAATAACAAACTTCTAGAAACATTCAACAAGTGCCTGTGCTTTCTCTCAGCAATCCCATTTTGCTGAGGAGTGTAACCACAAGTGGTTTGATGCACAATACCAAGGCTATCAAATAAACTACTCATTTTGTTATTCACAAATTCAGTACCATTATCAGACCTAACAGTCTTAATGTTACATTTAAACTGAGTTAGGATCAAATTTATACAAAAAAATTATACACTTCATCTTTAGTTTTAATAAGATAAATCCACACAGCCCTGGTATAGTCATCCACAATAGTCATGAAATACCTAAAACCATCTCTACTAGTAACCTTATAAGGTCCCCAGAGATCAATATGCACAAGGTCACCAATAGCAGAACTTTTATGTTCGCTAAGAGGAAAGGGTTCTCTTGTCTGTTTAGCCTTATGACAGATGTCACAAGGTGAAACATGAGAATCCTTAGTGAACTTAAGCTCAGATTGTAGCAAATCAACAGCATGATCAGAGGGATGACCAAGCCTGTGATGCCACAAAGACTTAGAAACAAAACATTGAACAGACAAATTACCTAAGTTTGATTCTTAGAAGTAGTGGGAGAGGGAGAATCAAACAGATAAAGTCCACCATTTTCACTACCAGTCCCCATGATTTTGTTTTGATTCAAATCCTGAATGTAACATTTTGTTTCAGGAAAACCAACAAACATTCTGCTATCTTTAATAAGTTTATGAACAGATAAAAGACTGACACAATATTCAGGTACAACCAACACATCATATAATATGACATTTTCAGAAAGCTTAAAATTTCCAACATATTTAATTTTAGCAAGTGTGCCATTAGGATGACCCACAGTTAAATTTAAATCAGATATATCAATAATTCCAAACATGTTTAAAGTTGAAACAGTCATATGTTGGTTGGCACCTGAATCTATGATCCAGCCAATACTCATTTTACACAAAACAGTATTACCGTTATAAAACTTATGAAAGTTTATATTAAAGAAAACATTGTTGTTTTGAAAACTAGGCATACCTGCCATGTTAGACTGCATTCCACTAGAAGGCATCTCATTGATAAGACTCATAAGTTTCATCATTTGTTTATTAGTGAAAGACATAGTAGAACCATTATCAGAAGAAGAATTATTAGAATTAGCAGTAAAAGAAGTTTTGAAACCATTTTGTTTTGGACCAGGATTTTTGTTATAACCAGGTGGATACCCAACAAGGTCAAAACATCTATCAATGGTATGACCAATTTTACCACAATTATTACAAAGCAGATTAGGATTAGGTCCTCTATTACTCCCACCATTGTTATTATTCCAAGGCTTTTTGTTATCATTTCCAGAAAAGTTTTTGTTATCAAACTTATTATCATATCTTTTAGTACTATTATTAGTCCAATTAGTTTTAGCAATAAAACCAGAAATTTGAGGTTTAGTCTCAGAACCAGAAGAAGAAGAAGCAATGCCTCTGTGAGATTCTTCTCTGGAAACAATAGCAAAAGCATCTTTCACATCAGGAAGTGTTTCTCTAGAGAGAATACTACTTCTAATAGGTTGATAGACATCATTAAGACCCATGAGAAATTGCATAAGTTTCATTAGTTGATTATGTTTTAGCACATCTTCTCTAGCAGCACAAACACACTTAGGCAATTTGGTCATAATATCAAATTCTCTCCATAAAGAATTCAGCTTATGATAGTACTCAGAAACAGTTAATTCACCTTGCTTGAAATTATTAATTTTCTGCATTAAGTTGAGTATTATAGACCCATCAAGTTTATCATATGTTTCCTTAAGTTCAGTCCAAACTTCATGAGCATTAACAGAAAACATTTGAACAAGATACAATTCTTCAGAAACAGAATTAAGCAACCAAGATAACACAATAGAGTTACATCTTTCCCACTAATTAGCCAAAACATCACTAGAAACATAAGTAGCCTTAGTACAAGTACCATCAATAAATCCAGTTTTATTTCTAGTATTAATAGCAAGTTTCATAGCAGTAGACCAAACTCTATAGTTATCAGTACCAGTAAGTTTCACAGATATAATAGAACTAGTACTAATATCATTAGCATGTAAGTATAAAGGGCTACTCAGATCAAGACTACTAATAAGATTCTCATTACTACTACCAGGAGCCATAATAAACAGATAAAAAACAAACAAGAAAACAGATAATCAAGAAACAAGAATCAAAGAAATACCAATAAAACTCACACCCAAGAATTACAAAGCCCAGCCTAGAGGACTGGGTGTAACCAGAGCAGGTAGTCACACCTCTCAAGGAGGAAGATCAAGATGTTAGTCACACTGTTTGCACCCTCTAAACTAAAACCAAGTAATCTTAAAAGAAGAGAAAACACTTACAGTGTTATACGGTAAAGAATGCGGAAAAAACTCACAATACTCTTAATTCACTTAGTTAAGAGATATTGTGAAAGAATCAGGTCCCAATAACACCAGAAATCTCTAGAAACAACGAATCCCCAAATTCAGAACAATTAGGGTTTTTGAGATCAAACCCTAAAATACCAGATCCAATCACCAACAACAATTAACCCAACAAAGATTGTTGAATTAGCCACAAAACTACCAGATCTAACTCAAATCAAAGAAACCCCCAAAAATCAGATGAAACCCTAGAAATCCAAATCACCAACCTAAACGATAATCAAGAGCCGTAGCTCTGATACCATGTAGAAATTCTAATAACACCAAGATTGAATCCAACCAACCTCCCCTTGATTCAAATTAATAACCTCAATCTTTACAATACAAGAAACCAGAAACTAATAGATCACAATGAATGATCTAAAGTATAGAAACAGAAACAATAACTGGATCAAAACAGTTGATCAGTTAAACGATTACAAGAGAAATATGATATTCGACTTAGAGAGAATATAGAAGATGTGTGAGATGATAATGAGTAGAAGTAAGAAACCCTAATCCAAAGCGACTTTTTTATAGCATCCAACTTTAGATAATTACAGCTTCAGTCCCTGCATAAATGAAAGATATACAAACAAAGACAAAACTAAATATTAGTGTTAGTAAGTTTCTGTAATAACAGAAACAGTCCCTGAAAGTTTGAACAGATATTTTAACACATGCACATTATAGTTCAAATACGTATATAACTAAACTACTTATGTTGTACAGTAATATGAAATAATAGAAGTTAAACATGCATATCAACTGATTGATGTCGAGATAAAATATACGTATGGTATGATATCCTTGTCACGTAAAGTATATATATATAGTAACAAATCCGTATATGTACGTGTCGATCTAAAGAACCTGGTGTGTCGTGGTATTGTGCATCGTGTGGTCATTGGTTGTGTGTGTCGCATGTTGCATCTTGTTAAGTTTCTCTCGCGAGGGTAAATGGTCTAAATCTTGCCTCGCTACACATTAATCTTGTCTCGCGGGTGTATACGGGTTAGTCTCGGGTTTTGGTTCTCTCCATTCTGTTAACGTGAGGTATCCTTCCTATTGTCATTGTGGTCTTCATTTCGATATATAGAATTTATATGCATGCAAACATGAGAATTTGATCCTTGTTTCATTAATAATAAGATAAATTAATAACTCATATTATAGGTCAGTTAAACAATGAAAAAGTATAGCATGTAAAGACTTCATTTCTGTTTTTCAAAATTTTCAAATATGTATGATATGGGACGTGTGTGCATGGTATTCATGCCTTGTTGTTCTCATAATGTGTAAACTTGCATGAACAGTTATCATAATAACTAAAGTATGAAACGTTTAATGGGTGTGTTGTCATGAGTCTAGTCTAGTTATTGGGTTATTATGTCTCACGTTAAGGATTTTGTGACAAAAGAGTTTTAGTGTTATGTGATTGTGTGGTGTCGACTTGAATATAAATAATCATATTTTGGTCGTGGCGGTCTAAATCAATGTCAAGAGTGCGTTTAAATAAATTATGAAACGGCGGGGTCTAAAATTATCCTTTTAATGTAACATTATAGTATAAACCTTAAAATAGTTTATTTGACATTTTTAATAATGTATTTTGATAATTTACATTTATGGCCCTAAACTTTACTAAATTGACATATTTAACTCTAAACTATTATATTGGTCATTTTAACCCTTAAATTGTCAATTATAACCTTAAAGTATTAAATTACTATTTCAGGAAAACTTACTAAATATGGAAACTTGCTAATTCGAGAAACTTGCTAAAAGTGGAAACTTACGAATTAAGAAAAGTTACTAAAAATGGAAAGTCAACTAAAACGAATAATCTGATTTAAAATAAGTTATTAAGCCGATCATTAATTCGTGTAGATTCGCTGAAGAAGGAGTGACTTCCCATTCTTATGTTATGATTTCGTTGGCGGTTTAAGGTACAAATATTCTACCCTTTCTCAGTAAGGGTTCTGATCTCATAACCTTTCGATCCTTGACTTTGATTCGTTTACTATGATGTGATTCGTTGATATGATCCATTTGATATTATCCTTTGATAGGATTCTGTTTGCTATCCATTCTATTATGATGATCTGATTGCTATCTCTTTGATATGAGATTCTGTTCTGTTATGATTATGGATAGCTTTGCTTATCTATTCTGATATGTATGATTCTTATACCCGAGTTTTATTCTACTCATGGAGGTACCATGGGCGTGTCATTGGCATGACACTATCTGGGGCGGTGTGATTAGTCCCCGACGTTCCCTTCTGTTATGATATGATTATATGATAATGTGCACTCTTATGGCCATTCTGTTATATATATGCATGGTCTTGCACTTGTATATATATTCTGTTTCAAGGAGTGTATGGATGCATCCTAGGATTTGTATGATATGATATGATATGATATGTTAAGGCTTAGTAACTGGCTGTACGTGCCTTGTACCACTTTCACTTCTGGTATAATGGAGTCTGCAGCTCCTTGTACAACCTATGATTTGACGGATATATGGTTTTGTGATTTTGAGATCTATCGAGTACCTCGGTAGGTCGGCTCGTGATTTTTCTATGATTCGTTTGTCCATTAAAGTACCTTGTTTGGACGCTTCTTTGTTGATACGTGCTTGATGAGTGCTCAAACACTCATCATTTTTACCTATTCTGAGCTGCCAAAACATCTAAAAACACTCAAATATGGATCAAAATAATAAAAATATCCCAGGAATGTGTTTTATATGTTTCAGATGCAAAATAATCAAAAACAGATGAAAAACGTACAAAGTTTGCATAATTGGCAGTTTTAGTCCCTCATCTTTCAAAAAGTTGTCGAATCTAGTCCCTGGTCATTCTAAAAACTTGAAAAAGTCACCAAAGGTCCTTTTAAATAAAAAAGTTACACATTTAGTCCTTTGGTGCAAAGTCTAACAAAATTACAAGTTTAGTCCCTGAACTTTGAAAATTGTCAAAAATGGTCCCCTGGGATATTAAAACTTTGAGAAAAACAAATTTTGTCCTTGTACTTCTCATATATGGCAGGAATGGTCCTTGATTGTCAAGTTTGGTGAAATTACATATTTGGTCCCTAGAGTTTGAAAGTTTGGCAGAAATAGTCCTTGGAAATTTAAAAGTGGAAAAATCATCTAAGGTCCATGTACTATTCATCATTGGCAGAAAATACCCTTGTGAAATACTTTGGAAGAATGCCAAATCACACCCTTCAAAATTCGGAAAATTACAAAATTGGTCCTTGTGATACTACTACACCAAACCGGACCCTTATTATCATATAAACTAGACCAAGTCCATCCAAACTCACCAAAGCCCACCATCCCTATTTTTGGCCCACACCCCTTTGTAATATACCAGGGTCAAAGTTTGACCCCCAGTCAAACCAGGTCAAACAACCATCATCCCTTCCTCTCTTTCCCTCCCCCACCTCTCCACTTGCCCTGCAAAGCCATCACCTCAACCCACCATCACAATCCACCGCCCAAACCACTCACCTTATCCCCTCACCTTAGCATTTAATGCCACCCCCCCCCCCTGTTGCAGAAAAATGCCAAATTGGTATCAAACCAATTTTGGCGCCAAAATTACGTGGAGGGCTTAGATCATCTCTCTCACATCCAATGGCTCAGATTATCAATGTGATTTGCTCAGAAGCCCACATAAACCCTAGAAGATCCCTATATAAAGAAGGAGATGAAGAAGAGAAGGATAACTAGTGTAATTTAGCTAAATTAGTTTCGACTTGTAATTCTCTTAAATTCTAGTGTAATTTCAAGCTTTCCAATTGTAATTCTAGTGTTCTCGGTGTATTTGAAACCTTTTATGATAATCAATTTCAGTCCTATCTTGTTTAATTTAGTTTATGCATTTTCAAAGATTCAAAAATCTCAAATCTGTTTAAAGTTAGTTGTAGTTGTGTTAATGGACTTTTAGGATCACTTAAGCTCCCATAAGCTCAGTGAAGCTTGTAGAAACTATTAAAAGGAAGTAGAATCATAAAACTAGAAAAATAAAAAAAATCAGAAAAATAAAAAAAAAATAAAAAGTTGCAGGTTTGGGATGAAGAAAGCTGGAGCAGGGTAAGTCTTGGATGGCCCTGGGTTAGAGACTTTGTGGAAAGCCATTAGGAAAGTTTTGTGGTCCTTGGTTCATGTGAAAGTTTGCTTGGATGGCATGAAGTAAGCACAATTTCCATTTCTCTTCTGTTTTGAATCTCACCTAGTATTGCATGTTTATTTATGTTTGTTTGTGTATTTTAGACCTTATTAGAATAGTTTTGATCAGTTTCTAGGTTTAAATCATTGTGTTGCTTTGAAAAATTCAAAACAGTCTTCATAAAAGTAGTGTTTGGATTTGCTGATCTCTGTGGTACACAGAGAGTTTTGGTTGTTATTGATTATCAATCTTACTCACTTTAGGTCCTGGTATATCAGTTGTGTAATAAAATTAGGTAATTGCTTATTAAAAAGTCAAAGTTAGCTTTAATCACTCATTAATTAGTAACTGTGTAATTTTAGGAGGCAAAATCTTTCATTTAGGTTTAGAACTTGTTCAAGTTGCTTAAAACAGTTTCATTTTAGTTTATCATAACATTAGAAAAGATCTAGGATCAGTAGAAACTCACCAAAGTCAAACCTTAGTAACTTTTCAAAAGTCAAAATCTCTTGACTGTTAGAAATGGTCAAAGTATCTTAAGCTTCCACAGTGTTTAAATTAGATTGGAAATAAAAAGTTTTTGTTGATCTAAGTTCTTTTGTTGCTTGTTTCCCTTTTTCAAAAAGAAAATTTGAGTTTGGAAGTTTTCTGCTTATAAATAGGCACTCTCAAAGTTGACTAATTGGTTAGTTATCTCCCCTGTGCACTGGTTCATAAGCTAGTTTCCCAAGCTTGCACAGTGTTCATTTGTGGGGCCCACCTTCTGTTTTCTAGCTTTTTGGAAATCCAATAAGCTACTTAACCAAGTTCAGGCCTTATTTTGTATCTCCTAGCTTATTTGATAGGGCTGCTTGTACCATTAAGTTTGGCCATTCCCATAGGGAACACTGATCACTCAGTGTGTGACCCTGATTTCATAAGCTCACCAAGAGCTTCTCTGGGAGCTTTAGCCTACAAACCTTGGCCCTTGAGGAAGCTTGTCAACCCATCTCACTATTTCAGTTGTTATTTTGGACCCTAGCAGCCTTACCCCTAGCCTGCTTGTCCCCACAAGCCACCCACATCATACTGAGTACACTGAGTACTCAGTATTAGCATCAATTTTCATAAGCTTGCCAAAAGCTCAATAGTGAGCCATAAGCTTTGCTTGTTGGCTTATTTGATAGCTTACTAGACCAGCTTCTAGGAACCATTCTCACTTTGGACCCTTGTGCTTATTTGTGGGTCCCACATAGGCCTGCAGTTACCCTCTTGGGACTGCAAGTAATATAGGTTTTTGATTTTGGCTTATTTGATTGTTACAGATTATTGCTCACATCTTTTGCTTATTCTAGCTTAATTTTAATTCACTTAAGTTGATTATAGCTTATTGTACCTTCTGTGATCAGTGTTTGACTTATTTCACTTGAAAAAAAATCCAAAAATAAGCTTAATAAGCCAACTGTTTGGATAAAGGGGGTGCACACAGCTTATTTTTAAGCTTTTGTAAAAGTTGTTTTGTAAAAGTTTCTTATTTTCAACTTATTTGTATCTGTCAAAAAGAAAAATCACAAAAAAAAAACAAACTTAAAATTAGTGATAGCTTCTATTTAATAGATTCTATCTTTTTCATTTTTCTTTTTAGCTTATTAATAAGCACTTCACCATTTTTATAATTTATTAATTTCCTCTTACCTTTAAGTATTTTTAATAATTTTCTTAGATTTTTCTTAATCAGTTTACTAATTATTAGAATTAAAAATAATTTAATTAATTAATTAGGTAATAGTAATAATTAAATAGTTTTCTTAAATTTTAATTAACAACAGTAGGTTTTTATATTTTTCCTAGGTTTTATAAATTAGTTAAGACTTTTAGAAAATAGTTTCATAATTTATACTGTTAATTTTCCAATTTTCTTATTTAATTTAGTTAAATTAGATTTAAATTAATTAATAAGTAAATAATTAGTAAAATAGTCTAAAAATAATTTTTAGAAACTTTTTATAATTTTGTAGGATTCCTGTGATGGTTAATTAGTTTTATAAATTTTTCCATAATTTTCTAAGTCATTTTAGTATTTTTAGTAATTTAAAAGAGTTTAATTAGTATAATTAATCTAATTAGTAATTAATTAATAGAAAACCCATAAAAAGACAAAAATATTTATTTTTAATTTTTATACTTTCTTCAAGTTCATTTTAAGGTTTAGAAATTATTTTTGAAAATTTTTAGGTTAATTTGTAATCTTTATCATTTTTAGTTAATTTAAATTAGGTTTAAATTAGTTTTTAAATAGTTTTAATTAATTAATTAGAATTTAAATATTAAAATAATCATTTAAATAATTTCATTTTCATTTTTAATTTTCTTTTAATTTTAAGTTTGAAAAAGTTTCACTTGCACCCCCTGTAGTTTGTAATTTGTGAAAACCCACTTTTCTGTCTGTAAATCTGATTCCCAAGTTGTGAATTTGTGAATATATTTATATATCTGTTATTGTTTATATCATTGTGCAAATACCAAATATCAGTAGCATAATCAATTCTTAATCATCTTGGCTATTGTCCTCAGTGCCACTCATTCTCAAAAACGTTTTCCAAAACACCATTGCAATCTCGCTGGGACATAACGACCCGGGGACACACTATACTATCCACGGAGAATTGGAACTGGACTGTCTTTGACTTGTTGACCTTGGTCAATAATATCTGACCGTTCGGAACCAATCAAAATTTGGCGCCGCTGTCGGGGAGGTTGTTGCATGTTTTGAAATCGTTTTAAGTTTAGTGGTTTTTCAAAACCCTCCCTGTACAAATTTCACACTTTTGTAAAAAGTTTTTGTAAAAATATCAATCATATCAAAAAGTTCATTAACACTTTTCCTGAAGTGTTAACAACACCAAAAAAATCTAAAACAACAAAACAAACTGTGAAGTTAAATTACTTCGTTTTCTTTAAGATTACAACCTGAAACAGTTGATATAAGGTAAGTTATGACATTAAATTGCGAACTGAAGAGGAATCCATTCTTTCCTCCCGCCAGCCTGCGAGTAATCTTAAAGGAACGATTTCCGTTAACGAATCAGTTCCAAAAATATTTCCCAAAGTTTTTTTGCACACACACCCGAAAGCCCAAAAACAATTTTTCTGTTAATAAATACATAAAATCTTACCACCGAAAACTAAGGCAGAACACCTACCAACTGGGGGTTTGGACATAATAAGTTCCCAAACTAAAGATTAAAACTTGCCTTTGTATCCCTGTGAGTGGTGTACCTTTTTCAAAGAAGCCATTCACTTGTGATTATTGGTTTAAGTTCCCTGTTGTTTTGCCTCGAATTTGTTTTGAAAAATTATTTTTAGTGCATGCGCACTCGTTCACAAACAAAGCGTAAAAATCAGAAAGACGTACCCGAGCTACGTACTGTTATTGAAGAACCAAAAACATAAATGGACGACGGGCCACCACCACCCCCTGACCCTCCCAAAGATGAGCCAGCTCCCGATCTCCGAACGATGGAGGAGTTGTGCCAGCCTACCATGCATGGGAGGGGCGAACCTATTGCACCACTCACTATTGAGGCTACGGACTTTGGCCTCAAGCACCACATGATCCAACAAGTCCAAAATTCGTGTCAATTTCACGGATTACCGGGTGACGATGCTAACAAGCATCTTGATAAATACCTTACCGTCACCCAAAGCATGAAACAGCATGGCGTCACCGATGATGCCCTCCGGCTGTATCTCTTCCCCTATTCTCTCACCCATCATGCCACTGCATGGTTTGACCGACTCCCCAAGAATTCTATTTGTACCTTTGATAAAATGGTAACCAAGTTTTTAGCAAAATATTTTCCACCTTCCATGGTTACCAAGTTACGAAATGATATCAGCAACTTCCGGCAGCGTCCCGATGAGTCTCTTTTTGAGGCTTGGGAATGTTATAAGCTAGCTATTGATCGGTGCCCTAACTACAATATGTTACAAGTTACCATCATAGATACCTTCTATAATGGTCTGACATTGAGGCACCGGGATATTCTCAATGCTGCTGCTGGTGGGACCTTTATGAAAAGGCGTCCCGAAGAATGCTATGATCTAATTCAGAACATGACTGCCCACCATAATTTTTGGGATTCCTCTGTAGAGAGGGATGAGTCATGTAAATCAGTTATTCCTTCATCATCATCATCTCCTGAAATAATTGCTCTCACTAAAAAGATGGATGATATCTCTACGGCTGTGTTGAGGATGAACCAAACTATGCAAAATCAGGTTCAAAATCAACAAGTGAAAGCCGTGGCCCGAAGTTGTGAAACTTGCGGAGGCCCACATCTTTATTCCGAGTGTCCAGCTACTGCTGGTTTTCCTTAAGAGAACGTTTATGCTGCTCAAGGTTCCTACAACATGGGGGGTAATTCTTACCAACCACAAGGGGACCGTAATCTCTTAAGCTATCGTTCCAACAATTTTCTCGGACCTCCCGGTTTTAACCAAAATCAAAACCGTAACTCGAATCAAAATCAGAATCGAGGAGATTTTAACCAAGGTCAAAACCCAAATTTCCAAAACCCGAACCCGAATCAAGGTCATTTTAATCAAAACAATTTTCAAAATGGCAATCAAAATCAAGGTTTTCAAGCAAATTTTCAAAGAAACCGAAATCAAGGGAATTACAATCAGGGTAATTTCAATCAGAGAAATAATTTTCAGGGTAACAACAATCAAAACCAAGGGAATTTTCAAAACAACCGTGTTCAAAATTTTCCTAATCAAAATCAAAACGTTGTTCCACCCTCGTCTTCCTCCGATGAAGTGCTAAAACAATTCATGAAAGCACAAGAGGAAACGAATCGGTTACTGATAAGCAAGATCTCTGAGCTTCAGAAGTCTTTAAATGATCGACCCTCGGGCCCGGGTACACTACCGAGCAACACGATCGCTAACCCGAGGGGCGATGTCAAAGCGATCACTACCCGAAGTGGGGTATCATACAATGGACCCATGATTCCCTCTACCTCTTCTTCTCCTCCTACCAAGGTAGCGGAACGTGAGCCTGAGGTTACCACGGACACGGCACTTCCTACTAATAAGGGAGGTACCAACAAAGTCCACCCTCAAGTTGTCCCGGTCCCAACTCGTAAGTCGAAAGTTATATTTGATCCTCCTGAAAGTTATGATGAAATTCCAAAGAACGATCCTAAGCCTTCAATTCCATATCCTTCACGATTGAATGATCAAAAGAACCGCGAAAGAGCTAATCATCAGATGGAAAAATTTTATCAAATTTTTCAAGAGTTACATTTCGATATTAGCTTCGCGGATGCTCTTCTTCTCATGCCTAAATTTGCTTCAATAATCAAAAATCGGATAAGCAATAAAGAAAAACTCTGTGAGATGGCTAAAACTCCGCTTAATGAGCATTGCTCTGCAGTGCTCTTGAAAAAGCTTCCCGAAAAGCTTGGAGATCCTGGGAAATTTCTCATTCCTTGCATTTTCCCTGGGATGGTTGAATGCTTTGCCTTGGCCGATCTTGGTGCAAGCATTAACCTTATGCCTTACTCAGTCTGGAAGAGACTCTCTCTTCCCGCTCTCACTCCTACCTGCATGACTCTCGAGCTTGCAGACCGTACTATATCTCGTCCTCTCGGCATTGCCGAAGATATCTTTGTGAAAGTAGGAAAGTTCCATTTTCCAGCAGATTTCGTGATTGTTGATTTCGATGCTGACCCAAGAGTTCCTCTCATTCTCGGGAGGGGATTCTTAAGAACGGGTCATGCTCTAATCGATGTATTCGAGGAAGAAATCACTCTACGTGTTGGTGGTGAAGCCATCACATTCAATCTTGATCAGACTTCAAGATACTCCTCCAACTATGACGCTGAAACGGTTAACCGAATTGACATCATCGATCTTGCGTCAGAGGAGTATTCTCAAGAGGTCCTTGGTTTCTCAGCAAGTGGCAGTACCACTCTTTCTTCTGAGCCTATCATCTCCGACTCTTCCCCTTCTCTCACTCCGTTTGAGGGAAGTGACTTCCTTCTGGAAGAGGTCGAGGCTTTTCTTGCTCAGGATAGCTCAATCTCAAAAGAGGTTGATGAAAACTATCTTGACCCGGAGGGGGACATTCTTCTTCTTGAAAGATTGTTAAATGACGATCCTTCACCCTCTCCGTCTCCAAAAATACTTCATAAAGAGGAAGTCAAAAATGTTGAAATAACTGATGACTTTCCCGAGGTTGAGCTCAAGGACTTGCCTCCTCATCTAGAATATGCATTTCTGGAGGGTGATAATAAATTACCCGTCATTATTGCCAAAGACTTAATAGATGAGGAAAAGGCTGCACTTCTAAAGGTTCTCAAGTCACACAAGCAAGCAATTGCTTGGAAACTCTCCGACATTAAGGGTATTAGCCCGGACTTTTGTACACACAAAATCTTAATGGAGGATGACTTTAAGCCAGCAGTACAACAACAGAGATGGGTAAATCCCAAAATCCACGAAGTTATCAAACAAGAGGTTTTAAAACTTCTTGATGCGGGATTGATTTACCCTATATCTGACAGTCCTTGGGTTAGCCCAATTCATTGTGTTCTTAAAAAGGGTGGCATAACTGTTGTCACCAACGAGGAAAACGAGTTGATTCCAACTCGTTTGGTCACGGGTTGGCGAGTATGTATTGACTATCGTAAGTTGAATGAAGCCACCCGTAAAGACCACTTTCCTCTGCCTTTTATGGACCAGATGCTCGAAAGACTAGCGGGGAATGAATACTACTGCTTCCTTGATGGTTTTTCGGGTTACTTCCAAATCCCCATTGATCCACAGGATCAAGAGAAAAATACCTTCACATGCCCCTACGGAACTTTTGCTTACAGACGTATGCCTTTCGGCTTATGTAATGCACCAGGCACGTTCCAAAGGTGCATGATGTCAATCTTTTTCGACATGATCGGGAAAACCATGGAGGTATTTATGGATGACTTTTCAGTCATCGGGGATTCATTCCAGTCTTGTCTCTCCCACTTGGAACAGATGCTTAAACGTTGCAAAGAAACGAATTTGAGTCTCAACTGGGAGAAGAGCCATTTTATGGTTAAAGAGGGCATTGTCCTCGGCCATAAAATTTCAAAGAACGGGATTGAGGTCGACAAAGCCAAAATTGATGTCATTGCTAAATTACCTCATCCCACCACCGTTAAAGGTGTCAGGAGCTTTTTGGGTCATGCCGGCTTCTATCGTAGGTTTATCCAAGATTTCTCTAAAATCGCCCGGCCTATGACCCATCTCCTCGAGAAGGATGCTCCTTTCATCTTCTCTCCTGAGTGCATCGAAGCTTTTGAAACATTAAAGAAAAAGCTTACTGAGGCACCGATTCTTGTTACCCCCGATTGGGACCTACCTTTTGAGCTTATGTGCGATGCTAGTGATTTTGCCATAGGTGCGGTCTTGGGGCAACGAAAAGCAAAATACTTTCAGCCTATACACTACGCAAGCAAAACTATGACCGAGGCTCAAAGTCATTACACCACCACTGAAAAAGAACTACTAGCTGTGGTGTATGCCTTTGAAAAATTCCGGCCATACCTAATCCTGACCAAATGCGTAGTGTATACGGATCACTCGGCTTTGAAGTACCTATTTGCAAAGCAAGATGCAAAGCCGAGGCTACTCCGTTGGGTTCTCCTCCTCCAAGAATTTGATATCATTATCCGTGATAAAAAAGGAGCCGAGAACCTTGCTGCTGATCATCTCTCACGATTAGAAAACCCTCACCAGGATGTGTCCGAGAAACAGGAAATAAATGAAACATTTCCTCTCGAGACACTCAATGCGGTTGCTTTTTGTAGTGACTCTACTACCCCATGGTTTGCCGACTTTGCAAATTACCATGCGGGTAACTTCTTCGTGAAGGGGATGACGTCCTAACAGATAAACAAATTTTTCAAAGACGTTAAACATTACTTCTGGGACGACCCCTATCTCTTCAAAATCTGTGCCGATCAAGTCATCAGGCGATGTGTTTACGGACAGGAAGCCGCTGATATTCTCAAGGCTGGCCATGCTGGACCCACCGG
Organism: Artemisia argyi; assembly: GCA_030686995.1. Classification (NCBI taxonomy): domain Eukaryota; kingdom Viridiplantae; phylum Streptophyta; class Magnoliopsida; order Asterales; family Asteraceae; genus Artemisia; species Artemisia argyi. The sequence continues at coordinate 134,933,314 of CM060702.1, forward strand.
GGGCCACCATAGTCCTAACTACACCGCCAAAAAGGTGTTTGATTCTGGTTTCTATTGGCCCACAATCTATAAGGATGCCCACGAACTAGTCAAAGCTTGTGACGCCTGTCAGCGTCATGGTAATATTTCACAAAAGACCAAAATGCCACAAAATGCCATTCATGTTTGCGAAATCTTTGACGTCTGGGGCATTGATTTTATGGGGCCATTCCCATCTTCTCGTGGAAACAAATACATCCTCGTGGCTGTTGACTACTTGTAAAAATGGGTTGAGGCAAAAGCCTTACCCAATAACGATGCCCGAGTTGTCGTGAAATTCTTGAAATCCCTATTTGCTCGTTTTGGAACTCCCCGTGCCATCATTAGTGATCGCGGTACTCACTTTTGCAGTGATCAATTCGCAAAAGTCATGCTTAAGTACAGTGTTACTCATCGTCTTTCTACCGCGTATCACCCACAAACAAGTGGGCAGGTGGAGGTTTCAAACCGTTGTGTTAAACGGATTCTTGAGAGGACCGTAGGTGAAAACCGTGCTTCCTGGTCGGATAAACTAGAGGATGCACTCTGGGCCTTCCGTACAGCTTACAAAACACCCATCGGGTGTACTCCCTACAAGCTTGTATACGGAAAGGCGTGTCATTTACCGATCGAGCTCGAGCACAAAGCCTACTGGGCCTTGAAACATGCAAACTATGATCTTCATAAAGCGGGTGATCACCGTAAGGTTCAACTCAATGAATTAAACGAACTTCGTGATCAAGCCTACGAGAACTCTTTGATCTACAAAGAAAAGACAAAGAAGATTCACGACTCCAAGATTAAGAACCGCGTTTTCAACGTCGGTGACAGAGTCCTTCTTTTCAATTCAAGGTTAAAGATCTTCTCAGTGTAATTAAAAACCCGCTGGACTGGACCATTCACTGTTGCAAAAGTATATCCATACGGGACTGTTGAGTTATCTCAACCCGAAGGTTCTAACTTCAAAGTGAATGGTCATCATTTGAAACATTATTTTGGAGAGGACATACCATCCATGGTTGTCCTGGATCTCCAAACTTTCCCCATGGACCAATGAATTCGGGGATCGAGTCAAGCTAGTGACTCGATGAACAAAAATTAGCAAAATATGGGTTTTCACCTATATCTCTGACTTCTTTCTACTTTCTAACACTCTAGTGTGGGGGAGTGGCCGTCCCCCACCTTTTGCAAAAGTAAATATTTATATAAGTTTCAGTTAAAAAAAAAAAAAAAAAAAAAAAAAAAAAAAAAAAAAAAAAAAAAAAAACATGTTTATATGTACATATAAATAAAGTGAAAAATAAAAACGATATTTCCACAGTTAGCTTTGAATATTAGCTTTTTCCGTTCAGAGAATCGGCATAATAGCCGGGACTTTGAATATTGAGGACAATATTCAATTCTTGTGTGAGGGGGGGGGGGGAATTCTTGCGAATTTTATCACAAAATACTTTCTAAGTACCTCCATTTTGGCCCAAATTTTTCAAAAATTTTCACTTTATTTCAAAATTTTTGTGGTTATCAGTCCACCATGTCTAAATGACAAAAGGATTGGCTAATCCAGGAGCAAACGGCTCTTGGTAAAGATATCTCAAATCCGTTGATGGCTTGCAATTTGCCCAAAATTGTATGGTAAATCAACTCGCCATATCCCAAAAAGTGAATGAGTTGGCTAGCCCGCAAGATCATGGCTTGTGGTAAAGGCCGTGGAAAAACCATAATTGGTAATCAGCTCACCAAGATGTTGACTTAGTCCATCAAGAGTTGGCTAGTCCAGAAGCAAACGGCTTTTGGTAAAGACTAATCAAATCCGTTGACAGCTGGTGGTTTGCTCAAAATCACATGGTTATCCGGTGGACCATAGTTCTTACTTGAATCGATACATTTGGCTACTCCAGAAGTGATGGCTTTTGGTAAAGAGTTTTCAAATCCATCAAGTTTTTCTCAAAAGGTTGCTAGGGACTAGCAATGTTTTAGTGTGGGGGATTGATGAGTGCTCAAACACTCATCATTTTTACCTATTCTGAGCTGCCAAAACATCTAAAAACACTCAAATATGCATCAAAATAATGCAAATATCCCAGGAATGTGTTTTATATGTTTCAGATGCAAAATAATCAAAAATAGATGAAAAACGTACAAAGTTTGCATAATTGGCAGTTTCAGTCCCTCATCTTTCAAAAAGTTGTCAAATCTAGTCCCTGGTCATTCTAAAAACTTGAAAAAGTCACCAAAGGTCCTTTTAAATAAAAAAGTTACACATTTAGTCCTTTGGTGCAAAGTTTCACAAAATTACAAGTTTAGTCCCTGAACTTTGAAAATTGTCAAAAATGGTCCCTGGGATATTAAAACTTTGAGAAAAACAAATTTTGTCCTTGTACTTCTCATATATGGCAGGAATGGTCCTTGATTGGCAAGTTTGGTGAAATTACATATTTGGTCCCTGGAGTTTGAAAGTTTGGCAGAAATAGTCCCTGGAAATTTAAAAGTGGAAAAATCATCTAAGGTCCATGTACTATTCATCATTGGCAGAAAATACCCTTGTGAAATACTTTGGAAGAATGCCAAATCACACCCTTCAAAATTCGGAAAATTACAAAATTGATCCTTGTGATACTACTACACCAAACCGGACCCTTATTATCATATAAACCAACCCAAGTCCAATCCAAACTCACCAAAGCCCACCATCCCTATTTTTGGCCCAAACCCTCACAAGCCCACACCCCTTTGTAATATACCAGGGTCAAAGTTTGACCCCCAGTCAAACCAGGTCAAACAACCATCACCCCCTTCCTCTCTTTCCCTCCCCCACCTCTCCACTTGCCCTGCAAAGCCATCACCTCAACCCACCATCACAATCCACCGCCCAAATCACTCACCTTATCCCCTCACCTCAGCATTTAATGCCACCCCTCTGTTGCAGAAAAATGCCAAATTGGTATCAAACCAATTTTGGCGCCAAAATTACATGGAGGGCTTAGATCATCTCTCTCTCATCCAATGGCTCAGATTATCAATGGGATTTGCTCAGAAGCCCACATAAACCCTAGAAGATCCCTATATAAAGAAGGAGATGAAGAAGAGAAGGATAACTAGTGTAATTTAGCTAAATTAGTGTCGACTTGTAATTCTCTTAAATTCTAGTGTAATTTCAAGCTTTCCAATTGTAATTCTAGTGTTCTCAGTGTATTTGAAACCTTTTATGATAATCAATTTCAGTCCTATCTTGTTTAATTTAGTTTATGCATTTTCAAAGATTCAAAAATCTCAAATATGTTTAAAGTTAGTTGTAGTTGTGTTAATGGACTTTTAGGATCACTTAAGCTCCCATAAGCTCAGTGAAGCTTGTAGAAACTATTAAAAGGAAGTAGAATCATAAAACTAGAAAAATAAAAAAAATCAGAAAAAAAATAAAAATAAAAAGTTGCAGGTTTGTGATGAAGAAAGCTGGAGCTGGGTAAGTCTTGGATGGCCCTGGGTTAGAGGTTTTGTGGAAAGCCATTAGGAAAGTTTTGTAGTCCTTGGTTCATGTGAAAGTTTGCTTGGATGGCATGAAGTAAGCACAATTTCCATTTCTCTTCTGTTTTGAATCTCACCTAGTATTGCCTGTTTATTTATGTTTGTTTATGTATTTTAGACCTTATTAGAATAGTTTTGATTTGTTTCTAGGTTTAAATCATTGTGTTGCTTTGAAAAATTCAAAACAGTCTTCATAAAAGTAGTGTTTGGATTTGCTGATCTAGGTGGTACACAGAGAGTTTTGGTTGTTATTGATTATCAATCTTACTCACTTTAGGTCCTGGTATATCAGTTGTGTAATAAAATTAGGTAATTGCTTATTAAAAAGTCAAAGTTAGCTTTAATCACTCATTACTTAGAAACTGTGTAATTTTAGGAGGCAAAATCTTTCATTTAGGTTTAGAACTTGTTCAAGTTGCTTAAAACAGTTTCATTTTAGTTTATCATAACATTAGAAAAGATCTAGGATCAGTAGAAACTCACCAAAGTCAAACCTTAGTAACTTTTCAAAAGTCAAAATCTCTTGACTGGTAGAAATGGTCAGAGTATCTTAAGCTTCCACAGTGTTTAAATTAGATTGGAAATAAAAAGTTTTTGTTGATCTAAGTTCTTTTGTTGCTTATTTCCCTTTTTCAAAAAGAAAATTTGAGTTTGGAAGTTTTCTGCTTATAAATAAGCACTCTCAAAGTTGACTAATTTGTTAGTTACCTCCCCTGTGCACTGGTTCATAAGCAAGTTTCCCAAGCTTGCACAGTGTTCATTTGTGGGCCCCACCTTCTGTTTTCTAGCTTTTTGGAAAGCCAATAAGCTACTTAACCAAGTTCAGGCCTTATTTTGTATCTCCTAGCTTATTTCCTAGGGCTGCTTGTACCATTAAGTTTGGCCATTCCCATAGGGAACACTGATCACTCAGTGTGTGACCCTGATTTCATAAGCCCACCAAGAGCTTCTCTGGGAGCTTTAGCCTACAAACCTTGGCCCTTTACAAAGCTTGTCAACCCATCTCACTATTTCAGTTGTTATTCTGGACCCTAGCAGCCTTGCCCCTAGCCTGCTTGTCCCCACAAGTCACCCACATCATACTGAGTACACTGAGTACTCAGTATTAGCATCAATTTTCATAAGCTTGCCAAAAGCTCAATAGTGAGCCATAAGCTTTGCTTGTTGACTTATTTGATAGCTTACCAGACCAGCTTCTAGGAACCATTCTAACTTTGGACCCTTGTGCTTATTTGTGGGTCCCACATAGGCCTGCAGTTACCCTCTTGGGACTGCAAGTAATATAGGTTTTTGATTTTGGCTTATTTGATTGTTACAGCTTATTGCTCATATCTTTTGCTTATTCTAGCTTAATTTTAATTCACTTAAGTTGATTATAACTTATTGTACCTTCTGTGATCAGTGTTTGACTTATTTCACTTGAAAAAAATCCAAAAATAAGCTTAATAAGCCAACTGTTTGGATAAAAGAGGTGCACACAGCTTATTTTTAAGCTTTTGTAAAAGTTGTTTTGTAAAAGTTTCTTATTTTCAACTTATTTGTATCTGTCAAAAAGAAAAACCACAAAAAAAAAAACAAACTTAAAATTAGTGATAGCTTCTATTTAATAGATTCTATCTTTTTCATTTTTCTTTTTAGCTTATTAATAAGCACTTCACCATTTTTATAATTTTCTTAGTTTCCTCTTACCTTTAAGTATTTGTAATAATTTTCTTAGATTTTGCTTAATCAGTTTACTAATTATTAGAATTAAAAATAGTTTAATTAATTAATTAGGTAATAGTAATAATTAAATAGTTTTCTTAAATTTTAATTAACAACAGTAGGTTTTTATATTTTTCCTAGGTTTTATAAATTAGTTAAGACTTTTAGAAAATAGTTTCATAATTTCTACTGTTCATTTTCCAATTTTCTTATTTAAATTAGTTAAATTATATTTAAATTAATTAATAAGTAAATAATTAGTAAAATAGTCTAAAAATAATTTTTAGAAACTGTTTATAATTTTGTAGGATTCCTATGATGGTTAATTAGTTTTATAAATTTTTCCATAATTTTCTAAGTCATTTTAGTATTTTTAGTAATTTAAAAGAGTTTAATTAGTATAATTAATCTAATTAGTAATTAATTAATAGAAAACCCATAAAAAGACAAAAATATTTATTTTTAATTTTTATACTTTCTTCAAGTTCATTTTAAGGTTTAGAAATTAGTTTTGCAAATTTTTAGGTTAATTTGTAATCTTTATCATTTTTAGTTAATTTAAATTAGGTTTAAATTACTTTTTAAATAGTTTTAATTAATTAACTAGAATTTAATATTAAAATAATCATTTAAATAATTTCATTTTCATTTTTAATTTTCTTTTAATTTTAAGTTTGAAAAAGTTTCACTTGCACCCCCTGTAGTTTGTAATTTGTGAAAACCCACTTTTCTGTCTGTAAATCTGATTCCCAAGTTGTGAATTTGTGAATATATCTGTATATCTGTTATTGTTTATATCATTGTGCAAATACCAAATATCAGTAGCATAATCAATTCTTAATCATCTTGGCTACTGTCCTCAGTGCCACTCATTCTCAAAAACGTTTTCCAAAACACCATTGCAATCTCGCTGGGACATAACGCCCCGGGGGCACACTATACTATCCACGGAGAATTGGAACTGGGCTGTCTTTGACTTGTTGATCTTGGTCAATAATATCTGACCGTTCGGAACCAATCAGTGCTCATTACTTTTCCCTTATGATTATGCTTATGTGATATACCTTTGATACATCGTTTCCCTTTGACTTATGATATTCGTTCAGTGTATGTTGATCTCTTATGCATTTGACAGATGACATCCTTTTTCAGCTGGAGCTTTTGATTCATTTTCTTATATTTATTTACGTTTCGTTTATTAGTTGCACATATGTATATATATATATATATATATATATATATATATATATATATATATATATATATATATATATATATATATATATATATATATATATATATATCTGTTCACTGAGCTTTCGTAGCTCAGCCGCATTTCTTTTCCTGTGGCAGGTTTTAGGTTGGAAGCTGGGTTTGGGTGAAGAGAGAGCATAGGAGCTTTAGTGGATTACCCCATGGATTAGAAGCCCATTACATCTGGACTAGTTTCGGACTTAGATTAGATTAGACTTTGTTTAGTTTGTATATTCCTTTCCTTTATAGTTTTAGTATTCCTTTGTACTTTCAGATTTTTTTTTCCCTTGTAACCTTTTGTTTTAAGCCTTCCGCTTGCATTGTATGCTTTGTATGCTTTGATATGTCACCATACTGTAGCGCTCTGGACCCATGTCTGGTTGGGGTGTTACAATAACAATATCTCTTTCATCCTTTCACTATTCATCACACTTTATCACGAACCGAACCACGAATTCAATTCACACCTCGTTGGGACACGACCAGGGGAAATACTTTCACTAGTATTTCTTTGGAACACTTAACCTCTAAACTGACATTAATCAAATGGCGCCGTTGCCGGAGAGGTGTGTTAAGAGTTTTTGATTCGCGTTTATTGATTTGTGTTTTGAAAACTTTCTCCGTAAATATTTTGTGAATATTTCTCATAAAAAAAATAAAAAAAAAATCCAAATTTCTTTTGTATTCATTTGTTTTCTATTTTTCTAAACATAAAAACCCAAAAATATTTTCTTTTTCAAAATTTGTTGTTCTTTTTAAATTTGATTCTTATTTTGTTTTTCCAATTATGAAAATCCAAAATTATTTTTTCCATTCTATTTTTCCTTACTTTTATACTTAAAATCCAAAAAGAATCTCCGTCTCCTCTTATACGTTTATATTCTTCTTCGCACACCCTCTATCCATTTAATTCTCATTTATGTCTTCATTTTATCATTATGGGAGGTTTTATAATACTTCATCATTTTTTTACCAGAACCATCGAAGATAATGGAAGCAAAAGCATGGAAGAATTGTTAGCAGATGAGCAGGGGCAGATTGTAAGAGCGTTATTTTGTAAAAATGACAACATCGATTCTTCGAGTGGCAATCCCACTCCGTATTTTGAATCAATCATTCCCGACTCTTTCATTCCTTCTCTCACACCGGGTGAGGGAAGTGACTCCGTTTTGGAAGAAATCGATACTTTTCTTGCTAATAATGATTCCATTTCGACGGAAGTGGTTGATACTTATTTTGACCCGGAGGGAAATAGTCTTTTGCTTGAAAAATTATTAAACGAAGAACCGTCACTTTCTCTACCTCCGAAGGAAGTTGAATTCAATCCTCCTAAGGATATTGATGACCTTGTTTCAAGGGTTTCCAAAACATTCAGTATGACTATCACAAATCCGTTATTTGAATTTGATTTGGATTTTAATCTAATTTCAAATAACCCGATCTTCAGTATTCCTAGTGATGAGTCCTAAATGGAACCCGAGGTCCAGGACTCACATCATATGATTGATTTTCTTCACGAGAAGTTCTCCGATGAACTTACTCATATCATATCTCCACCGGAGAATGATCCTTTTTGTTTTGAGGAAGATCCTGACCCGGGGGGAGATGTTCTCAATCATGATAATTTTCTTATTGATGATTTAACCCCGAACCTCCCTCCCGAGTCATTTCTTGAAAGTATGAGTGTTTCCTTTTAAGGACGACGAGCTTACCCTGATCATTATCATGATTTTTCTTCCTTACTTCATATATGTTGTGCTTTCTTCTCTTCTCTTTCACTCCACCGGGAGTGAGGATACGGTCTTTGACCCCGGCATCTTCGTTTTTCATGTCGGTTGTCCGTTCCATTTGCTTCCCTAAGATTAATTAAATTCGTGGGAGGAACCCTATGCTTATCCATTCATCTTCTTAAATTTCTTCTTTCTAATAAAATAACGTGAGGGGGCGACCTCTTCCAAATCTCGTGTTTGTGCTTGTTGTGTGAATGTTCAGAATTTGCCCGAATAATGAAGAATCTCGTGCTCGTCGTGTTGTCATTTCTTCACTCGAGTTTCATCATTCGTTGCTCATCCATGTATCCTAATCTTATCGACTAACGTTTATCTTTGTCATAATTAATAAACGGCCCTAGATTTTTGTTAGGATTACCCTTACCTTTGAAACATTGAGGACAATGTTTCATTTTAGTCTTGGTGGGGGGGGGGGGGGTGAATCTTCTATTCGATTTGACCTAGCACTTTCACTATGTCGTTTGCTCTCGCAACTCCATTTTTCCTAAAAAAAAAATTTGAAAAAATTGAAAAAAATGTTAAAAATGTTGTGAAAAAGCACCAAAAAAATGATGATGAGAAAAATTGAAAAAATTGTGCAAAAATATAATAAGTGTTTTGACACCTTGTTGACCTTCCACTGGCGAGAGTAGGAATAAATATTTTGACTTGACCGAGCGTGTTGAGCCCTAGCTTGTTCCCTTAACCAATGATAATCATATAATCTTTTGCTAGTCTTGTACACCAGGAGCTATAAAATGCAAATTCTTTTCTTAAGAATCTGCAAGTTCCCGTACTTGAGTTTAGAAATGCATGGCTTAAAAGCTTTCGCTAGTCTTTTACACAAGGAGCTAGAAAACGCTAATTCTTTTCCTAGAATTTGCAAGTTTCCGTAACTGACTTTATATATGCGTGGCTGATTATCGGCTAAGCATTTGCGGGTTTCATTACTTGAGATCTTAAATTGCGAAGAGCGAGAAATGATAGAGTTTATTTAGAAGTTAGATGCTAAGCGTAGAGTAGTTGGTTCTCTTTAGAGCTCATGAATGTTACTTGTGGCTTTTTGCTCCCGCAAAATTGTTTCACCCTTAATAATAGATGTTCTAGGTTAATTAGTGGTATTTAGGTTTGGGCAATATTTAGTTTTCTATTTTCTTAAAAGAATCTTTGCTTTAGAAGTTGGGTACATATCAAGGACACATCAAAGTAAAAGTCAAAAAAATGAAAAGTCAAAAGTAAAAAGTTGAAATGTATGTGGTTTTGGAGCTACCCGATAAGTTCCATTGTTATTATTGAAAGAAAAGAAAAGAAAAAAAATGAAAATGAAAAAAATAAAAATAAAAGAAAAAAAATCAAAGTGATAAGTTTGTATGAATAAGAGCTTAAGTGTTATAAAAGTTGTTGGCGCGTGAGATGCATGTGGATAATTCTGAATAAGTCACATGAGGTGCACGTGTAGTACTCCGCAACTTATTTATGAATTCATATGTACCCAATTCCTTGATGTGGACCGAATTTCTAGAGCAGTGGTTCTTGAGAGAAAATGAAAAACTACTTAGCGTTTAAACTTGGTATCTCCATCGGATTAAAATCATAGTGAAACGAGAAAAATATGAAGAAATTCATTTCTCAACAAAACTAAAAAAATCTAGATAAATTAAGAAAATGGGATTAAGAGGTTTCCACAAGTAACTTTTATTGGTAGTGTTAGCATCTAATTTGTAAATAAGCTGTTATCTCGTTTTTAAGCTTAGTTTGGGAGCTTGTGAAAAATCAAGGACGATGATTTTTATCCGTATGGTCATTTCTCCATGAGAAGTGTTCCTACTTTATGACCCTAAAAATTATTGAAAAATAATGAAAGTTCAACAAACCGTCACAAGAATAAAGAGAAAATACAAAAATAGTATAATAAGTAGTATAAGGAAAAAATTGGAAAACAGAGCGTTTTCGGGAATAAATGATTTCATAACTTCTTTTGAACCTCTTTGCTACTTTACAAAGTCAGTAGGAAGAGTTATAAAATTATTTATCTCAAAAGCGTGAATTGATCACATTGCATGAGGGCACGGCAATACTTTAGCCTGGGGGAATTTGGTAAGTGTGTAATTACACATACCTTTTACCTAATAAAACGGACCCAAAAAGACCAAAAACATAATGAAAATGCCAAATATATGTTGTTTTTGTGTTTGTGAATGTGCAGGTACGGATATTAAGAAAAAGGACGAAAACAATGAGAAAACGGCAAAAACCGAACACGAGATTGGAAAGAGCACATAATTATGGGATCAACGATAATTTTATTTAGAGCATCAAGGCAAATCTATAATACTATAAGATTAGGCCCTCTAATTTATTGTGTAGGTGTGAAGATTGCATAGAGTACAAGATATCTAATGCTCGGAATTCAATGCAGCCTCATAATAACTATAAAATCATGAAAGGAGATGAAGTGCAAGGGTTGCCCGAATTGATTACAAGGCATTTAGTATAGAATTAAAAGTCGGCTAGATGAAGTGCAAGAGTTGCGAAAGGTTGCAAGAAAAAAATTAATGATTTAACCTAATTCTTGCCTATATAAACCGGCCAAAATCACATTTAGTATGTACATTTGAAGATGATTCACACATCTTTTAGATCTTTGATTGTTGGTTGCGGTATGTAAATTCTATTTTGCAACATTTTGGAGATGATTCACACATCTTTTAGATCTTTGTAATTAAGTTGGTCTTCTTTTTTTCTTAATTTAGTTATCATACGCAGGTACCATGAAAATCACACAAGATCATGCATGCTCAAATAAATGGAACCAAAGATTGGGATACCAACTATTTTCTTTGTTTATTACATATTTAGGTGATTCTTATAGATAAGCATATATATAGATATATGTATTATGTTAATGCATTTTCATATACAAGTAATTTATGTGCATTTTCTATTGATGTAGCTCACATGTGTGAATTGATTCAAGAAAATGTACACGAGCATGTATGTAAAGCAACATTTAAATGGTTAAATGATACTTTTTAGCGTGATTATTTTATGTAAGTAGTTGCTTTCGAATGCTCTTTGAGAAATATTAGAATGAATTTATCATGTGTAATTGAATTATTATTGAAAAGAAGAAGGTCTGCGCATCGCAAAGTGTTTTCTTTTTCTATATGTAGAATCATTAGTGAGAAACCAATATTTACGCCTATTAAATGAGTTTGCCATAATAGCAAAATGCGACATATTAAAAATATCACATTGAGTAATGAATAGAAAGGAAAAAATACATAATTCTGACTTAAAGCCATTTGTAAATTATAATATCAAATAAAAAAGTTGAGTTTTAAACATAAGCAAAAGTTCAAACTTTTATCGAAAAACAAAACCGGTGCATTTAATGTGAAGTATATACAACATCGAGATGGAAGTGCAAAAGTTGAGTTTTAAACATAAGCAAAAGTTCAAACTTTTACCGAAAAACAAAACCGGTGCATTTAATATGAAGTATATACAACATCGAGATGGAAGTGCAAGGCTTGCCGGAATTTATCACATGATATTTAGTAATTAGTATAGAATTAAAAGTCGGTTATGGATTGAAATGAAGTTGAAAATGTTGTAAGAATAATTGATGATTTAACCTAATGCAATATATATATATATATATATATATATATATATATATATATATATATATATATATATATATATATATATATATATATATATATATATATGTGTGTGTGTGTGTGTGTGTGTGTGTGTGTGTGTATTATGTTAATGCATTTTCATATACAAGTAATTTATGTGTGTTTTCTATTGATTTAGCTCACATGTGCAAATTGAGTCAAGAAAATGTGCACGCGCATGTATGTAAAGCAACATTTAAATGGTTAAATGATACTTTTTAGCGTGATTAGTTTATGTAAGCATGCAACTTGAATAATGAATATAAAAGAAAAAGTACATAATTTTTGCTCAAACCCATTTGTAAATTAAAAAAATTAAGTTTAAAACATAATAGTGGAGTCCAAATGTTTTACGTATTATTAATAGTGTGCTAATTAATATTAATTTGGTTAGCTATTTAGAAGTGAGTTTATTGATAAAATTTATTAATATTAGTTAGACTTCAATGTTAATTTTTAATGAAATTAGTTGTACAATAAAATGAGATGAAGCTAAAAGGTTTGTAACGATTTTTATACAGTTTATGTGGCATTATTATATATACATTATTACACATACTTTAAATTGCAAACTTAATAAAGAAAATATATAACACACATTAAACAATGACCAATTAGATAGACCCCGTGTGCTTCATATTACCATGCAAAAACAATCTAATGGACAAGTATTGTAGCGCTAAGTAAAAGACCAAAAGAAACAAAGCCATTTTTTTTATCATGCAAATAAGTAATAGGCCAAAAGAAACAAAGCCATCACAACTTAATAACCAAAAGCCCATTTATAAAATACAACACTACAAAACCAAAACAACATCAAATATTTTTAAATTTTTATACAAGAAAGTCAAAACGTTTCATACAACATACTAAACAATAATTAAGCATACACTCGCCAATACACAGAAAGAATACGCGATTAACAATTAGATTCGAAGCCTGTGCGTAGCACGGGTTCTTCATGCCTCGTGACATATAAGTAAAGACAATTGAAGACAATTAATTGCAATTGAATTGAAGACAATTGTAAATATCACGTGAGATGAAGAAAAATATAAATTGAATGCATTAAATGGAATTAATATCTTTTTGGCATTCCATTTACCTTGCATCACGACAAAGAAATGAAAAAGAATTGATTGAAGAGTTAGGGGCCGTTTCTTTTTGTGTTTGTTGTGTCTGAGTGGATAATATGGTGGGCCAAGAATAATTAATTGTGTTTCATTTTACACTAATGCATCTGTATCACCAAAGACACAAAAGAAGTGTCCTCCCCAACAAGTGGAAATAAGATAAGGGACCCACCACCACTTAATTCAAAAGATAAAAGAAACAAGACCTTAATGTGGTATTTGTGGCATGCAATTAATAAGAAATAAATAAAATAGAATGTAGCAATTTAAGACAAGTTAGCCACGTGAGGCTTTCTACTCTTTTGAACTTGGTGTGTGCTTATTTACACATCTTTTTCTGTCCATTTTAAGACCAAAACAAACACAAACTAACCATAAATGCCAAAGATATTGTGTTTTTGTGTTTCTGATCGTGCAGGAACGGATATTTCAGAAATTGGCAAAAAATCAGGCCAAAAAGGACAAAAACGAGCACGAATTTGAAAAACGTGTCAAAAGCCAGAGCCGGGGAAGCAAAATTACCATTTTTGAGCTCAAATTGTCAAAACACACCTTGTGGAATCACAGAATGCCAAAAATAGTCCTTGGAGCAAAAGTTTGCAAAATCGGCAGAAATGGTCTCCTAAGTTTGGAAATTGGCAGAAATGGTCTCCCAAGTTTGGAAATTGACAGAAATGGCCCCTGAGCATTGGATTTGGATGAAAAGTCAACACTGGTCCTTGGGAATGCACAATTTGTCAAGTTTGGTCCCTGGAAGAAAAGTGTGCAAAATTGGCAATTTTAGTCCCTCAAGTTTCAAAGTTGGCAGAAATGGTACTTGGAGGATTTAATTTTGAAAGAAAAGTCAACATGAATCCTTGGAAATTCAAAAGTGATCAATATTGGTCCTTGGATGAAAGTTTTCAACAATTGACAAGAAAGGTCCCTCAACTTTGCAAATTTGACATATTTGGTCCTCGGGTATTTTAAATTGGAAAATGGCATGTATGGTCCTTCGGTTATTCACACTTGGCAATAATGGTCCTTGATTAACTTTGGAACAGTACCAAACTCACCCCCTAAACATTCGGCACGTTACACATTTGGTCCTTGTGGTGTTTTAAGTTACTTAAACCAAACGGACCTTTTAATATTTTTTGCAAACCAAATGCCAAACCCAGTCCACCACGCAAGCCCAATTCACCCCAGCCCAAACCACCCTTTTAAAAATACCAGGGTCAACCCTGTGGTCAAACCCACCTTCCCCTACCTTTCCCTCCAATACCACTGCAACAATACCACCCCCACCATCACCACTTGCCCTGCTACCCTGCACCAACTCCACCCTTATCCCTTCCAAATTCCACTTCCCAAGAGCATTAAATCCCACCCCTACACACGCAAACACTGAGCCAATTGGCTATAAACCCAGTTTCCCGCCAAAACCATAAATGGCCAAGATGAGCTTAGACTAATCCAATGGTTCACTATTATGCTGGGAAATGCTCTGTGGGACCCCTAGAACCCTAAAAGTCCACTATAAAGAAGAAAGAAGACACAGAGAACAAGTAGTAGTTGTAGATTAGTTTAGTTTAACGTTTTTATGTAATTTAATTCCTTAGTTGTTTTTTTTAGTTCAAGACGCTTGTATTCAGTCTTTCTAATGTAATATGATCTTTATTTCAAGTTAATTTCAAATTATCTCTTTAAAATTCAGATTTTGCAATTTCAAGTAAAATTGACACTTTTTCTTGAATGTTGTTGAATGTGTATTTTCCTGTTCCAATAGACTCGTTTATACTTATTTATAAGTTTTCTTAAGTATCTAAGATATTTAAATTAGTTTATAGTCAATAAGTAAAAATACAAGATAAATCATAAAAAATTAGTGGAAAATTCAAAAATCAGTGGAAGAAGGCTTGAAGCAGGGTGTACTATGGATGGATCATAGTTTTAGAACCTTTGGGAGGTGTTAGGTTGGTCATTGATCCTTGGGTTGTTGCTTTGTGCTTGGAATCCTTTAGTAAGCCAATTTCTATATCTTTGCAAGTCTACTGTAGCCTCGCTATATGATGCATGGAATTGCGCCCTCGCAAAAGGTTTTACCTCTCAAGGGATCTTGAGAAGCTTGCAATCCCCACCAGGCAGTGTACCTGTTCGTTGTAGTATAGTATAGTGACAAGTACCGGGGGATTGATCGTTCAACTCTAGGAATAGTGTTCTCTAGGGTTAAAATTCTACTAAACTAGGTCTAGGGGTGAGGGGTGATTCTTTTTGTATTTTTTATATTTTAAGGAAAGCAATTAAAATCTCGGTTTTGGAAGGAGTGGGCGGAATTAGTTGCTAGTCAACTAACCCAATTAACTAAAGATGCAATCAAAATAAAATAAAATAAACTTAAACTAATTGTGGTGTAACCAATAATGAGAAAAAGTGTGTTTACTTAGATTTCATTACTCCGTAGATATCTTTTACCGGTTGATTAGCTTGTTACAATTTCATGGATGACGGGTTATATTCCTTAATACTAGTCGTAGGGCCGTGTGCGATCTTCCCTAACTCTATAGACTTCTACCTCAATCCTATGTCGAGCCGACTTAAAGCTCCTAACATGGTATCCCTGGAAGTTACCTATGCATTAAATATAACCAAATAATCGTAGTACACATCCGATCATGTTTCTTAAGACGTTAAAGCAAGTTACCAATTGGAAGTCTTCCAGTTTTCTTAAGCCTAACATCGAATTCATTCATCCAAAACAATTATAAGCAAACCATCAACAAATAATTAACATCTAGGTTTCATTACATCTAAGCAAACACGAAGGAAACCTAGCCTGGCATGTTAAAGAGAAGACAAGCGTAAGATATAATCAAACAACACATAGACATATTGAATGATTTGGTAAAGTACTTATCTTCAATTGAACATGGAAGAAACAAAGGGTTGAAACCCTTAAAATAGCTGGAAAATTCGTCTAGGGTTTTATTCCCTCAAAGTTGCACACAATGAATGAAAACTAGAAAACTATATATAGATTTTACATCATGACGACGTCAAGAGTTAAGTCTGAAGCCGTCAACTCGCCGCCAAAATAATACTCGTATTGCCTAGATCCACTTCTGACGCCATCACTCTATATGGGTTTTGGGCCGTCACTCTTTATGATAACTCTTAATGGCCTTGGAATTTTTGTACATGACGCCATCAGACCCCCTTCACAAAACATTATGGCGCGTCAAGTGTATTTGATTTATCCACCCTTTTTTCTACTCATGACGCCGTCACTAGCAGTATGTGACGCCGTCAAGTGCAATTTTCAGCATGATTTGAGACTTTGTCGTTTTCTTCACTTTTTCGCTCCAAAAACGTCCAAAATGCTTCCTTTTGTAAAATTCTTCTCAAAAGTACCTAAAATGACAAACGGAACGATTTAGGGCAATATTTGATCAAATAATCTTGACTTTGGCCTTAAATGACCCCCCCAAAAGCGGTACACTTTTCGCTTCATCACTTTATACTGCTAATCTATGTTTTTCTTATGCTTATTCAGTGTATATAAGTTGATTGGTTGCCATTGTGTCCCTACTTTGTCACTAGTTTTCTTTACTACTCATTATTGAAGTTCTACTGCCATAATCTCATTAGTAGTATATTCCATTTTAAATGTTTGTAATTGCATAATATTAGCTTAAGTTCATCCAATATCACTTATTAGACAACTCTGCATAGGTAGTATAGCATGTAGCTGTCATTTGCTTCCAAAACCTTAAAAACAGTTTGTTATAGGGGTGTTTGGGTCAGGTTGTTATTACATGTTCTTTGTGTTGTTTAGCTGTTCATTTGGCATGGGTAGGTCTCATTAGGTTAATATAACATAGCTCTGTCACAATAACCAGTCCATTTTCTTATAAAAGTCAAAATCAACTTCAACTCACTTATTTTCATCACTGTTGGATTTTTAGAGTCCTAGATCATTCAAATCCTTTCATTAGATGTTAAGATAGCCTAAATAAGTTTCCTTATAGCTTAGTATCACATTATCAGTGATTAAAGTAGGATCAAAATTCAAAAAAGTAAATTCTAGGTGTTATTAAAAAAGTCAAAATAGCTTAGTTCTCAGAAAATCCAAATGTTCCATGAATTTTTAAGATTTTTGTGTTTAAGATTAGGGTTTGATCTTTTTGGAGGTTAATGAGTACCAGCTTAACTCTTAAAATCCAACTCTGGCTTATTTTTAAGATTTTTGTAGTGGCTTATTAGATTGCTTAATTTGGCCTGCAGGGCAAGTTCATGCCCTGCACCAGGGCATCTGTCCAAACCCCCGCCCCAACTTCCCATGGCTCTAAAGTGCTTATTAGTGGACCCCAGGGCTTGGCCCTTAGCTTTTTGAAAAGCTCTTCTATCCGGCTTTTTAGAATAAGTTTCACTTTGGACTCCCATTCACCCTAGTGGGCCCCACAAGGCCTGCAAATTGACCAATTTTGGCCTGTCTTAGTGTAGGATTTGGACCATTTGCTTATCAGCTTCTTGTAGCTTATTGCCTGTGCTTATTTCTTTCCCTTTTGCTTATTCCTAGTTATTATAACTTGTTATAACTTATTTATCTTTGTGGTATCTTAGTATAGCCTTTTGAGTAGCTTTTTCATAGTTCTAAAGTCCTAATAAGCTAAGAACACAATCTGTTAATCACTTCTACTTCCAATCTGCTTATTTTTAAGCACCAGTCATTTGTCTTCATTAAAGTTCATTATTTCTAGTATTTAAATAGTTTTGTAAAAGAAAAACAAAGAAAAACCAAATTTAAAAATAGTGATAGCTTCTATTTAAGCCATTTGGCTTATTGCTCAGCTTTTTCAAAAAGCAATTTTCATTTTCATAATTTTCCTAAGTTTCTAATATATTAAATTAGTTTAAGAAAAAGTTTCATAATTTTCTGAGTTAATTTAGTATTTATAATAATTAAATTAAATTTAATTAGTTTTAATTAAAAAAAGCCAAAAATTAATTTCCTTTCTGCATATTAATAAGCAATAGTAGTTTTTTATATTTTTCCTAGGTTTTATAATTCATAAAGTATTTTTAGAAAAATTTCCAGAATTTTCACTGTTCATTTAGTATTTTTCATAAATAAATTAGTTAAAATAGATTTTAATTAAAAAATAATTAAATAATTAGTAAACTAGTTTAAAAATAATTTTTATAAACCTTTTTTAATTTTTTAGGATTTCTGTGATGGTTAATTAGTTTTGTAAAAATTTTCATATTTTTCTAAGTCACTTTAGTATTTTTCTCAAATTTAAATTAGATATAAGTTAGTATACAGAAAATGCACACCGAATTGTATCCTCCTTTTTTTTCTCTCTCAAAATAACCGTTTTCTCACCATTATCTTCTTCACTGTTTCATCTATTTCTTCATGATTTCTAAACGAAATTCAATTCTGATTTCACCATTCGATTCTACTAATCATTGCGCACACAATGATTAGTTTTGATATGATTTTCGTTTAGTTTACAAAAAACCCCCAATTTGATGTTTTGGCGCAAATTTTCTATTTTCTCTATTTTGCTTCAATTGTCCAGTTCTTTTGATATTTGTCACTTAGTTAATAGCTCCTCATGTCAAAAAAAAAAATAAAAAAAAAATAAAAAAAAAGGCAAGTTAAGACTCCTGCACAGTTTAGCGATTTTTTAGTTGGAAATATGAGTAAAAAGCGTAATAATGTTGTTAATGGTAAGGTTTCTGATGGAAGAAATACTGTTAATAGTGGAGGATTTAATGTTGAGGCTGAAATAAGTAGTGTATGTACAAAGGAGAGGGAGATTGTGAAGAATTTGGAAGAATCTGATTATAGTAATGAAATGGTTAAGGATAATAAGGTGGTGAATGCTAAGTTTGCTAGTACTGTTAATAATCTGGTTCCTGGAAATGTTGAGATCAATAAGAAGGGTGAAAGTAATGGGGATTTGAATGGTGGATCTAATGATAGTGTGGAAGGTCAGGTTGATGATGGTACTTGATTGAGGCAAAAGCAGTCAATTAAAGTCAACCACGGATGTGGTCAATATAGTCAAACTCCTTAGGCTCAATTCTCCGCGTAATATAGTGTTTCCCCGGGTCGTTATGTCCCAACGAGGTGTGATGGTATAAAAACGGGTTTGTGATCGGGTGAATTTGAATGGGAAGTAACCAGATAATGATTTGAATTTGTTTTACACTACTGGAATGATTAGGAATAACAGTATTAACAATTACGGGAAAGAGATGTGTATAAACGTAAATCAAATTAAAATCAGACACGATTGCGTGCTGGGAAAAAGGTGAGTTTTAAGCAAATATAAACTATAGAGGGTGAAAATGAAACTTTTACAAACTTAATATTAAAAGAAAATTTAATCAAAAATAAAATTATTTTTTTGATTATTTTATTATTTATTATTAATTAAAAACTAATTTAACTTATTTAATAATTAATAAAAACTAATTTAAAACTACTTTTTAATTACTAATAATACCTAAATGACTTAAAAAATTATAGAAAAATTTATAAATCTAATTAACCATCACAGAAATCCTAAAAAATTATAAAAAGTTTATAAAAATTATTTTTATACTATTTTACTAATTATTATCTTAATTATTAATTAATTACTACTTAAACTAATTAAATTCTAAAAAATAGAAAATGAACAGTAAAAATTCTAGAAAAATTCCTAAAATTATTTTATAACATATAAAAGCTAGGAAAAATATAAAAACTAGGTATTACTTGATAAAAACTAATTATGCTATTTAATACTTACATATTAATTAATAATTAATAAAACTAATATTAAATCTAATAAATACTAAATGACAATATAAAATTGTGGAAAAATTACTAAAAATACTTTAACATAAAAGAAAATTAAAACAAATATAAAAATGCAAATTACTTAATAAAAAGCTAAAAAGGAAAATTAAAAATATAAATTATATTAAATAGAAACTATCACTTAATATTATTTTGGATTTTTCTGGTTTTTCTTTTGGAAATCTATTAAACTACTGAAAATTTGAAACTTTTGTGAAGATAACTTTTTTCTAGCTTAAAAATAAGCCAAATGGACACCAAAATGCTTATACAGTTGACTTTCTTTGACTTTTGATGGATATGAGCCTCTGTGGGGTCCACAGAGGTGGATTTTGGTTCAAATAAGTTACTTGGACTGGTATAAGCTAGAAACAACAAAATGGTACCACTGAATAAGCCAATAAGCTAGAATAAGCTCTTGGATTCCTTGATTTCACATAGAAAATGGGACAAACTTTGAGCTGATCTAGGTGGCCGACAAGGGTATTTAAGCTCAAAAGCTTGGATGGAATGGTGATACAGCAAGCTTGGGAACACAATGGATCCAAGAAAACCCACTGGGGCCCACTGAGGTGGCCTGTGGGACCCACCAAAGTGGTGGCAGTGGGGGTGGTCTGCTAGTGCAGCAGGGGCCTGCAGCCCTGTTTGGGGGGTTGTGGGGCCCACAATAAAAATCACAAAATTATAATGACTATGGGATTCTAAAGATTAGGTGGGAGATTACAACATGTAGAAAGCAAAAGTCCTGAATCTTTACACAAAAATCACAACAATTCCTCCAAATTTTGGATTTTCTGCCTATGGGTAATTTTGACTTTTTGAAGAAACATGGAACTTTGACTTATTTGGATTTTGGTCTGATCCTAATGACTAAAAATGATGTTATAAGCTAACATGAATTGAAATTAGGCTAAATGAACAACTAATGCAAAGATTGAATGAGATTTAGAACCCTAAAACTTAAAAGTTAACTCACAAATGAGATTTGTGAGTGATTTTGACTTTTTTTTCAAAAGAACACTTGATTTTATGACTTAACTAATCTATTATAACCTAATGTAAATTGTTAAAAGCAACAAAAACATCTGAAACAGGCTTAAACACATTGAACTCCCCTGAACCAAACAGTCCCAAACAGCCTAAAGGGGTCACTTTGAGGGCTTATGGGGCCCACTAGAAAAAATCACAAAAATTTACTGATTATGGGATTCTAAAGATTAGGTGGTAGACTAAAACATGTGAAAAGATTAAGGCCTAAATCACAACACAAAAATCACTAAAATTCCTTGAAAATTTGGATTTTCTGCCTATGGGTAATTTTGACTTTTTGATTATATGAACCTACTTTGACTTTTATGAGATTTAGATGAATCCTATTTACTAAAAAGGTTGTAATAAGCTAAAAAGAGATGAACTTAGGCTAAGATTACCACTAATGAACTATTATGCAAGATTATGATTCCTAAAACTTAACAGTTAACTCACAAATGAGATTTGTGAGTGATTTTGACTTTTTGATGAAGGAGACCTAGGTTTTATGCTTCTACTGACCTATATTGACCTAATGACACATGCACAAACCACAAACAATAATTGGAACACAGGAATCAGTGGTGAAACCCACTGATCCAAACACTGCCTTAATAGGCTGAAAATGAAATTTTCAAAGAGAACCACTAATTAAGACCATGAACTTGATTCCAGAGGTTATATAATAGAATAATAAGACCATTTAAGCACACACACATACACAAAGACAGCAAATGCTCATTATCAATGATATGCTAATTAGGCAATACAAAATAGAATCTTAGCAATATGCATTCTAGTGAATAAATATATTCCAAATGGCATCACAATAACTCTAACACACTAAATAAGCTCAAGAAACACAGATACAAGCAGCTATAAGAGTTTATACAGTTAATGGCTAAAAATTGAAAAGTGAGCTTACAAATGCTTCCAAGCCCACAAATGAGAACCAAGGACAAGTAACAATCCTATAAGCTTCCCAACAAGTTACTAAACCCAAGGCAATCCAGAATGAACCCTGATCCATGCTTTCTTCATCTTGTAAACTGATTTTTGAATTATTTGCTATTTATTTGGAATTTTTAGTAATTTTTTGTAAATATGAGATAAACTTATTGAAGCACCATAAAAACTTAAGAAAGCTTTTAAATGAAAATAAATAAGCTTAAAGAAACACTGATAACAACTTCTAACAATATTGAGTGAAATTGTCAATTTTCACTCTAAATTGCCAAAACTGCAATTACTTGAGAAAACTTGAGATTATGATTAAGGAAAGATGAGATTACACTTGAATTGATGATTACAACTATTTTAAACTAAAAACTACAACTGGGAATTAAATTACACTAATTATACTAATTCTACACTAATTAGTTACTACCCTCTGCTCTATCTTTCTTCTTTCCTTTATAGATAACTTCTAGGGTTTCTTGGGACTTTTTGAGCACATCCCACTTCATCTGGACCATTGGCTTAGTCTGAATCAATCTGAGCCATTTAATGATTTTTTGGCGGGAAATGGGATATGGTGCAATTGGGGGTCTGTGTTTGCAGGCTAGGGGTTAGAGGGGTGGTGGAGGTGATTGGTGATCAGAGGGGGTGAGGTGATTGGCAAGTGGGATGGAATACCAGTGAGGTGGAGGGTGGTTTTGCTGTGTGGGGGAGATGAACAGTAGAGGTGGGAAAGGGGTGTTTGACCGTGGGTTTGACCCTGGTATTACTAAGGGTGTTGGGTGGGCTTTTATTATTTGGGCTTGGGTAATAAGGGATGGACTAGGAATTGGTTTGGGGTGGTTTTGGTGTTGGATTTAATGAATATTGCAAAAAGGGTCCATTAGTTTGTAGTAATAAATTATAAGGACCAATGTTGTAATATCCTGGAATTTGAGGGACTGGATCTGTAATTTTCCCAAGGTTATCAAAAGGATGTATTTTGCCAATTATGAATAGTACAAAGACCTCTTTTGATATTTTCTAAAACAAAATACACGGGGACCATTTTTGCCAAATTTACAAAGTTGAGGGGTTAAAAGTGAAACTTTCCCAAAGTTATCAAAAAGGGCTTGATTTGCCAAGTTAAATAGTACAAGGGCTATATATGTAAGTTTTTCCAATTTAAAATGCCCAAGGACTGTTTTGCCATTTTTGAAACTTCAGGGACCAAAACTGTAATTTCCTCAAACTTTTTATCCAAGGGTCAAACTTGATAACTTGTGATTTCCCAAGGACCGATGTTGACTTTTCTTTCAAAATAAATGCTCGGGGACTAATTTTGACAGGTTTTGAAAGTTGGGGGGGGACTGAAACTGCCAATTATGCAAACTTTGTTCGTTTTTTCATCTATTTTTAATCATTTTGCATCCGAAACATATAAAACACAATTTTGAGATATTTTCTGTATTTTGAAGCATTTCTGCGTGTTTTTAAATGTTTTTGCAGTTCAGATTGACAAAAAATGATGAGTATTTATACACTCATCAATCGCCCACACTAAATTATTGCTAGTCCCTAGCAATCTAGAATCCAAAAACAACCCGTTTTGAAAAATTAATGGATTTGATGTCTCTTTACCAAAAGCCATTACTTCTGGAGTAGCCAAATGTTTTAGTTCAAGTAAGAACTATGGTACACTGATAACCATTTGATTTTGAACAAACCATCAGCTGTCAACGGATTTGATTTGTCTTTACCAAAAGTCGTTTGCTTCCGGACTAGCCAACTCTTCACGATTAAAGATATGGTGAGTTGAATCCCATACAATTTTGGGCAAATTGTCAGCCATAAACGGATTTGATATATCTTTACCAAGAGCCGTTTGCTCCTGGATTAGCCAGTCCTTTTGTGGTTTACACATGGTGGACTGATAACCACAAATTTTTTTGAAATAAAGTGAAAAAAAATTTAAAGTTTTGGTCAAAAACAGGGGTACTAGAAGGTAAAATGTGATCAAATTCGCTAGAATTTCTCCCCACACTTAGAATTGAATATTGTCCTCAATATTCAAAGTCCCGGCTATTATGCCGACTCTTTGAACGTAAAAAGGCAACATTACAAGCTAAATGTGGAAATACCATTTTTTCACTTTATTTATATATACATACACTTTTTTTTTGAAACTTATATACATGGTAACAACAGCATGGGTGACTCCCCTACACTTAGGGTGAAAACCCCATATGGATGCTACTGTTTTTGTTTACCGAGTCGCTAGCTTGACTCGACCCCGAATTCATTTGTTCTTGGGAAGCAACATGTGGAAGAAACAATCTCCATCGGACTTTCATTCAAGATGTTTGGACAAACATTTGAAGCACGTGAAAGTTCCACACCGATGAGATATATAGACCCTGGCTCAAAAGAATGATACATGGAAATGCCGGGGTCAAAGATAGTGTCTTCATTCCCGAAGGAGTGAAGAAGAGAGGACGTCACGGGATAGGTGAAGAAAAGGAAGAAAACCATGATGAAAATCATGATTAACTCGTCATCACCCGCAGGAGAATCCATAATTCCTAGATTATGAACCTCATCATTTAAGCTCATGTGATCAAGATATATCCCGGGTGTGTCATGATCAAAGTGGAAATTATCATACTCCGATGGAGATATGATATGAGAAAGTTCACCGGAGAACTCCTCGGAATGAGAATCAATCACAAGATGTGAATTAGTGAACTCATGTTCCCGTGTAGACTCATCACTATCCTCCATCTGAGTACCAAAGATTGGACTATCAGAAATCAAAGTGAATTCAGAGTCGAATTCAAACAAAGGATTGGTGAGAGTAGTTTTGAATGCTTCGGGAACAAGGTGATTAATATTCTCTATTGGACTATTGGGATCAGAACTGAGTGATGGATCATGATATAAGAGATTTTCAATTTCTCCTAGATCGGCTTCAAAGTCAAAGAGACCATCATCACTTCCCGTTGGAAGTGGATTGATGTGAGTGAGTTTATCGGTGAACTCCTCAAGAAGATGATCAGCATCAGATTGTGGAACTGATGCCTCAACATACTCGATGTCTCCATAAGATGCACAATCTTCGCTACAATCGGAGAAAGTCTCAAATTGATCTTTTGGACACTCAAGAGGGGAAGGTAAATCACACACATGATCAAAAGTTCCCTGTGACTCTCCTGGGATTGGGAAAAAAGTTCTCAACACTAGACTTTATGAATTCGTCCGATTCCTTTTCAGGAACAGTGCTAAGATGCTCGTCCCCCATGTTTAGAGAGTGAGTGGGAACTTCGGGTGTGATAACAGCAGACTAAGGGATTTGAGAAGGACTAGCAGTCATGGATTCTACAAGTTCCATTATTTCTACTGCTAGTGATTCAGTTATATTCTTTTCTCCCTGTATTTCTACTAAAGCTGTTTCAATTGAAGTTGAATCAAAAGGTTTCTCAGATACCTTTGGGATTGGAACTAGGTCATTTATTTCCTCAAGAGGATTGACTTTGACTTTCTTGTCCCCCATTATCAAGATATCTGAAGGTTCCTCAGAGTTTTCTTCTTCAAATGGTTCATCCTCATCACTTTCATCCTCAAGATAAAATGAGTCAACAGGAGGTTTTTGTTTCCTAAGAATCAGATCCTGAAGACAGTTTATTCCATTTTGAATGTTCTTGTTGAATTGAGTTTAAGCAATAATTATTTTAGTAATCAATTCAGCTCTAGCTAATTCGTCTTGAGGAAGTGGTTGAGGGATTGTGTACTGTGAAGGCTGGTTAAAACCAAATTCATGATTGTTACAAGGAACCTGTTCATAGACAAACTGATTCATAGTTTGACAATCAGAGCTGTAGTGAGGGCCTCCACAATACTCACAACAGTAAAACTGCTGGGTCTCATGGTGTGGAAGCTGATGGAATGAATTAGTCGTGTCATGGTAGGAATAGGGATTCTGGTTATAAATAGACCCGTTTCCTGGCTCTACCATGCCACAACTAGGGCAATTACCACCATTATAAGGACTACCACACCATCGACAAACAAGAAGGTGAGGATGAGAGATAGAAAGAATCAAAGAGTTTTGAGGGTAAGAAATGAAGAATCAAAAAGGTAGGAAGGTAAATATGGATATTTTTGGGATTTTTGATAAACATTTTATAAGAAAGAAAAATCTTTTTGGGTTTTTGTGTTCGTTGAAAACTAATTTTAAAATATTTTCGGGAACCGTTTTATGAAAATATGAACAATGATGGTAAATATACAATGAGCGTATATCCAGATTCACTAATCTGCAAAACCGTTTAGAATACGCGCACAACCTCCCCGGCAGCGGCGCCAAATTTTGATTGAGGCAAAAGCAGTCAACTAAAGTCAACCACAGATGTGGTCAATATAGTCAAACTCCTTAGGCTCAATTCTCCGTGGAATACAGTGTTTCCCCGGGTCGTTATGTCCCAACGAGGTGTGATGGTATAAAAACGGGTTTGTGATCGGGTGAATTTGAATGGGAAGTAACCAGATAATGATTTGAATTTTTTTTACACTACCGGAATGATTAGGAATAACAGTATTAACAATTACGGGAAACAGATGTGTATAAACGTAAATCAAATTAAAATCAGCACGATTGCGTGCTGGGAAAAAGGTGAGTTTTAAGCAAATATAAACTACAGGGGGTGAAAATGAAACTTTTACAAACTTAATATTAAAAGAAAATTTAATTAAAAAGAAAATTATATTTTTGATAATTTTATTATTTATTATTAATTAAAAACTAATTTAACTTATTTAATAATTAATAAAAACTAATTTAAAACTACCTTTTAATTACTAATAATACCTAAATGACTTAGAAAATTATAGAAAAACTTATAAATCTAATTAACCATCACAGGAATTCTAAAAAATTATAAAAAGTTTAAAAAATTATTTTTAAACTATTTTACTAATTATTATCTTAATTATTAATTAATTACTACTTAAACTAATTAAATTCTAAAAAATAGAAAATGAACAGTAAAAATTCTAGAAAAATTCTTAAACTTATTTTATAACATATAAAAGCTAGGAAAAATATAAAAACTAGGTATTACTTGATAAAAACTAATTATGCTATTTAATACTTACATATTAATTAATAATTAATAAAACTAATATTAAATCTAATAAATAATAAATGATAATATAAAATTCTGGAAAAATTACTAAAAATACTTTAACATAAAATAAATTTAAAAAATATATAAAAATGCAAATTACTTAATAAAAAGCTAAAAAGGAAAATTAAAAAGATAAATTATGTTAAATAGAAACTATCACTTAATATTATTTTGGATTTTTCTGGTTTTTCTTTTGGAAATCTATTTAACTACTGAAAATAAGAAACATTTGTGAAGACAACTTTTTTCTAGCTTAAAAATAAGCCAAATGGACACCAAAATGCTTATACAGTTGACTTTCTTTGACTTTTGGTGGTAATGAGCCTCTGTGGGGTCCACAGAGGTGGATTTTGGTTCAAATAAGTTACTTGGACTGGTATAAGCTAGAAACAACAAAATGGTACCACTGAATAAGCCAATTAGCTAGAATAAGCTCTTTGATTCCTTGATTTCACACAGAAAATGGGACAAACTTTGAGCTGATCTAGGGGGCCCACAAGGGTATTTAAGCTCAAAAGCTTGGATGGAATGATGAGACAACAAGCTTGGGAACACAATGGATCCAAGAAAACCCACTGGGGCCCGCTGAGGTGGCCTGTAGGACCCACCAAAGTGGTGGTAGTGTGGGTGGTCTGATGGTGCAGCAGGGGCCTGCAGCCCTGTTTGGGGGGTTCTGGGACCCACAATAAAAATCACAAAATTATAATGACTGGGATTCTAAATAATAGGTGGGAGATTACAACATGTAGAAAACACAAGTCCTGAATCCTTACACAAAAATCACAACAATTCCTCCAAATTTTAGATTTTCTGCCTATTGGTAATTTTGACTTTTTGAAGAAACATGGAACTTTAACTTATTTGGATTTTGATCTAATCCTAATGACTAAAAATGATGTTATAAGCTAACATGAAGTGAAATTAGGCCAAATGAATAACTAATGCAAAGATTGAATGAGATTTAGCACCCTAAAACTTAACAGGTAACTCACAAATGAGATTTGTGAGTGATTTTGACTTTTTCTCAAAAGAACACTTGATTTTATGACTTAACTAATCTATTATAACCTAATGTGAATTGTTACAAGCAACAAAAACATCTGAAACAGGCTTAAACACATTGAACTCCCCTGAACCAAACAGTCCCAAACAGCCTAAAGGGGTCACTTTGAGGGCTTATGGGACCCACTGGAAAAAATCACAAAAATATACTGATTATGGGATTCTAAAGATTAAGTGGTAGACTAAAACATGTGAAAAGATTAAGGCCTAAATCACAACACATAAATCACTAAAATTCCTTGAAAATTTGGATTTTCTGCCTATGGGTAATTTTGACTTTTTGATTATATGATCCTACTTTGACTTTTATGAGATTTAGATGAATCCTATTTACTGAATAGGTTGTAATAAGCTAAAAAGAGATGGACTTAGGCTAAGATTACCACTAATGAACTATTATGCAAGATTATGATTCCTAAAACTTAACAGTTAACTTACAAATGAGATTTGTGAGTGATTTTGACTTTTTGATGAAGGAGACCTAGGTTTTATGCTTCTACTGACCTATATTGACCTAATGACACATGCATAAACCACAAACAACAATTGGAACACAAGAATCAGTGGTGAAATCCACTAATCCAAACACTGCCTTAATAAGCTGAAAATGAGATTTTCAAAGAGAACCACTGATTAAGACCATGAACTTGATTCCAGAGGTTATATAATGGAATAATAAGACCATTTAAGCACACACACATACACAAAGATAGCAAATGCTCATTAATCAATGATATGCTAATTAGGCAGTACAAAATAGAATCTTAGCAATATGCATTCTAGTGAATAAATAGATTCCAAATGGCATCACAACAACTCTAATACACTAAATAAGCTCAAGAAACACAGATACAAGCAGCTATAAGAGCTTATACAGTTAATGGCTAAAAATTGAAAAGTGAGCTTACAAATGCTTCTAAGCCCACAAATGAGAACCAAGGACAAGTAACAATCCTATAAGCTTCCCAACAAGCTACTAAACCCAAGGCAATCCAGAATGAACCCTGCTCCATGCTTTCTTCATCTTGTAAACTGATTTTTGAATTATTTGCTATTTATTTGGAATTTTTACTAATTTTTTGTAAATATGAGATAAACTTATTGAAACACCATAAAAACTTAAGAAAGCTTTTAAATGAACATAAATAAGCTTAAAGAAACACTGATAACAACTTCTAACAATATTGAGTGAAATTGTCAATTTTCACTCTAAATTGCCAAAACTGAAATTACTTGAGAAAACTTGAAATTATAATTAAGGAAAGATGAGATTACACTTGAATTGATGATTACAACTATTTTAAACTAAAAACTACAACTGGGAATTAAATTACACTAATTATACTAATTCTACACTAATTAGCTACTACCCTCTGCTCTGTCTTTGTTTTTTCCTTTATAGATAACTTCTAGGGTTTCTTGGGACTTTCTGAGCACATCCCACTTTATCTGGACCGTTAGCTTGGTCTGAATCAATTTGAGTCGTTTAATGGTTTTTTGGCGGGAAATGGGATATGGTGCAATTGGGGGTCTGTGTTTGCAGGCTAGGGGTTAGAGGGGTGGTGGAGGTGATTGGTGATCAAAGGGGGTGAGGTGATTGGCAAGTGGTGGCAAGTGGGATGGAATACCAGTGAGGAGGAGGGTGGTTTTGTTGTGTGAGGGAGATGAACAGTAGAGGTGGGAAAGGGGTGTTTGACCGTGGGTTTGACCCTGGTATTACTAAGGGTGTTGGGTGGGCTTTTATTATTTGGGCTTGGGTAATAAGGGATGGACCAGGAATTGGTTTGGGTGGGTTTTGGTGTTGGATTTAATGAATATTGCAAAAAGGGTCCATTAGTTTGTAGTAATACATTATAAGGACCAATGTTTTAATATCCTGGAATTTGAGGGACTGGATCTGTAATTTTCCCAAGGTTATCTAAAGGATGTATTTTGCCAATTATGAATAGTAAAAAGACCTCTTTTGATATTTTCCAAAATAAAATACCCGGGGGACCATTTTTGCCAAATTTACAAAGTTGAGGGGTTAAAAGTGAAACTTTCCCAAAGTTATCAAAAAGGGCTTGATTTACCAAGTTAAATAGTACAAGGGCAATATATGTAAGTTTTTCCAATTTAAAATGCCCAGTGACTGTTTTTGCCATTTTTGAAACTTTAGGGACCAAAACTGTAATTTCCTCAAACTTTTTATCCAAGGGTCAAACTTGATAACTTGTGATTTCCCAAGGACCAATGTTGACTTTTCTTTCATAATAAATGCTCAGGGACTAATTTTGACAAGTTTTGAAAGTTAGGGGACTAAAACTGCCAATTTTGCAAACTTTGTTCGTTTTTTCATCTATTTTTAATCATTTTGCATCTGAAACATATAAAACATAATTTTGAGATATTTTCTGTATTTTGATGCATTTCTGAGTGTTTTTAAATGTTTTTACAGTTCAGATTGACCAAAAATGATGAGTATTTACACACTCATCAATACTAAAGGTGTTTGTAGAAATGTGAAGGAGGTGAATTATGCTGAAGGTGAGGTTATCAAGGATAATGAAAGGAGAATGGCTAAAGGTGATCAAACTGAGCAGCTTAATAACAACACTGTAAGTCAAATCTCAATTGATGTGGAGAATGTTGGTGTTAGTAGTTGTGATAATGTGAATAAGAGTGTGTTTGTGGAGAATAGTGTGACTGATAATCATGTGAATGAAAATGTACAGGATAGTAATAATGAACAATCAACAAAGAAAAATAGTTATTACTAGAATACTAGTTTTGCTAAAGTTGTAGGGAATGCTGATAAGGAGTGTGATAGAAATTTGTTTTTTGTGCCCACTGGTGTGAATGATAATGGTGAGGAGGCTGTCATTTTTTAGGAAGCACTTGTTATTGAAGGAAGTAAGAAGTGGCAACTGCTTGTGGTTATTTTGTTGGCTGTAGTATGTCATTGAATGAGGTTAGGTATAATTTGAGGAGGATGTGGGGTAAGTATGGAGTTAGGGACATTGAAATGGATAGTAATGAAATGTTATTCTTTAGGTTCAGTAATATAGAAGGTATGAATCAAGTAGTTAATCAAAGTCCATGGATGGTCAATGGGAAGCCTCTTATTGTGCAACAATGGGATCCTAGTGTGAATATTATTAAGGCGGTCACTTGTAAAATCCCTATCTGGATTAAGCTACTCAATGTACCTTTGGAAGCTTGGAGTTCAAAGGGTATAAGTGCTTTAGCCAGTAGGTTCGGGAATCCAATCATGATGGATAGTATGACAGCAACTATGTGTCATAAAGGTATTGGTAGAATGGGTTATGCAAGAGTTTTGGTTGAAATTGAAGCAGTCAAAGGTTTACAGGATAAGATTGAGGTTGTATATAAGTATGCAATGCAAAGGACTATAATGACAAAATTTATGAAGGTAGATTATGAATGGAAACCAGATATCTGTAGTCATTGTGGTGTGTTTGGTCATAGTGATAAGATCTGTAAAGCTAATGGTGCAGTTCTTGTGAATGAGGAAAGTAAGAAGGGTGATGAGATGAATGGTAAGGAAGAAAAGACAGTTGCTAATGATTGATTTGTTGAGGCTAGATACAAGAAGCATCAAGGTAGAGGTGTTGCAGGAGCATATAAGGCTGGTGGTAATGGTAAAATGGTATTCAGGCCTAAAGAAAAGAGTGATACTAGTAAGAATGAAAAAGAGTTGTTAAAAGGTAAAGGTAAAGTGAATGTGCTTAACAGTAGTAATGCTGGAACTAGTAATAATGGAAATTTGAATAATTCTCCCCTTTCTCTGGAAAAAGTATGGAAAGTTGATGCTAACACAGCAAAAGAATCTAAGAGAAGTGCAAACAAATACGTTGTGCTGAGTTTGGAGGATGAGAATGAGGATGTTGCAATTAATAAAGAGGAGAAAATTGTTGTTGATAAATTTATATTGTAGAAACAAAAGCCAAATAGTGAAGAAATGCAAAAATGGACTAAAGGTATGCTTCTATACCTTAAAAGTGAGTGGGCTGTAGTGAATGGAGAAGATGGAATATGGGAAAGTGAGAATAATATTATTGATACCAAGGATGGTAATGAGAATTTGATTGCTAATGAATTAGAGGGGGGAGATACTCAACTCATCAATTGATTATATGGAGTTTAAACTTGTAACATCGAATATCAGAGGTATTAGTAATGAATTCAAACAGAATGAGGCAATAAATTTTATTAGAAGTGGTAGATATAATGTGTGTGCACTTGTTGAAACTCACCTGAAACAGAATAATATTTTAAAGGTGGGAAACAGAGTTTTTGGTCAATGGGATTGGGTGTCTAATGTTAAATATAGTCCTTCATGTTGTAGGATTATGATAGGTTGGAATCCTTATGTGGTTAGGTTGATGGTGATTAATATGTCTAAACAAGTTGTGTTGTGTTCTTTGCAGATTATTGCTAGTAAGGCTAAGTTTTATTGCAGCTTTGTATACGCTAGTAATTCTGGTATGGAGAGGAGAATTTTATGGTCTGAGCTTTTGCAGCATAAACAGTTTGTTGGTAATAATCCTTGGTTAGTAATTGGTGATTTTAATGTTACTTTGGATGTGGCTGAGATCTGGTGGATCTTCGAAACTATGGATATGCAAGAGTTTAGTGATGCAATTAATAATTTGGAAGTGGAAGATATATGCAGCAGTGGTTTTCGTTTTACATGGACAAAATTACTAAAGAACCCTTCATGTTCAATTTTAAAGAAATTAGATAGAATTTTGGTTAATGAGGAGTTTGTGCAGAAATATCAAAAAGCTCGTGGAGTCTTTTTTCCCTATATAATCTCAGATCACAGCCCTGCTGTGTTAATAATCAAAGACTGTTTTTCTAAACAAAAAAGATCTTTCAGGTTCTCAAATTTTATTGCTGACAAAGAAAATTTTATGGAGATAGTGAAAAAGGAGTGGAATGATAATATTCAGGGTTGTCATATGTTTAGGCTTGTTAAGAATTTAAAGAATTTAAAGAATCCTTTGAATAAGTTGAGTTGGAGTAATGGAAACTTGAGCAATAGAGTCAAGGTTTTGAAGGAAAAGTTGAGTAAAGATCAAGAGGAAGTGGATAGAGATCCTCATGATGAGAATGCTAAGATGACTGCTGTGGCAAATCTTAATGAATATGTAGAAGCTGTTAATGATGAGCTTAAATTACTTCAACAGAAGGCCAAAGTTCAGTGGTTGAAAGTGGGGGGACAAGAATTCAGCTTATTTTCATGGTGTTCTCAAAGCTTGAAGAAATAAGAATAGAGTTGAAAGCATTTGTGATGAAGCAGGCAATAGATTTGAAGGTACTAATGTTGCTGATCAATTTGTGATGCACTTTGCTAATTTTCTGGGAAAGGTTGTTCCTGTGCAGCCTATTTTGGAAGATATTTTTAGAATCATGTTGAGTGATGTTGAAGCATAGGAAATGGTGAAAGAAGTAACTGATAAAGAAATTAAAGAGGCTATATTTGATATTGACAGTAATAAGGCATCAGGGCCTGATGGATTTTCATCTGAGTTTTACGAAAAAGCTTGGGATATTGTTGGAAAAGATGTTTGTGCTGCTGTTAAAGAATTTTTTAGTAATGGTCAGTTACTTGGTTAGATTAATGCAACATTACTTGCTCTTATTCCTAAGGTTAGTACTCCTAACAAAGTCTCTGAATTCAGGCCTATTGCATGTTGCAATGTGATATATAAGTGTATCAGCAAGATTTTAACTAATAGAATTAAGGGTGGGCTTGATAAAGTGGTTCATAGAAATCAAAGTGCTTTTATTCCGGGTAGACACATTCAGGATAACATTCTTATTGCTCAGGAACTTTTAAGAGGTTATAATAGGAAGAATGGGCCTAAAAGGTGTGCTATGCAAATTGATATTCAAAAAGCCTATGATTCTGTTAGTTGGAAGTTCTTGGAAGATATATTGGTTGGTTTTGGTTTTCACAGCAATATGGTTAAACGGGTGATGAAATGTGTTACAACTGCTAGTTTTTCTGTCTGTATCAATGGTGAAGTTCATGGGTTCTTTAAAGGTGGTAAAGGTTTAAGACAGGGTGATCCCATGTCACCTTATCTATTCACTCTTGTGATGGAGGTTTTTAATCTTCTCATGATCAAAAACATTGCTGATTCAGATGGATATGGATAGCATTTTGGTTGCATAGATTTGAAATTATCCCATATGTGTTTCGCTGATGATCTCTTAGTTTTATGTAAAGGGAATAAAGAATCATTGGAAGTGGTTAAGAAAACATTGGATGATTTTAGTTTCATATCTGGTTTAGTTCCTAATCTTGGTAAAAGCATTATCTTCTTTGGGAGTTTAACTGAGGATGTTAAACAGGAATTGTTACAAGTTATGCCTTTCAAAATTGGTAAGCTTCCTGTATGGTACCTGGGTGTTCCTTTGCTGGCCAAAAAGTTAGGTGTTCAGGATTGCAAGGTTTTATCGGACAGAGTGGAAAGCAGAATAAATAACTGGAGAAATAAGCATTTATCCTATGCTGGCAGGTTGCAATTAATTGCAGCTGTGCTTGGGTCAATGCAGCTTTATTGGGCTTCTGTATATATGCTTCCTACAACTATTATAAATGATCTTGAAAAACTCTTTAAAGATTTTTGTGGAATGCCGGTGATTCTGCAAGAGGGAAAGCAAGAGTTGCTTGGAAAGTGGTTTGTAAGCCAAAGGATCAAGGTGGCCTGGGTATTAAGTCTATCAAAAAGTGGAATGAAGTGTTACTAATTAGAAAGTTTTGGTAGATTTTGGAAAGGAAGAATTCTCTCTGGGCTGAATGGGTTAATGTGGTGAAATTAAAAAATATGAGTGTTTGGGAAGCTCAGGTTGATGCTAATGATAGTTGGGGTTGGAAAACAATGTTAAGCATTAGGGATATGATTAAAGGGCATGTAATGTATGAAATTGGTAGGGGTAATAATGTGTCATTGTGGTATGATAGATGGAGTCAACAGGGAGCATTATGTGATTTTATTTCTAAAAGGGCTATATGTGAAGCAAGATTAGATGATAATATGAAGATTGCTGATATGATAAGAAATGGAAAATGGATATGGCCTGATGGTTGGGAGATTAGGTTTCCTGTGATAAAAGAGTTAAAAGTTCCTATGCTTGTTAAAGATAAAGAAGATAAGGTTGTGTGGTTGAATAATGTTAATCAAAAAGTGCTTTTTTCTACAAAACAAGCTTGGATTGATTTAAGGGATGAGTGGACTTCTGTATTATGGAAACATGTTTTATGGTTCAAGCAGTTTATTCCAAGGCATGGATTCATTTTATGGTTAACAATTCAAAGTAAACTTTTAACTCAAGATAAAATGGAGAAGTGGAATAATATAGGCAGGTTAGTGTGCAGTTATTGTATGGTTGAAAGTGATTCTCACCAACATTTGTTCTTTCAGTGCAAATATACAGAGGAAGTGTGGAAGATTATGAGGAATATGTCAGTTAGGCTGGGTGCTCTTAATAATTTGGATACTGTTGTGTCTGAGATTGCAGCTAATAATGATAAGAATAGCATTGGAAGTGTTTTAGACAAATTAATTGTGGCTGCTTCAGTTTATTATCTTTGGCAAGAAAGAAACCTGAGAATGTTCAAAAATGAGAAAAGAAGTGTGGAAGTGCTTTGTAAAATTATTAAAGACAGTATCAGGTATAATCTCATGACAATCAAGGTGAAAAGATCTAGAACTGTTGTGCTTATTGCTAAAAAATGGGATTTAGTATGGGCTAACAACTTGTTGAGAGCTACATAATATTGGTTTCTTAGAAGTTTTGGGTTTTTGATAAAGGTTTATATAGCAGAGGGCTAGTATTTTTGGGATGTTTTCTATTTTGCACTTGTCATTTAGTCTGCTTGGTGGTGAGGACGGATTCTAAGGGATAGTGTTTGGATTAGTATGGTCTCCCCATAAAGTAGTTGCATGCTGAGTGTGAGTACGGGCTGTATGGTCCATGATGTATCAAAGAATGCTTTTATCTGATTGGCTTCTTCTGAATTGCCAATTTGGGCTCATGCAGAATGTGATTTGATGGTCTGCAAAAACATATGGTTATTACCTGTTTCTTCATGTCTGTTGTGTTGGCAGAATGAAGAGTTTTTTTTAACTCACTAGAATAGATGGCCTTGTAAATTGGAATATATCATGTCTTGTCATGTTAGCTCTTTCTGTTCTATCATTTGGCCTTGGGGGGAATGTATAAACAGTTTGAGGCTAATATGATAATGCAGTGATATTTTTCATAAAGTAGGTTTCCTATTCTGAAGGGTATGTGAGTTAGGTGGGGTAGTGTATGAAGTATGGAATAGTGAGGAGTGAAAGATGAACCTACTTGGTCCATACTATACATTACCCATAGGAGGTTTGGTTGGTCCTCACTCAAGGTGTGTGTTCCCATCTGTGTGATGCCATTGTAGTAGATGAAAATGTAGCACAGTTTGGTATAGCCTTGATTTGGAGGGGTAATGGGTTCCTAGTGTTGCCATTCATCTTAACTGTATTGGTTATTGTGGTGGCAGGTTGAATGACCTTGATGGTTTAGATGTAATGGAAATGTATGCTAGATGGTATTTGGTGCATTAAGGTGAATTGGAATGATGCAGTATGTCTATAACTGGAGTTAATTGTCTGCAAGCTGTTATGAGGCATTGGCTGCTAGTTTTGTAAATAGCAGTGATACATTGTACTGAATATGATAGTTTCAATTCAGTATGTTTTCTGTTTGTATTTGGATTAAAGAGTTTAGGCATGTCTAAAGCTCTGTATTTTGGTTGTATCTGTTTCCATGTGTTTTAATAAAATATGTTCACCTTTTCCACAAAAAAAAAATTAGATATAAGTTAGTTTTTATTAATTAGTAAATAGTTTAAATTAGGTTTTAATTAATATTAAATAATAAAATAATCAAAAAAATAAATTTCTTTTTAATTAAATTTTCTTTTAATATTAAGTTTGTAAAAGTTTCATTTTCACCCCCAGTAGTTTTAATTTGTTCAAAACTCACTTTTTTTCCTGTCTGTAACCGTTTCTGATTTTCAATTTGATTTACGTTTGTTTATATT
The DNA here is from genome assembly GCA_030686995.1 of Artemisia argyi. Classification (NCBI taxonomy): domain Eukaryota; kingdom Viridiplantae; phylum Streptophyta; class Magnoliopsida; order Asterales; family Asteraceae; genus Artemisia; species Artemisia argyi. The sequence continues at coordinate 134,970,542 of CM060702.1, forward strand.
TGTAATTCTGTAATTGTTAATAATGTTTCATTATCTAAATATCAAGCAATCATTAGTGTACTAAAATCCAAATCATTATCGGTTACTATTCCCCAATTACTGTACCCCTCAAACGTTTTTCAAACACAATTTCAATCTCGTTGGGACTTAAGGACCCGGGGATTTCCCTCTACTTCCACGGATTTTATATCTTGCACTTTCTCCCTTACTGCTTGACTTGTTGACCATTCCCGGTTAATTTGTGAGGTTGATTTGGGAGGAGTCAAATTTTGGCGCCGCTGCCGGGGAGGTTGTTTGCGTGTTTTAAAAACGTTTAGCAGTTTAGTGATTTTCAAAACCCTCCTTGTACAAATTTCACCACTTTGTAAAAATTTTGTTAAAAATCATAATCATATCAGAAAAAGTTCATTAACACTTTTCCTAAAGTGTTAACAACACCAAAAAAATCATAAACAACAAAACAAATCGTGAAGTTAAATTACTTCGTATTCTTTAAGATTACAACCTACACAGGTGGTAAACGGAAGTTCTGACATTAAATTGCGAACTGAAGAGAGATCCATTCTTCTCTCCCGCTACCCTGCGAGTAATTTTAAAGAAAATAATTTCGGTTAACGAATCGATACCAAAAATATTTCCAAAAGTTTTTTGCACACACACCCAAAAAGCCAAAAACATTTTGTTTTTCTGTTAATAATAATTACATAAAATACATTGTCGAAAACCAAGGCTGAATACCTACCAACTGGGGGTATGAACATTAATAAGTTCCCAAACTAAAGATAAAAACTTGCCTTTGTATCCTTGTGATTGGTGTACCTTTTTCAAAGAAGCCATTCATATTGTGATTATTGGTTTAAGTTCCCTGTTGTTTTGCCTCGGTCTTGTTTTAATTGATTTTGTTTTTAGTGCATGCGCACTAAGCATGTTTCTCAAAAATACCAAAAATATTCACCTTTACCCTCTCACATTTTTTATTCTTTATCCCTTACCCTCTATAACCCTTTGATTCTTTCTATGTCTTATCCCCACCATCTGGATTGTCAATGGTGTGGTGGTCCTCATAATGGTGGTAATTGTCCCAATTGTGGCATGGTAGAGTCAGGAAACGGGTCTGTCTATAACCAGAATCCCTATTCTTACCATGACACAACTGATTTATTCCATCAGCCCCCACACCATGAGATACAAACATATTCGTGTGAATTTTGTGGAGGTCCTCACCAAGGATTTGAGTGTCAAACCAGGAAGACGTTTGTCTATGAACAGTTTCCCGGTAACAATCAAAGTTTTGAAAATGAACAATATCCATGTTATTCACCGAATCAGTCACAACAATCTTATTGTTGTGAGTACTGTGGAGGTCCTCACTTTAGCTCTGATTGCCAAACAAGGAATCCATTTCCTTGTAACAATTACGACTATTCGTATCAAGACCAACCTCTACAGTGCCAAATGATTCAAACAACTCATCAAATCCCGCAAGACCTTTGTCTAGAGTCTCTTGAGATATTGAAAGAACTTAAGGAGTTGACTAATACAACGTTTCAAAAAGCACCAAGTTTTTCTTGTGTATATTGTGGAGGTCCTCACGATGATTATCAATGTCGACCATACTATGAACCTGATCAGTGTTCTAGTTTTAACACTTCCAGTGTTGACAAAACCCTACCCCCACAATTCCCAATCATTCAAAATTCTCATGATAAATCTATTACGGAATTACTTGCAGAAGAACGAGCTGCTAGAAACGGAAAAAACATGGAAGAATTACTAGTCGAAAAGCGAGCAGCTACAACACGTGTCGTATTTCGCAATGCTGCTCTTCTCGATTATAATGATGACAGTGATGATGAAGATACATTACAAGTTTGTAATAATTCATCAAGTTCATCAGTTGAAATTCCATCCATGGAAAATCAGGAAGAAAAGAATACTAAGGAATTACTAGCAGAAGAACAAATAGAACTTGTACAATCCATGAATGCTAGTCCTTCTCAAATCCCTCAGTCTGTTGTTATCACACCCAAAGTTCCCACTAACTCTCTGAGCATAGGGGACGAGCATCTTAGCACTATTCCTGAAAAGGAATCGCACGAACTCATAAAGCCTAGTGTTGAGAATCTTGTCCCAATCCCAAGTAAGTCACAGGGAATTTTTGATCAAATGTGTGATTTTCCTTCTCCTCTTGAGTGTTCAAAAGATCATTTTGAGACTTTCTCCGATTCTAATGATGATTGTACATCTTATGGAGACATCGAGTATATTGAGGCATCACTTCCACATTCTAATGCTGATCCTCTTCTTGATAAGTTCACCGATGAGCTCGCTCACATCGATCCACTTCCATTGGGAAGTGACGATGATCTCTTTGATTTCGAAGCCAATCTAGGAGAGATTGAAAGACTTTTATATCATGATCAATCACTCAATTCTTATCCCAACATCGAGCTTGGTAATTCACATAATGATGACAATTCTTTATCTTGCGGAGACATCAATTATGTGGAGGAACTACCTTCTGAGCTCGTAAGTCCAAAAGAGGATGTTAATCACCTTGTTCCTGAAGCATTCAAAATGACTATCACCAATCCTCTGTTTGATTTTGAATTTGAATTCACTTTAATTTTTTATAATCCAGTCTTTGATATTCAGAACGAGGAAAGTGATGAGTCTGTAACAGAACAAGGGTTCACATATTTATATCTTGTGAATAACTCTCTTCACGAGGAGTTCGCCGGTGGACTCACTCACATCAATGGAAATGAGAATCCGATCAATGGGTTATTTGAGCAAAATGATCTACATCATTTATTACCCGAGATTGAATCATTTTCTTTTGAGGATGTTACCGTGGGTGATATTTCCATATCATTCCTCTCCGAGGATAAAATCTTCAAACCTAGTATATTACCTTGTGAAGAAACTCATTCTCAAATGAAGTTGACTCCCGATAAGAATTTAAAGTCACAAACCTCATCCGAGGAACTTTTTATTCTGGAGCATGATTACTTTGATCTTAAGAAAGATCATAGTCTGGGGGGAGATGCACTCATTCTGAGAATTTGCATATTAATGACACAATTTCCACCCTCCGTGCCAGGATGTTTTCAAAACCAAAGAGCTTAACCGATAAAATCCTAAGTAGTGCAACTGCACTTGATCATGAAGATGAAGATCTTGTCATAATGGTTATCATGATTTTCTATCTTTTCTTCACGTATCCCGTCACTTCTCCTCTTCTTCGCTCCTTCAGGAGTGACGATACCATATTTGACCCTGGCATTTCCAGTTATCATTCTTTCAAGCCGGGTATATCTCATCGGTGTGGAACTTTCACGTACTTCAATGTTTGTCCAAACATCTTGAATGAAAGTCCGATCGAGATTGTCTCTTCCACTTGCTTCCCCAAGAACCAATGAATTCAGGGATCGAGTCAAGCTAGTGACTCGGTGAACAAAAATATTAGCATGCACATGGGTTTTCACCTATGTTTCTGACTTCTCTCTTCTTTCTAATAAAATAACGGGAAGAGGGCAACCTCTTATGTATCTTTTGTCTTGTGGTTGTTGTGTTGGTACAGGTAATTGTTCCCGAAGCATGAAGGCTCTCGTGCTCATGTTTTTGTCTTTACTTCATAAAAAGCTTCATCGTTCAAGAAATCTGATATCCTTTACTAACGTTATCTTTTGGCATAATTAATAAACGTCCTTAGATACAACGTAGGATGCCCTCACCTTTGAAACATTGAGGACAATGTTTAATTTTAGTCCGGGGGGTATCTTCGATTTGACTTGCACCTTTCATGTGCCGTTTACTCATGCAACTCCGTTTTTCTCAAAAATTCGAAAAAGATTGAAAATTTTTCATCAAAAAGTACCAAAAAAATTGAAAAATTTTGAAAATTTTATGCAAAAATATAATAAGTTTTGACACTTTCTTCTGACTTTCCGCTGGGTAGAGTAGGAATAGAAATTTTGACCTGACCGGGCACATTGAGCCCTAGCTGTTCCCTTAACTCTATGAGGCTAAGCGTTCGCGAATCTCATTTCTTGAGGTAGTGACCATCCGATTACTAGATTAATTGACTAATCGCGCCAGCGAGCTAGTGTATGACTTGGTGACCATCCGTTATGCAAATAACGCGCCAGCGAGCCAAGAAGTGCACTAGTGACCATCCGTTAGTTGAAGCGTCGAAATATTCGTGCCAGCGATATAGAGTTTGTTTAGAAGTTAGATGCTAAACGTGGAGTAGTTGGTTCTCTTTAGAGCTCATCGTAGGTACTTGTGGCTTTTTGCTCCCACAAAATTGTCTCACCCTATATCTGTAAAAATAATAATTAAAGACATTATGTTCTGACGAGAATCTTTGTTTAAAAAGTTGGGTACACATTAAGGTCATTTTATGAGCTTCAATTCTAAAAACGGCACTTTTTGAACCTCTTTTCAGAAATATGTGAGGTCTTGACCTAAAACCTTTGGGTCCTCATTTCAGGAACGTCTAGAGTGAAAATACCCCATGTTATGTGAGTCAACATCATCAAAAAAAATATATGATAAATAAGAGTGAGTCATGTGCTTAAGTGTTAGACAAAAGTTGATGGCGCGTGACGTGCATGTACAAGGTCCTAGACCAGATACATGAGGTGCACGTGTATTTCTCCTCAACTAATGTCTATGAGTCTGTACGAATCCCAACTCTTTGATATGGACCTCCTTTTTAAGGCAGTGATTCTCGAGAAAAGATAGAAAACTACTTAGCGTCTTAATATGGTATCTTTATCGGAATAAAAATTATTGAAACGAGAAAATATGAAGAAATTCATATCTCAACAAAAATAAAATAAATAGAGGAAAATAGGAAAATGGGAGCCAGAAGTTTTACACAAGTAACTTCCATGAGTAGTGTTAGCATCTACCTTGTAATTCAAGCTATGACTTCGTTTTTACGTTTAGCATGGGAACTGGTGAAAAATCGGGAATGATGAATTCTATCCGTATGGACACTTCTCTCTGAGCTGTGTTTTCTACTCTGTGACCCTAAACGTTATTGCAAAATGATGAAAGTCAAAACATCCCGTCACCCAACAAGTGTATAAAGTATGTAAATAAAGCCGAAAAATGGAGCATTCTCAAGAATAAATGATTTTGTACTCTCTTTTGAACATCTTGCTACTTCTTTAATGTTAGTAGAAAGAGTTATGAAAATTATTTATCTTGTAGAGCGTGATTTGATCCCATTGCGTGAGGACACGCCAATACCTTAGTCTTGGGGGATTTGGTGTGTGCTTATTCACACACCTTTTTCTGTCCATTTTAAGACCAAAACAGACACAAACTAACCATAAATGCCAAAGATATTTTGTTTTTGTGTTTGTGATCGTGCAGGAACGGATATTTCATAAATTGGCAAAAAAATCAGGCCAAAAAGGACAAAAACGAGCACGAATTTGGAAAACGTGTCAAAAGCCAGAGCCGGGGAAACAAAATTACCATTTTTGAGCTCAGATTGTCAAAACACACCTTGTGGAATCACAGAATTCCAAAAGTAGTCCTTGGAGCAAAAGTTTGCAAAATTAGCATAAATGGTCCCCCAAGTTTGGAAATTGGCAAAAATGGTCTCCCAAGTTTGGAAATTGACAGAAATGGCTCCTGACCATTGGATTTGGATGAAAAGTCAACACTGGTCCTTGGGAATGCACAAGGTGTCAAGTTTGGTCCCTGGAAGAAAAGTGTGCAAAATTGGCAATTTTAGTCCCTCAAGTTTCAAAGTTGGCAGAAATGGTCTTTGGAAGATTTAATTTTGAAAGAAAAGTCAACATGAATCCTTGGAAATTCAAAAGTGATCAATATTGGTCCTTGGATGAAAGTTTTCAACAATTGACAAGAAAGGTCCCTCAACTTTACAAATTTGACATATTTGGTCCTCGGGTATTTTAAATTGGAAAATAGCATGTATGGTCCTTCGGTTATTCACACTTGGCAATAATGGTCCTTGATTAACTTGGGAACAGTACCAAACTCACCCCCTAAACTTTCTGCATGTTACACATTTGGTCCTTGTTGTGTTTTAAGTTACTTAAACCAAACGGACCTTTTAATATTTTTTGCAAACCAAATGCCAAACCCAGTCCACCACACAAGCCCAATTCACCCCAGCCCAAACCACCCTTTTAATAAGACCAGGGTCAACCCTGTGGTCAAACCCACCTTCCCCTACCTTTCCCTCCAATACCACTGCAACAATACCACCCCCACCATCACCACTTGCCCTGATACCTTGCACCAACTCCACCCTTATCCCTTCCAAATTCCACTTCCCAAGAGCATTAAATGCCACCCCCTACACACGCAAACACTGAGCCAATTGGCTATAAACCTAGTTTCCCGCCAAAACCATAAATGGCCAAGATGAGCTTAGACTAATCCAATGGTTCACTATTATGCTGGGAAATGCTCTGTGGGACCCCTGGAACCCTAAAAGTACACTATAAAGAAGAAAGAGTATATTATTTTAGTTTAACGTTTTTATGTAATTTAATTCCTTAGTTGTTTTTTTAGTTCAAGACGTTTGTATTCAGTCTTTCTAATGTAATATGATCTTTATTTCAAGTTAATTTCAAATTATCTCTTTAAAATTCAGATTTTGCAATTTCAAGTAAAATTGACACTTTTTCTTGAATGTTGTTAAATGTGTATTTTCCTGTTCCAATAGACTCATTTATACTTTTTTATAAGTTTTCTTAAGTATCTAAGATATTTAAATCAGTTTATAGTCAATAAGTAAAAATACAAGATAAATCATAAAAAATTAGTGGAAAATTCAAAAATCAGTGGAAGAAGGCTTGAAGCAGGGTGTACTATGGATGGATCATCGTTTTAGAACCTCTGGGGAGGTGTTAGGTTGGTCATTGATCCTTGGGTTATTGCTCTGTGCTTGGAATCCTTTAGTAAGCCAATTTCTATATTTTGCAAGTCTATTATAGCCTAGATTTATACTGCTTATCTATGTTTTTCTTATGCTTATTCAGTGTATATAAGTTGATTGGTTGCCATTGTGTCCTTAATTTGTCACTAGTTTTCTTTACTACTCATTATTGAAGTTCTACTGCCATAATCTCATTAGTAGTATATTCCATTATAAATTTTTGTAATTGCATAATATTAGCTTAATTTCATCCAATATCACTTATTAGACAACTCTACATAGGTAGTATAGTCTGTAGCTGTCATTTGCTTCCAAAACCTTAAAAACAGTTTGTTATAGGGGTGTTTGGGTCAGGTTGTTATTACATGTTCTTTGTGTTATTTGGTTGTTCATTTGGCATGGGTAGGTCTCATTAGGTTAATATAGCATAGCTCTATCACAATAACCAGTCCCATTTCTTATAAAAGTCAAAATCAACTTTAACTCTCTTATTTTCATCATTGTTGGATTTTTAGAGTCCTAGATCATTCAAATCATTTCATTAGATGTTAAGATAGCCTAAATAAGTTTCCTTATAGCTTAGTATAACATTATCAGTGATTAAAGTAGGATCAAAGTTCAAAAAAGTCAAATTCTAGGTGTTATTAAAAATGTTAAAATAGCTTAGTTCTCAGAAAATCCAAATCTTCCATGAATTTTTATGATTTTTGTGTTTAAGATTAGGGTTTGATCTTTTTGGAGGTTAATGAGTACCAACTTAACTCTTGAAATCCAACTCTGGCTTATTTTTAAGATTTTTGTAGTGGCTTATTAGATTGCCTAATTTGGCCTGCAGGGCAAGTTCATGCCTTGCACCAGGGCATCTGTCCAAACCCCCCAACTTCCCATGGCTCTCAAGTGCTTATTAGTGGACCCCAGGGCTTGGCCCTTAGCTTTTTAAAAAAAACTCTTCTGTCTGGATTTTTAGAATAAGTTTCACTTTGGACTCCCATTCACCCTAGTGGGCCCCACAAGGCCTGCAAATTGACCAATTTTGGCATGTCTTAGTGTAGGATTTGGACCATTTGCTTATCAGCTTCTTGTAGCTTATTGCCTGTGCTTATTTCTTTCCTTTTTGCTTATTCCTAGTTATTATAACTTGTTATAGCTTATTTATCTTTGTTGTTGTTGGATCGATATACTCTGATCAAACTACTTTGTAGCTTGTAAGGTTTTAACAATCTTGAATAACTCAAAACAATTAATAATGAAACACTGATTTAATCTTTGTAAAGTATACGGAATCTACTAATACAAAGCTAAAAAGAATAACTTTATATTAAACCAAACTTTGAACCTGCTTCTCTATACAGATTCACTAACAATCCCTAACTCTCTAATATCGAACTTGCTAATACTTGTTTTTCTCAAATCGTATTCTAACTCATACATCTAATACCATCCTAAGGCTCCTTTTATAGACATAAGGAAAACCTTAAGTCGGTTTACAATACTTGAATGACAAGTAAACTATCCCTAATTAATTCTGGAATATTCTGATAATATTACATAACAATCCTTTAAACAATATTGCATATCAGTCCTTATTCTTTAGAAGTACTTTGAATATTCTCCATGCACGAGCAGTACTTTGACCTTGAACAGCACTTTGATCTTTGAGCAGTACTTTGACACATCAGTACTTTGAACTTCCAGAAGTACTTTGATCTTCATATCCCAACAATCCTCCCCTAACTTGAATTCTACTTGCTTGATTTCAAGTTTCTTTGTTATCCTTGATCTTTAACATCTTTATCTTCAAGGAAAATTGTATCTTTATATTTTATCTGACTTGTATGTCAAAGTACTCTTTATTAGCTTCAGATGATATCTTCAAAGCAACTCAGCAGTATTTTGACAAAGTGTACATCAAATCTTTAAAGTTTCATGCTATTCTCATCACTTCCAGATGTGTAAACTTCTGTGAGAGGTGAATCATTGAAATATAATGGATTTTGATGTCTCTTTACCAAAGCCAATAACTCTGGAGTAGCCAATGTTTAGGTTAGAACAACCATTGTACATTAATAACCATATAATTTTTAGCAAATCATCAGCTATCAACGGATTTGTTTAGTCTTTACCAAGAGCCGTTTTCTTTTGGACTAGTTAGTTCTTTTATCACAACCATGGTGAACTAATTACCATAAAATGGATTTTCCACAGCCTTTACCACAAGCCATTTTCTTGTGGGCTAGCCAACTCTTCACTTTTACAGATATGGTGGAGTTGAAACCATACAATTTTTAGTAAATTGTCAACTAAAAATGGATTTGATTATCACATCAGAGCCGTACCCTCATGATGAGTCAAACTCTTTCTTGTCTGTTAAACATGGTGAATTGAGTACCATTTGCTTTGTAGTACAAGTACTAACACCATGTGTGACTTTTCAAAACCTTTATAGATATCAACTTATGCTTCACAAAGTTTTTCTTTTAAAACTTAATCAAAATCAAAAGACTTTACTGGTTTTATGTAGCAAGCAGTACTTTGAGAAAATACTGTTTGTCTAGAAGTACTTTGAATAAAGTACTTCATTATTCAAAAAATATTTATACAATACAAATCATACCAGTATTTATGCAATATCATCATCTGAAGTAGTCCACTGTATGAACAATTCAATCACCATTAATGCTACTTCAGTCTCATTCTCAACTTGCATACCATGATCCAACATTCTGACCATAATTTCCCTTATCAGAGGATATCTTCTCTCTGCAAACATATGGATCATAGCTCCATCTTCCATTTCAAGTGAGTGTACCCCTGATGACTCAAAGAATATCCATCTTGTTATTTCCCAATTCTCTTGATCATTCCACCGAGCATCACTACTTGTTTCATTTGTCTCCCAAATGTTATTAAATCACCCAATAAGATCAATCCCACTCCTTTTGGCTCAGTATTCTCAAAGTAATCATGCACTTGTAGATATAAATAGTATAAATCTTCTCTATCTACCTTGTGCAGTATATCCCATAGCATGTTGAATACTGTAAAGCTTTCATCTTCTCTATGAAAAATGAGATAATCTCCATCAGATGCTTCTACCACAGAAAATGTAGTAATCTTTGACTTCTTCTCAGCATTCTCTGTCTTCTTTGGATTTTCAAAATCCACAACCCTAAGATAATTCCTCAGTTCATCAACAGTATCTGCCCTCAGCATTTTGAGCCTCTTTGATAATTGATCATCTTGAGTTGCTCTCTTCCTTTTTAACTTTCTTTTCTCAGCTTGTTCTTTCATTAAATCATGCAACTTCTTTTCTTTCTCAGAATCCATAGGCACAAAACTATCTAACTCTCTTTTGATTGACTCTTGAACACCGTCATATAGTTCTTTCACCTGTGGATGTCTTGGCCTTTGTAGATTCTTAAATCCTCTGCCTTTTAGAAAACTTATCATAGAATTTCTTTCTTGAGCTTTAGACAGTGGCCTTCTTGTTTCAACAACTAGCTCTCTTGATTCCCTTAAGTAATCAGCATCCAAATCAGCTTGATACTTTCTTGCAGGTTCTTCATTCTTAGCTACCTCAAAAGCTCTTAGTTGTGCCAGAGTGAACTTCTTCTTCTTCTTCTTCTACTTTGATTCTTGCATAATCCCTTTTCCTTTATCCTTAGGATCTAATTCTTCAGATTTAGAAGAAGCTTGTGAGACTTGTGCTTGTCAACACCAGGAATACTTATCCCTCTTGGTCTTGACATATTAACCATAATCTCAGCAATAGTCTCATCATCACTAGCTGTGTCCTCTTTTATCTCATCTTGCTGAATGGAAGGACCAGCTTCATCATCAAAAATCCTTGTAGAAGTTCCAGCTATATCAACATTTAAGGCAGCAGTACCTTGATCACCTTGATCCAAAGTACTTTGCACACCAGTACTTTGAGAATCAGTACCTTGAGTATCTATATGTTGATCAGCAGTACTTTGAATATCAGCACCTTCAACATCAGTACTTTGTGCTTTATTCTCTTTTGCAACAATTTGCTCAACTTCATCAAGTTTTCTTTCAGCAGTACCTTGAGCAATATCTTCAAAATCCATAGCATGAGCTTCTTCATATTGACCTTGAGGCACAGCATCATCTTCATTCAGATTATCATTCTGATTCCTCCCCAATATGAATGATGATGACCTCTTCTTGCTCTTCTTAGATCTAGAAGCCTTCTTGGATTTCTTAGCACTTCTCATCTTTTGCTTGACCCATAATCTGTGATTTTGAACAAGTGGCCAAACAAATCTGTTCAATCTCCTGAACTTATATCTTAATCTCTTGATCTCATCAGCTTGTGCATTAATGACTTTCTTCATCCTTCTGAATTCCCTAGTCAAAGCATAAGTATCCAGATGTCCCACATCTCCCTCATCTCCTCCAGGTGTTTGAAACCCACCTGTGGAAGTATAATCATCAAGAGATGGTGGTTTATCTTGCTCTGAAGCAGTAACTTGCAGAGAAGTACTTTCCTTGGAAACAGGATGTTGAGAAGTACTTTCAAGAGAAAGAGTCTTCTCCCTTGACACATGAACATGAACATACATAGAAGCAGTTCTTTCACTTGAAGCTACTTGATGAGGTGATGCAAGAGGTGGTGTTGAAGTATGTTCTGATGCAGAATGCTCAGAATGTGCAGAATCACTTTCTTCATTAGCAGCATCCCTAACTGCTTGTGCTACTTCCAATATGTGAGATGTCAAAGGTGTATTTTGGCCAGAAAACTTAACACCCATGTGAGACATAAAAGTGAACACCTTGTGTGGAAGTACAACAGTAGGTATATAATCTTGAGGTTTTGGAACACCCTCAAGTGGTTTGGCTAAGAATAACTGAACAAACCTAGGATACATCAAAAATGGTGAACCAGCTTTGATGTGAGCAAGCATACCCTCAAGAATCATATAGGAGAAATTGAATTGTTGATTGGTAGCTAATCCAACTAATGTAGAGGCTATGGTATGTCCAAATTGATCCCAAGCAGTACTTTTGGGACTCAGACAATGAAGCAAAACATGGATAAGGTACTTCCAATGAGGACTAACTAAAGCTTTTTGAAAAGTAAGCTTATTGAGAACACCTTCATAGCCTATCTCTCTATGTTCGGCCCAAATAACTTGTTTATAAAAAAGAACAGTGCCTTCTTCATCATTAAACAATAAGACCTCCCTTATTGTGGATTCAGTGTTACGAATAGGCCTTCCTACAACTGTAGCATGAATGACATCTTCTCCTTCTTCCAAATCAGACCTAGCCGTAGCCCAAAACTCTTGAATCCAGGGACCAATGATTTCTGGATTGACCAAAAGTGAATAATTGATAGATGACCCAGTAAGAAAATCAATTATTCCATGAAAATCAACATCCTTTTGCGTCTTCTCCAAGTTGGCAATCATGTTGTGTTTGGTAATTGTTGGACGGTTTGCCATTGTTTGTGTTTGTGAAAGAAGATGATGATCGATGATGAATTTGTTAGTGTTTGATGAATGAATAGTAATGAGGATGAGAGTATGTAAAGATGGAAAAGATAATCACAAGGAATGATAGTATATAAAAAATCACGGTTAACTAATGATTTTATCGTTATTTTTGGAATTTATCTTCCCCATATCTTTCGTAAAGTTGTTACCCCCCATTTTTGACCGTTGGAACAGTATCCTGACACGTCAGTACTTCCCATGAAGCACCAAGCAGTACTTTGCCATATAACACGGAGCAGTACTTTCATTCCTTATGAAGCAGTACTTTGGCTAAAAGTACTTTCCATCAAAATAACTAACAATATTGACTTTTTGACCAAAATATCTTTTGAAAGTCAACCCGAGATAATAAATACTTTCCATATTTACTCCCCAAAGCTACCAAAACAAGTAGGAGTTAATAACCTTCATAAATAACCCTTGGGATTGACTTGCCTATAAAAAGAACTTGTAGTAACACATAACTTCATCAAAACCTTGTTTCTACCATCCCAGAAACCCTAGTATCATCATGAGCCACTTTCCAATAATTTACATCTCATCAGATGACTCTTCTGACTCAGAGATAAGCTACTACTCCGACTTTGATTCAGGATGGAGTGGCTATTTTCCTCCAAGTGCATCAAGCTCAACCAACCTGAAGCCTAATAAAAAGGTTTCTACTCCTGCTCCATCTCTATCTAGTGAGTTGCCATAGGCATTGACACAACTCTGGAATCTGCTTTGAAGAACATGAAGTGGCCTACCCAAAAGAAGCCTGCAAGACTAGAAAGGCCTCCAAAGCAAGTGCTAGGCCTTGCTTGCCCAAGAAAGCAACCATCTTTTGATGACAAAAGAAAGATTGCTCAGAAGGCAAAGCATGGCTATCAGGGAAAGGTAAAGAGACCAATGGAGTAGTTGGTGTAGGATGTAGTTTGTTTAGGGTTTGTGTTTGTTTGTTTTGATGATGTGTCTCTATCTTGGAATGTTGAATGTAACTTTTCTTATGATGATAATGAATAAAGTTACTCTTTTTGTTTAATGATAAATGTAGCCTCCCCTCAAATAATGAATAGCTACTAATGCCTCCCCTCAAATGTAGCTTAATTATTGATCATTCCAATACTCACCACTAAAAAGGTAAATCTTGAAACAACAAAGCCCTTTGTGAGTAAATCTGCTACATTATCATCTGTATGAACTTTAACCACATTTATAAGTTTGTGCTCATAACAATCTCTGATAAAGTGATGCCTAATTTGAATTTGCTTAGTCTTGGAATGATAGACAGGATTCTTCACAATACAAATTGTACTCTCATTATCAATGTTGATAGGAGTATTCTTGAAGTTGAATCCATAGTCCAAAAGTTGATTTTGCAACCAAAGTACTTGGGCACAACAACTTGCAGCAACTACATATTTTGCTTCTGTGGAAGATGTTGCTGCAATTTTTTGCTTCTTGCATTGCCATGAAACTAATCTTCTTCTAATGTATTGGCATCCTCTAGTGGTTGATCTTCTGTCATAATTGTTTCCAGCATAATCACTGTCTGAAAAGGCTTCCAAATGAAAAGGAGACTCCCTAGGATACCACAACCCTAGCTTAAGTTGTTGCCTAAGATACCTAAAAATCCTCTTGACTGCATTCAGATGTTAAACTTTGGGTTTGACCTGATGTCTTGCACATAAACACACAACAAAAGTAATGTCAGGTCTAGATGCAGTCAAATACATTAGACATCCAATCATGGATCTATAGAGCTTAACATCAACATCTTCCCCATCTTCATCTTTTCCCAATGGTTTGTTAGCATCAATGGGTGTGGATGTTGGCTTGACAGTGGTGAAGTTAAACCTCTTAAGAATGTTTGTAACATACTTATCTTGACAAATGAAAATACCACTACTTGATTGTTGAACTGGAAGCCCCAAAAAGAATGTTAGTTCACCCATGGAACTCATTTGAAACTCTTTTTGCATGAGATCCTCAAACTCTTTCACCATTGACTGCTTTGTGGCTCCAAAGATAATGTCATCCACATACACTTGGACAAGCATAATATCCTTTTTGTCTCTTTTGATAAACAAAGTCTAATCAATAGCACCTCTCCTGTAACCATGTCGCAATAGAAAAGTGGAGAGTCTTTCATACCAAGCTCTAGGGGCTTGATGGAGGCCATACAAAGCCTTAATAACCTTGTAGACTTTGTTTAGATGTGCATGATCTTCAAAACCAGGAGGTTGTTTGACATAAAATTCCTTTGTGATAGTGCCATAAAGAAAAGCACTCTTTACATCCATCTGATATATAGGAAAGCCCATATATGATGCAAAAGCCAGAAACAACCTTATGGCTTCAATTCTTGCCACAGGAGCAAACACTTCATCATAGTCTACTCCTTCTTCTTGTTTGTAGCCTTGAGCAACTAATCTTGCTTTATTCTTGATGACATTTCCTATTTCATCTCTTTTAACTCTGAAGACCCATTTTGTACCAATTAGCCTCTTACAATCAGGTAAATCACATAATACCCATACTTCTTGAAGCTTGAATTGTAAAAGTTCTTCTTGCATGGCTTCAACCCAACTCTCTTTAGCTAATGCTTGAGCTACTTTCTTAGGTTCCTCTTGAGACAGAAAGCAAGCAAATAAGCACAATTGTTGATCCTTGTGATTTACCCTGTTTTGTTTATAAACAAAGCTAAGTAAAGAAGTATGTTGCCTTGAAAGATTCTTAGCTGTTATTCTTGTGAGCAATCCTGAGGTAGAATGTCCAATAATCTTACTGACAGGATGATCTTTATGAATTCACAGTGTAGGAGTTGGTGAAACTTCAAGATTATCTTCCAAATTTGTGAAATCAGGATCTTCATTGGAATTTGAGAAAATGCCTTCTTTCTCCAATTCATCATTAGTATCTTCTGAGGCAGGCATGGTTGGATCAGTCAATTCATCAGTATTGATCCAATTTGATGTATCTAAGACATTTGAAGTACTTTCAAATGGATCAATAGTACTTTGATGCAAAGTACTGTCAGTGCCTTTAGCCTTCTTCTTTTCTGCTTCATAAGCTCTCATTTGATCATCTTCATAGGATTTTCCAATAGTTTCTTGAAGAAGCATCCTATTAAGTTCATCTTGGATAGCTTGGTCTTCATCAGATACTGTGGACTTTGGTTGAACAGTACTTTGTGGTTGAACAGTACTTTGAGGTTCAACAGTACTTTGAGGTTCAAAAGTACTTTTCTTCTTATCAATGGGTTATTCATCAGGAACATCTTCAGATCTCATATTGACACCATGAACAATGTATTGTAAATCTTCTTCATTGTGAACAACTTGATTTTCTTCTCTAACAGGCACATAATTCATGGATGAGGCCAAAATATCAAGATCAAACATCCAATCAAGACCTTTACCTTTTTTATTTCCTTGCTCTTCTATGAACTCAACATGAAGACATTCTTGAACCTTCTTGGTAGCCCTATTGTACACTCTGAATCCTTTGCTATTGGTACAATAACCCAATAAGTATCCTTCATCTGACTTGCCATCAAACTTTCCCAAAGTATCAACAATATTCAAAATAGTCAGGGGACATCTAAAAGGTTTCATAAACTTAATGTTTGGTTTCTTTCCTATAAGTAACTCATAAGGTGTCTTCATCTGAGGTTTTGTCACTGATACTATATTCAACGCATAACAAGCAGCACTTACAGCTTCAGCCCAAAATGGAACAGGTAATTGAGAATCTACAAGCATTGTCCTTGCTGCTTCTATCAAAGTTCTATTCTTCCTTTCTGTAACTCCATTCTGCTGAGGAGTTCTTGCAATACTAAACTCTCTCTTAATTCCTTTCTTGGCACAAAATTCATCCATAAGCTGATTCTTGAATTCAGTCCCATTATCACATCTAATGGATCTAACCTTGAGTCTTAACTGATTTTCAAGTGTTATTTTAATATCATGAATAGCATCAAAAGTCCCATCTTTAAATCCCATGAAAAAGACCTAGCTAAATCTGCTACAATCATCTGATATAACCAAACAGTAATTCTTCTTGTTTAAACATGCAACAGAAACAGGTCCAAACAGATCCATATGCAGCAATTCCAAAGGCTCTCTAATGGTTATTTCTTCAATCTTTTTACATGAAGCCTTGTGTTGTTTACCCTTCTTGCAAGCCAGACATGAGTGATCATTCTTGAATGTTTTAGAAGGTAAACCTCTAACTAAATTGCCTTTGACCAATTTGTTGATGTTCTTGAAATTTACATGCCCTAATCTTCTGTGCCATTGATGTGCTTCTTCCATTGTTGCCCTTGCTACTATACATGTTGCTCTTTCAGTAGAATTTATATTCTTCAAATCTATGTTGTACACATCATTGGTTCTTGGTGCTCTCAGCATCACCAAGTTTTCATCTTCTAACTTAAACTCAGGGGAGAGAATAAGACATACACAGAATATTTCTTGTCACAGATCTGAGAAACTGACAAAAGATTGAATTTAAGCTCCTTCACATATCTAACATTCTCAAAATCAATGGATCCAGTCTTGATGGTTCATTTGCCAGTGATTCTCCCTCCATCAGGATCATTCCCAAATGCAACTCTTCCTCTAAAATAAGCTATAAAATCTGACAAGAGCTCCTTTTCTCCTGTCATGTTCCAGAGCAACCACTAACAATGATAAGATGATCTTTAAGCTCCTCTTCTGGGTTGCCCTGCATAAAAATGAAAATGGTTAGTTTCTATTAGGAACCCAAGCCATTACTGACTTGTGTTCCCCTTGTGGAGTGACATACTCAAATTCTTTGAGTATGTAATCACCACTGTTTTTGAAAACATTATCAAGAATTAATGTTTTTGATCCCAAAACCTGTGTTGGATTTTTATCAACACTCCCTTTTTCACCCTTATTTTCTAAAAGTGTCGTTTCACCCTCAGCAGTACTTTCTTTCTTAACCCATTTAGTTTTAACAGTTGGTGTTGGGTTCTTTGATCTAGGTACTTTTCTTGAGTTGTAAGGCCTTCTAGGTTTGTAAGAATTGAATCTCCTAGGTCTTACATTAGAGCTATTGCTATCAGTACCTTGGTTGGGGGAATTCCTAACAGTACTTTGAGAAGGTACTGTTTTACCAGTACTTTGAAAAGTATTTCTTGAAGGTACTGGGGGTTTGGAAAATGGTCTTTTCTGGTGAGGGTACCTATAGTCTTTTGAGAAGTTATTATGGTTAACCCTATTTGAGTGATTCCAAACTTGTTTATTCTCCCTTGGTTTAGTCTCCCTGTGCTTATGGTTTGCAGATGTGGTATGTGGGTATTTGCTCAAGTATTCTGAGTGATAATTACAATCCTTAATCAAATGATGAGGACTATAACATACATAACATAACTTTGGTCCCATATTCCCAAATCCACTCCCAAAAGGTTTTCTATAATAAGTAGTATTTTGAAAAGATTTCCTTGTAGGTACTTTTGAATGATCAACAGTACTTTGAGAAGTTTTTGGAAGTACTGCTTGTTTTGAAAAGCCTTTTTCATTCCCAGAACCCTTGTTATCATCACTGGGTTTCTCAACAGTTTCTCTTAAGGACTCAAGACTAGATTGACTTGAATTAGATTGACCTTTAAGCTTTTTCTTGAATTCTAAATTGTCTACTCTAAAACAAGAAACATCTGTCCTAGGTGGTTGAAAACTACCTGTGGGTGGAGGAACTTCAATGTATCCCTTGTCTATCTTAAATACAGGAGGTGTTGAACAAGGTGATTCCTCATCACTAGATGTGTTTTCCTTTAAGCTTATGAATTCTTCATCACTAGTTGAGGTATCCTGTGAAAGACTTAGTTCCATGTTCCTTGTTGGGATTTCTTCTGAACTACTATCATCATAACCTAGGCCAGTTTTAATGTTTGCAGTTCTTTGTTTTTCAACAAAACTAACATGTGACAGGCCTGATTCTTTCCAAACATCAAGTTTTGCTAACAACTTATCTATTTCTATTGTGATCTTTTCTAGTTCAGAAACCTTACATCCTAACTTCCACTCACTTAACTTTAATTGATAATCTTGTTGCTCATATTTTTCTGCCCAAGCTACTTCATTATTTTCATGTGTGATTATCTTGGCTTCCATTGACTCTAAAGTCAATTGGTAACCAGCTATCTCAGACCTAGCCCTTCTATAGTTATCTCTTTCAGTTTCATATTCTTTAAGCATCTTTTGATAAGAGTTACTACATTTAGAACATACCTCAGAGATAGTGGATGAACTTGGTGAAGTAACCATCATAGCAAGCTGAACAGGTTCTTCTTCACTTTCCATGCTCCAATCAAAGCTTCCTAGACCATCTCCTGACTCCAAAGCTGCATATCCTGGTTCCTCATCAAAAGCTTTACTCCAATCAACCTCTTCCAATGCAACCATAGAGTAGGTTACTGGTTCATCATCAAATTTATTACTCCAGTCAACCTCTGATAGATTTTCTTGAGCCACCAAAGCTTGTGACTTTGGCTCATCAATAGGAACCTCCTTTCTTTTAACCTTGGGTTTTTCAATCATTCTGTTTACCTGATACTTTGCAAACTTGCATTCCCTTGCAAAGTGACCAGTCTTTTGACAATTGAAGCATTCAATCTTAGACTTATCAAATGCTATACCTTGCTTAGCTTTGAAATCAATACCTCTCCCTGTCTTGTTCATAAACTTCTTGATCCTTGCAGTGATCATGGCAACCTACCATCTTATGTCAATTTCTTCTAGAGCATCATCATCAATTTGCAAGACATCTTCTTGATAAGTAACAGGTAGAGTGGCTTGTTGAGCAAAGAATGAAAATAGAACATCATTTGAGTTGGTGTTGTTTGATGGTGATGAAGTGGTAGTGACCATGGTTGTACATGGATGTTGTTTCTCTTCAACAGTACTTTCGACAGGGTAAGCAGTACTTTTAGTGGAAGTACTGCCTATGTTTTCAGAAGACACAAAAGCAATACTATGAGAACTTGAGCCTTCGTTACCCTTCATCTCATGCTCATACACCTTTAGATTGTTGTAGAGATCATCAAAGTCCATAGTGTCTAAACCAGGTTGTCCTCTTATCATAGTAGCAACCACATGCCATGCAGATGGCAAACTCCTCAAGAACTTCAAGTTTGCATCTTCAACAGATGCCTCTGCTCCATATAACTCTAGCATACTGAGTAGATTTTGATATCTGTCATAGGCAGAGTCAAGGCTTTCTCTTTCACCAACAGTGAATTTTTCAAACTGTTGCTTCAATAGGTTTCTATGCATCTTCTTGGAAGCATCATTACCTCCAAATCTAGTCTTAATAGCAGCCCATAGTTGCTTTGCATCCTTTGCATCATGAAACTTCAATAGGTGACCATCAGGAATAGCAGAAAGCAGTATGTTGAGAGCTTTATCTTGATTTCTTTTAGTGGCTGCTGGCAAGGTTGGCTTAGGTGGTGTAGGTTGTCCTTCAATGGATACAGGTTCATCAATGACAACATTACCATTGATAATCACATCCCATAGTGCATGGTCAGTGATAGCAATGTACTGCCTCATCTTCATGCTCCATAGATCATACTCACCCTTCTTTACAATAGGAATTCTAACTGAGGTGATGGAAGGAACTGGTACAACTTCTGTCGACATCTTTAAGGGTTTGTTGTAAAATCGGTTTTAAAGGGTTTCTTCTTAATCAGAGTTTCCACACAAGCTCTGATACCACTTGTTGGATCGATATACTCTGATCAAACTACTTTGTAGCTTGTAAGGTTTTAACAATCTTGAATAACTCAAAACAATTAATAATGAAACACTGATGTAATCTTTGTAAAGTATGCGGAATCTACTAATACAAAGCTAAGAAGAATAACTTTATATTAAACCAAAGTTTGAACCTGCTTCTCTATACAGATTCACTAACAATCCTTAACTCTCTAATATCGAACTTGCTAATACTTGTTTTTCTCAAATCGTATTCTAACTCATACATCTAATACCATCCTAAGGCTCCTTTTATAGACATAAGGAAAACCTTAAGTCGGTTTACAATACTTGAACGACAAGTAAACTATCCCTAACTAATTCTAGAATATTATGATAATATTACATAACAATCCTTTAAACAATATTGCATATCTGTCCTTATTCTTTAGAAGTACTTTGAATATTCTCCATGCACGAGCAGTACTTTGACCTTGAACATCACTTTGATCTTTGAGCAGTACTTTGACACAGCAGTACTTTGAATTTCCAGAAGTACTTTGATCTTCATATCCCAAAAGTGGTATCTTAGTATAGCCTTTTGAGTAGCTTTTTCATAGTTCTAAAGTCCTAATAAGCTAAGAACACAATTTGTTAAGCATTTCTGCTTATTTTTAAGCACCAATCATTTTGTCTTCATTAAAGTTCATTATTTCTAGTATTTAAAATGTTTTGCAAAAGAAAAACAAAGAAAACCCAAATTTAAAAATAGTGATAGCTTCTATTTAAGCCATTTGGCTTATTGCTCAGCTTTTTCAAAAATCAATTTTCATTTTCATAATTTTCCTAAGTTTCTAATATATTAAATTAGTTTAAGAAAAATTTTCATAATTTTCTGAGTTAATTTAGTATTTATAATAATTAAATTAAGTTTAATTAGTTTTAATTAAAAAAAAAAGCCAAAAATTAATTTCCTTTCTGCTTATTAATAAGCAATAGTAGTTTTTTATACTTTTCATAGGTTTTATAATTCATAAAGTATTTTTAGAAAAATTTCCAGAATTTTCACTGTTCATTTAGTATTGTTCATAATTAAATTAGTTAAAATAGATTTTAATTAAAAAATAAGTAAATAATTAGTAAACTAGTTTAAAAATAATTTTTATAAACTTTTCATAATTTTTTAGGATTCCTGTGATGGTTAATTAGTTTTGTAAAAAATTTCATATTTTTCTAAGTCACTTTAGTATTTTTCTTAAATTTAAATTAGATATAAATTACTTTTTATTAATTAGTAAATAGTTTAAATTAGTTTTTAATTAATGTTAAATAATAAAATAATAAAAAAAATTCTTTTTAATTAAATTTTCTTTTAATATTAAGTTTGTAAAAGTTTCATTTTCACCCCTTTAGTTTTAATTTGTTCAAAACTCACTTTTTTATCTGTCTGTAACCGTTTCTGATTTTCAATTTGATTTACGTTTGTTTATATTTGTAATTCTGTAATTGTTAATATTGTTTCATTATCTAAATATCAAGCAATCAGTAGTGTAATAAAATCTAAATCATTATCTGTTACTATTCCCCAATCACTGTACCCCTCAAACGTTTTCCAAACACAATTTCAATCTCGTTGGGACTTAACGACCCGGGGATTTCCCTGTACTTCAACAGATTTTATATCTTGCACTTTCTCCCTTACTGCTTGACTTGTTGACCATTCCTGGTTAATTTGTGAGGTTGGTTTGGGAGGAGTCAGTACTCTTGCTGGGACAACAAATAAAGAAGAAAATTGAAGAATGAATTGCAGCACGTGATTTGCCTTTTACTTTGCATGCGACGACAAAATCAAGAATAGGAGAAAAAAATAAAGTTGCAATGCAATGAAGACCAGCGCATTTTATAAACTGAAGTGAAGATTTCCTTTATTGGCACGTTAAGCAAGAAAGAAAAAATACCAGATATAAAGACACAAGCGCTTGGACCACTCTCCATATTCAATTCACCAACTTGGCTGCATGTGGACAAAAGAAAAAGGGAATGAATTAAAATGATGTATAATAGCCTGCACGTGCAAATCCACTTCCGAAATTAATAGAAGAAAGCGCATGAAGCTGTTTGCTTCTCCCTCTCACACGCACCATCAAATTCAGCCAATTGCAGTATGCCACAACCACTTGATGATGCATCTCCAGCCAATCTGCGCATGCCACGTGTCCTTGATGATGTGTTATTTTTGGAAGGATCTAGAGAAGGCTAGAGTCCCAATCATTGGCTATAAAAAGGGTGCACCAGATCCATCATAAAATCATTCTCTCATTATTATTTTACATCACACACTTTTCTTTGTATTTTTTTAGTAGTAGTTTTTTTATAGAATAGTTTTTAGTAGTAGCTTATTTTGAGTAGTACTGTATTAGTTTATTTTCAATTAGCTTATTTCAAGTGCTTTTATTGTATCAACTTTTGGCTTATTGTTTAATGAAGATGATTTTTAGTGATCCAACTTAGTTTACCTCTTCTTCTCATCTCTTTCTTTTATTTTCATTTTCTTTATTCTAAAATTATATTTTAGCTTAATAGCTTTTTGAAGCGTATTAGATTAGATTATTCAATAAGCACTTTTTTATTTCTTAATCTCTTTTCATAACTTCTTTAGTATTATTAGATTTAAAAAAATTTAGTTTATATCTCTTAATCTCTTTTCATTTTAAAGGCTTTTTCTTAAATAAATCAAATTAGCTTAATACTTTTCATCTCTTTAGCTTATCTCTTATTTTCTTCTAATCAATCTAGCTTTTTAGCTTTGGTTGATTCATAACTAGTATAGATCTATTAGCTTTCTAGCTTTTTGGTTCTATTACTAGTTTGTCTAGATTTGATTAGCTTTTCTCTAGCTTATTGAATCTAGATCTAGTTTAGTCAAGAGCTTAATTGAACTAATGTTGCATAAAGTTGTGATTTTTCTTAGTTTCTCATCATTCTCAACATAAGGAGAGGAGCTTAAGAGTTTTATAAGCTAGCTTATTAATAAAGTTTATTTCTTTTTTGACTTAATAGAGCTAATTAGTTAATAAAGTCACAAATTTTATTAACTATTTGGTTTTATTAAAGTTTTTTTTAAGAAGTAAACTTTATAATTTGTCAAGTTTATAAAATCGGGTGGTTAATTTCGTTTCATCTCTTAGATCCGGTTCTACTTTCTATTCCTTATCACTTTTATATAATTAGTTTATTAATATAATCATGTTTGTTTTAATATTTGTTTTTATTAGTTTAATTGATATTAGTAACAAGTAGTCTCTTAGTGTTTGTTAAGTGATATGGATTTGTGAATTAAATGTGGATTAATAAAAAGTGATTGTGATTAATAATTAGACAAATTATTTAGATTTGTAGTTTTATCATTTGAAGGGCAAAAGCCGGAGAATAATCAAATTACACATCTAGTAATTATTTTCTTTTTAAAGGATTGTTTTCAAAATAAACAAACGTTGTGAGAAAATAGTCTTGTTTAAGGAATATAATTTGTCGTCAAACCTTAGTCCACATTTAATGAACTTTTCACGTCACTTAGCAAACATATTTTCCATTTATATATTTTAGATCACTTTTATGCTTTATTATTGTCTTTTATTCTATGTTTGTTACTCGTAGTTGTAATATAACAATATCTCTTTCATCCTTTCACTATTCATCACACTTTATCATGAATCGAACCACGAATTCAATTCACACCTCGTTGGGACACGACCCGGGGAAATACTTTCACTAGTATTTCTTTGGAACACTTAACCTCTAAACTGACATTAATCAATAACCAAATTTTGTGGTTTAGATATTCCTCGGTTTTATGTCCAATCTTTGAGGAGTGTTCAGAATCTACAACACATGTTTTTTTATGCTCCTTCGCTGCGCAGGTATACAACAGACTAGGCACGTAGTGGGATATCAATATTCCAGATTTGCGATCTTATTCTCAATTGTTGGAGTGGTTTTGGTCTATTCGGCTAAGCAAGATTTAGAAGCAATTATTGGAAGCGTCATTTATATCGTTATGGTGGCATGTATGGTGCTATCAGAACTCATGTGTGTTTGGAAGGATGCCTCCGAGAAAGAGTTTATTTTTTTGATAATTTTGTTATGAAACTAAGAAAAATCACAACTTTATGCAACATTAGTTCAATTAAGCTCTTGAATAAACTAGATCTAGATTCAATAAGCTATAGAAAAGCTAATCAAATCTAGACAAACTAGTAATAGAACCAAAAAGCTAGAAAGCTAATAGATCTATACTAGTTATGAATCAACCAAAGCTAAAAAGCTAGATTGATTAGAAGAAAATAAGAGATAAGCTAAAGAGATGAAAAGTATTAAGCTAATTTGATTTATTTAAGAAAAAGCCTTAAAAATAAAAAGAGATTAAGAGATATAAACTAAAAATTTTTAAATCTAATAATACTAAAGAAGTTATGAAAAGAGATTAAGAAATAAAAAAGTGCTTATTGAATAATCTAATCTAATAAGCTACAAAAAGCTATTAAGCTAAAATATATTTTTAGAATAAAGAAAATGAAAATAAAAGAAAGAGATGAGAAGAAGAGGTAAACTAAGTTGGATCACTAAAAATCATCTTCATTAAACAATAAGCCAAAAGTTGATATAATAAAAGCACTTGAAATAAGCTAATTGAAAATAAACTAATACAGTACTACTCAAAATAAGCTACTACTAAAAACTATTCTATAAAAAAACTACTACTAAAAAAATACAAAGAAAAGTGTCTGATGTAAAATAATAATGAGAGAATGATTTTATGATGGATCTGGTGCACCCTTTTTATAGCCAATGATTGGGACTCTAGCCTTCTCTAGATCCTTCCAAAAATAACACATCATCAAGGACACGTGGCATGCGCAGATTGGCTGGAGATGCATCATCAAGTGGATGTGGCATACTGCAATTGGCTGAATTTGATGGTGCGTGTGAGAGGGACAAGCAAACAGCTTCATGCGCTTTCTTCTATTAATTTCGCAAGTGGATTTGCACGTGCAGGATTTTATACATCATTTTAATTCATTCCCTTTTTCTTTTGTCCACATGCAGCCAAGTTGGTGAATTGAATATGGAGAGTGGTCCAAGCGCTTGTGTCTTTATATCTGGTATTTTTTCTTTCTTGCTTAACGTGCCAATAAAGGAAATCTTCACTTCAGTTTATAAAATGCTTTGGTCTTCATTGCATTGCAACTTTATTTTTTTCTCCTATTCTTGATTTTGTCGTCGCATGCAAAGTAAAAGGCAGATCACGTGCTGCAATTCATTCTTCAATTTTCTTCTTTATTTGTTGTCCCAGCAAGAGTACTGACTCCTCCCAAACCAACCTCACAAATTAACCAGGAATGGTCAACAAGTCAAGCAGTAAGGGAGAAAGTGCAAGATATAAAATCTGTGGAAGTACAGGGAAATTCCCGGGTCGTTAAGTCCCAACGAGATTGAAATTGTGTTTGGAAAACGTTTGAGGGGTACAGTGATTGGGGAATAGTAACAGATAATGATTTAGATTTTGTTACACTACTGATTGCTTGATATTTAGATAATGAAACAGTATTAACAATTACAGAATTACAAATATAAACAAACGTAAATCAAATTGAAAATCAGAAACGGTTACAGACAGATAAAAAAGTGAGTTTTGAACAAATTAAAACTACAGGGGTGAAAATGAAACTTTTACAAACTTAATATTAAAAGAAAATTTAATTAAAAAGAAAATTATTTTTTTTATTATTTTATTATTTAACATTAATTAAAAACTAATTTAAACTATTTACTAATTAATAAAGAGTAATTTATATCTAATTTAAATTTAAGAAAAATACTAAAGTGACTTAGAAAAATATGAAATTTTTTACAAAACTAATTAACCATCACAGGAATCCTAAAAAATTATATATATATATATATATATATATATATATATATATATATATATATATATATATATATATATATATATATATATATATATATATATATATATACACTAGACTTCTAAGCCCGCCCGATGGGCGGGCATGACTTGTAATTATAATTTTCATGGTGTTAGTTAACATAAAATTATTTTTAAGGACATCGATTTTATTTAATTTTGTTATAGTATTAGTTTACGTTTCTAAAATTTTTTAGAAAAGGGGAGCTTGACGTACATTTTAATTGTTTTTTTGTATTTTAAAAAAAGAATATTTGTTTTGTTAGTTTTTATTTTTTAGTAATTTTTATTGTGTTAGTTAACGGAAAATTATTTTTAACGACATCGAGTTTGTTTAATTTTGTTATGGTATTAGTTTACGTTTACATTTTTTTTAAGAAAAGGCGAGCTTGACGTATATTTTATTTATTTATTTATTTTTTTAAAAGAAGAAGATTTGTTTTGTTATTTTAAAATATTTAGTATTATGTATTTTTTTTCCCGGTCTTTGTAAGGGAATGTTAAATCGGTTGTTTTGTCAAATATGAAACTATCGTGCAGGAGGCTACATCAACATTCAACACTCGATTGTAGATTGCCCATAAATCCATTGTTGCTATCGTAGTTAGGTCGCAAGCCAATGGGCATCTGACTCTCTGAGGTTAAATAACGATCAATTTAGTAGACTCACGGGTTCAGTAAGATCAATATTAGATCTGATCCATTAAGAGTCAAATGAACAGTGGTGAGGTTCATGAAGAGTACTCCCTCTACTCGATCTATCCGCATTAACTAAACAAATTTACTTTCTTGTGAAAGACGTGTGTGGTCCTACCACATGTTACCATCCAACACATCATATGTTAGCTCTTGGCTGATTCAAAGACATGACTGTAAAAACGGGTAAAGCAAGGTTGTTGGTTCCATCACCACAAAACATCATTTTGCCAGCTATAACTATGAAAATGAACATGAATATCGTTGAACAAAAATTAAAAGCAGGTAAATCAATTATAAACATACGAACATATTTATTGAATGCATTAAGAAAGAAGAGAAATGTAAACTAAACGTGTATATATAACGAAATATATAGAATTAGACTCATGAAAGTTACACATGAAATGTGGAAACCTTTATATAATCTGAGTATATTAGGATACATTTACTCATTTGTTGTTTTTGGCTAATCTTATATTTAGCACACCTTCAATCATAATGCTCAAGTAATCCATGTGGCTTTTCTGGTTTCGGAGAACCTTTCCTTAGCTTATTCCTTCTAATTGGTGAGCAACAATAGCTTTTCGTGCGGTACCTGTAGCCGCTATTTTTAAGTGTCCAATAGTCCCTGTTGTTGTACCTTTAGGTTGTACTTTCTTCAATCTCTTACACCCCTGCCCACACATATGTAAGATCGGTAATTAAACAAAAAAAGAATGCACATCTTCCTTTAAAAGGTCCAAGAATGTATACATATAGTTTACATCAAGTGTTATAAACAACAACCCGGGCAGACCTTTGTGCACCCGAGTATGCGAGTTCTATTCCTTTTTGGTTGTGCCAAACAGGTCATTATTAGAAGTCACGCTTTATGATAGATCTATAACGATAAGAACAAATTGTCAAAAAGTGTTTTAGGTAAACGCAAGCGACCCATACCAAAACGTTACCCATGTCGGTCTTAATTTGTCACCTCAACTAAATTGCATTACTTACTTTGAGCTCCGAAGTTTTGTGGATGATTTCCTTTTCTTGGAAGCTGTTTCTTTAGGTGATTGTTCTTCTTATGTAATTTCCTTCTCGGATTCACTTCGGCACCCTCCGATTTCCTTATCAAACTTTTCATTTACTAAAAGTAGCATCCCATTATCTACACTTTCCTCCGTTAACTTGTCAACCTGTTGTTGGAATCAAATCCATCACTTTCTTGTTTACTCTAAATAAACAGAAAAGGTGTCGACTTGTCAAATTGCTTGTTACATTATCGTCAATAAATATGTACGAAGTTAGAAATTAACATGGCCATATAATATCATTGTCCTTTAGGATCCGAGTTGACTCAGATGATGGTAAACATATCCTACCATGCAATATAACGAAAAGAGATTACTTCCTTAAGAACACTACGTAGTGCTTCAATTCTCCATATGGCTTTCGTATCTTTGCTTTTTAAAACCACCTAAAATGTACAGCCTTATCAAAATTGTTGTACTCAAATATGAGTGCAATAATGCTTTGACATGTGTATTAGTATGTTTCTTGTGCCTGTTTTAGCATCCACGTACATATAATTCAATTACGTACAACTTTGTCACTTCAAACACGGGTTTGACTTGAAACAGGCCATTTTAAGCCTCATTAGAACAGGAATGGCCCAGGTTGGGTTTCTTTTAAGTATTATCAGTGCATATTGATCACAAAAATAGTGTTATTACTTAATTGTGAATACGCCAAGGTGGGTATCTATAACAGAACGAATGGGCTAAATTTAAAAGTGTTAGCTTAAAATAAAAAGGACAAATGGGTTGAACGGTTGCAAGTAGCTTAAAACAGATTTGTAAAGCATCAAAGCTTCAACCTCTTAAAACTTACTCTCTTTTTCCATAGCCCATTTTGATGCGATACCCAACTTCCAGACATCTGCCCATTATGCACCTCTAAAATGGATCCCGATGAAACTACAAATGAGGAGATTATAAATAAATACCAAGAGTTGAAGAGTTGGGTGGTCATAAATTGATACATAGCATCTTTCATCGTCTTGCAAATCATCAAGATTTCGAGTTATGGATCCAACAACTGCTGATATACCCTGCACATATAGACAGTTCATTTTAGTAATCTATAATTATGTATGTTTTGGTGTTGTACCACTTGCTTAAAGACAGGTTGTTATAATAGCTACTTAAAGAGTGAAAAAGAAGTTCCAAAATGTGAAGTGATACCCGATGAGAATTTAAAACATAGGTATAGTTGTTAGTTGGTAAATTCAGTTTGAATGCCCAAGAAACTTCAAATCCAATAAATTTAAGGCAAGGGTATATCCAAAATCATTTATGCATATATGAACCAAACAAACATTCTTAAACAGACACGAGACATAGCCCGACTACAGTAGTAGGAAATTACCTTCTACTAATATGTTTAGTGGGCACCAAAAATCACACCATAGACCGTGTCAGTTGAGAGACAACCCCTCCAAAATCTAAAGTAGTCGGAAGACCAGATGCTTCATTAACCTGCAACACCATTGTTCCCTGTCAATTGAAAAATTAAATTACAAAGAAATCTAAAGAAGCTTATGGATCTGAAAGTTTGCAAAAAAAATGTTGAAACTTAAGTCAAAGAATAAGATTAGATGAACAACGCCTTAGATTGTAACAGTTAGCCAAAATCGTTAATCACAAAAACCAACATTTTCGCACAAAAGGCTCAAATTCGCAACAAAAACCAAAACCAAAGTTCTTATAATTGAGGATGGTATTGCAACCCGTAAAAACAGGCTCCCGACGTACTCCACAGCTGCAGCCACACCCTAGTCAGAACTCACCATAGTTTCAAATCCATTGGCCAACTTAAACGCGTTATCAATATGACTCACTCAAACAGTGTGCGAATTGGTGTACCACCTAAAATCCAAACAGACTATCAACTGATCTCTATTTGATCTGGCAGTACACACACGATTAGCTGCAACGACCATTGCTTCATTAACCCCGCTAAGTGAAGTGGAACTACCCCCTAGTGTTTTGAGAACCTGGAAGTGCAACCTGGTATATCAATTTAGCGAGCATGAATAACAATCCGTAATTTGAACACACCACAGCTGTTTCCAGGTGGGCAAAGCTACCTGTTCTACAATCTTTTTTCCTTATTAGGACATGCAAATAAGCTTTTCATCATTAGGGTTTTAAGGGAAAAGAGACAAACCTTTTTCCTGTGCATGATCTTAAAAAAACATACAACGGGTTGGTTGATAAATTTTTTTAAGTCGATCATATTTTAGGGATTAGAGGAAAACATGATATTAGGGTTCTGGGAAAACGTTATTATGAATGAACTCATAATTTTTTTACGTAAAATTAAAAATGGATAATATTATTATTGGATTTTTTTTTCTAATTAATGCCTTTATAAATTTTTACTTAGAAACTAAATAACAAAAGTTGGATTGCTCTAGTGGTTGAGGTGTTTGTTTATGTTACCTCGTCTTTCCAATAGTATGTGGCCTGAGAAACACTGACAGCAAAGGTATTTCAATCTTATTGTGACCGTATTTGAACAACAGCTTTCAAGCTTAACAGAAATGGATCAAATGAGGAAAATTTAGAATGAAAAAGTGTTCATAAAAATTAATAAATCAATAACTAAAGACCATACCTGGTCTTGGATGAAATCCTTTTAGAATGAGCTATTAACTCACTGTCATCAGAAACCGCCTTACATTGGTATATGTGGCTGTTGGTATCAATGTTAAACTGACTAAACAACACTTTGAGCAGGAACTTTTTACCCACCATTACATATAGACATGCAGGAAAGTAACTATTGTAGTTTTGTCCCTAGTTGATTATCTCATAAGCATTTGCTCTGGACAGCTTATTGACATTATGATCAAAGGCAACCAAAGGAGCTGAACGTGTCTCATCAATGACCCTTACAATCAACTAAAACCTGAATTTAAAAAATATAAGTGCAAATGAGTATATAGTAAACTATGAATTTTTTGTTTTTGTGTTAATTCATTTGTTTAATCCATATCGTCATTTACCTAGGCACAACTTGGTAAATGATACCGTGTTCATCACACGTGTTGGCCTGTTTGGCAGGCTTGGCACTCTTGTTCTTGGTTACACCAGATGAAGAAGCACCATTTTTGACATGCTTCACACTCTTGTTGCACTTTTTGCAGGCATCATAGAAGCAGCGTGCTCTTTGTTTATATGATGTATCTTTGTGTAGAAAACACAAAGAGTATCATGTGTCCAGATTATTCAATAAAAGCGGTATAACTTTAGGGTATAGATGCATATTTAAATTATTAAGTTGAATGTAAAAACAGACAATGTCATAAAGCTTACAGGTTCACCATCTTTGGTCTAGCGACCATGCATTTGACAGCGTCCCTGAAAAAGGATTCGGCTGTGATCTTGACCTTTTTAGGTGACGATAGCTCAATCTTATATTTAGTCTCATCGTAGTGTCTTTCGCAATGGACCCAACAGTTGTTTGTTGATATGTTGTAAGTATTAATGTTTATGGAAAGGGGTAGAGCTGGAAAATTCCGCCCAGTTAGGCTTGATTGGGCGTGCTGGGTAAAAAAAAGTTTAAGGTTGTGGACACAGTGGGTATTTGATTTATTTGGATGGGACCATTTGGGTTATATGATCAAAATATATAACATGGATATGGGTATAATGGGCGGAGTAATACAGAGAGAATGGGTACCTGGGAGATGGTTCAGCTAGTCACATAGATAGTGGATCCTAATATATGTATTCGTTTGTTTCTCTTCTTTTCCGATGGTTATAGAGAAAGAAATAAAAATATATAAAAGAAAAACTTATTTTATTTGTTTTACTGATTTTACTTTTAATTATTTTTTCTCTTGTTTAGGAGCTGTTATCTTTTCAAAAACTAATTTTGTATAGGCTTCGTCATGTCTATATTAGCTATGTATACCTTAATTTTAAATTATGACATCATCCACTAATACACTAAAATGTGATAATAAAGTTAAGTATGCAATTAGAAATAAACTTTGGTTTAAATAATGAAGTCTTTTTAGTCATTTGGTGTTTTTCTAAAAAATGGTCCGTTTGACCCGCATCCGTTTTGATCCGTACCGGTTTAGACCGTACCCGTTTGATCCGAATTTTAATTTTTCCCGTTAGAACCGAGCCCATTCGGACCAAGCCCATTTTACCCGTTACCCGAACCCGCCCAACCCGCCCATTTTGCCACCTGGTGAATATAACATATACACAAAATCAAACCTCCTTTGGAATTCAATTATCTGGGATATCCTTGTTGATGTAGAGAATTATGCACGGCTGGAACATCTACACAAAAAATACAGTCAATGAAATAAAACAATGCTTTATGCAACTTAAGTGTCTCGTACTAATGAAGCATAGCGTTGGAGCGCATAGCGTTTGAGCCCATTACACGAACCACCATATAAAAAATGAATCAAGTTGTGAAACTAAAGAGGAAGTCTCTCAAATTAAGTAGACACAATTTTTTCTCGATGGATAAAGTTATACTTTTGCAATCCAAGCTGATATTTGAAGGTTTGCTTTACTTGTCACTGGAAAAATATGCTCAGATGTGAAAAATAATTAAACGTAAATATTATTGCCAAAGTTCAGGTTTGACTTGCCTGTAATTGCAGATCAAAATGGTTAGTTGTTGCTTTATATCAATTACAGCTTTAGATACGGTATCAGGTGATCAAGATCAATTCTCTTTGCAGCTACTCGATCAGTCCTGGACTTCCAAGGTACTTCTCGCCCACATCAACAAACCGCCACTAAATTTGGCTGCTGTAACACATGGGTTCAGTCACATTTGATGAAGATAATTAAAAGAAACATAATTACTTTCAACAGGAAAACCGCCTTTTGATAGAGTTACCTTCTCAAATGTTACCTATGGCTCCAAGCACGTTTACTTTTTGGTGAATGTGAAAAACAATTGCTGAACATAGACCTGCAGTAATTTAACAGCAAGTATTAGAGCAATGAAAGAAACCAAAGCTTCAAATACTTATTTTATTAACGAATCCACCTGGTATAAAAACAACCGAAACTAAGATGGTTTAATAGTGGAGCAAAATTTCACAACGATAAATATAACAAAGTAACAAACCATGAATAAATGACCATTTCTACCCAAAACACAAAATTCCACCTCTGCCCCTTCTGATTTTCCTATCCAATTTCTCTGCATTTCCTTGATACTGTCAAGCCATTCAAGATCATCCAAATCATCAAGAAGATGGTCCGCATATGCAATTATCTTGAGCATCCATTGCCACATTGGCTGCTTGGTCATAAACAATGAACTGTAAAATGAAAAATATCCAATATATAGGCATAAGAAAATTTTCAAAAGTCAAAGGATGAGAAAATATTTCAACCAATAGCACCATCATACCTTTCTAATAACTGGATGGCCACCGTGCTCACTCACACCATCCACTACTTCTTCATTGGCCAACACAGTGCCAAGAGCAAGGCACCAATCGACCAGTACCTTAGCCTGAATAGTGCATGAAAAAACATGATATGTATAATTCATTGTGAATAATAATCTTAAAAGGAATTTTTATCCTGACCTAATATGCTAGTCCTTTTTTCAGAAGCTGTAGAAAGATCCATTATGTCCATTTGTAGTAGTCCGGTTCTGTTGTAGATATTTCACAGTCGCTGAAAATCAAAATATTATCGAAAAACGGACAAACATTAAGACTTTCAAGAGTAAGTTAGATTTAGAAAGAACAAAAAACATGAGAAATTGTGTATGCATAATTTTAAAACTGAAAAAGACAATAACATATAAGCAAGACCTTAGCAGTCACTTTGAACATCAAATCAGAGAACAAAGAAAAGGGATATCACAATTTAGATAGACCAACCGGTGCTTACACACGTTCCGCATAAAAATCTACAAAAAAGAGGTGTTTTATGCCCCATCATATTTTTTATATATGTAAATATGAATTTTTATATCACGTTTATGGTATTGTTTGACAAATCTTGAGTTAACAGAGAATCTATGTCGGCTGTCTCCCAATGTTTAATAGCTAATGTTTAATCTTGAGACAGCATTATCATGGCTGGTAATTTTCTCAAGCTTCTTTATTTACAACAACTGATGCTACTCACAAAAAAGAAAAATAACTCCAATATTATCGAATCACAACTACAATATAAACATACATCATGATGCCATGCACATGTCATAATCATCCTTTCTGCAAAAGAAACAAATATATTATAAGAAGGCAATTATATTAGCAATCAAATGTGATAAATAACACATGACAATCGTTTTAAGAGGATACGGGATTAGGCTGAGTGAAAATTAGGTTTTTTGGTGATGAATGAATAAAACTGGATATTAATTAATTTGTGACTATAATTAAGGAATTGATATGCATGATTCCAATATTATCGAATCACATATGCCTTTATAAATGTTAAGTTGCAATGTAAATACCAAGTAGTGTGTTAGTCTAGTGGTTTGCATGTTTCATAATGTACAAAAGGTCCCAAGTTCGACCCTATGTAGCTTCATTTTTTTATAAAAAAATAAATCCGGATTTTGTTACATTAATTAAAAAAATTCCTTACATGGCCAAATTGTGATGACATGGCGAAATATGAATTACTGGGCAATGACTGGGCATTGACTGGACAATGACTGGACATATCCTTCAAATGCCTCTCCTGTTATATATAATGTAGAGATATACATATATATATATATATATATATATATATATATATATATATATATATATATATATATATATATATATATATATATATATATATATATATATATATATATATGTGTGTGTGTGTGTATGAGCTAATATAAACCCTTGATAACTTCCTAAATATAGGAGCTAATACAAACCTTATAAACAAGAAGCGAATACATTGTATAGCCACCTTTGTTTCTAGCCAATTTAGTCCTCTAAATTTGTTTGTTTATAATTTAGAGGTAGCAATTTTAGACTCATTTGTTATTTATGTGTCAAGTTGAGTAATATTTAGAAGGTGGTGAGTTTTGTTGGGTCTCCTTTTACATTTTAGATGGATCTAAATTAGTATTTGATATAACCAATAATTCTATAACAGACTAACAGTTAACCAATGGATATAGAACGAGTCTAACTAAAAAAAAAAGAAAAAAAAAACCATTTCCTTTTTTTTTATTATTTTTTTCACTTTAGAAAAAAATATTGCGAAAACTGATGGTTCAACCCAACTAGAGACCCATATGACCCGATTCGACTCACACACTTGCCACTTGTAGTTTAGGCTGGGTGTAATGGTCACCCGACCATCACCTCCACCTGACCGCTACATCAGTTTTTTAACACACCACCTTACAATTACCTTTAAAGGCGTAATGGTCACCACCTAATCAAACACATAAAAATACTCCTTTTTATACAAATTATCTCACAATATATCCAACACACAATCACAAAACAAACAAAAAATCGTTAGATGGTATGCACCACCCAACCGCCAAGATGGAGGGCTGCCACCATGGTCTTGGTGTGTGAAGAAGCTCCTTCACGTGCGGTGAATGGAAACCATAATGCATAGTCTTGTATCCATAGACTTGTGGGCATAACTAAAACAATATTACAAGTTGATAACAAGCTAGATGAATTGTTAACTTTCACCCGACTATCACCTCCACCTAAGTGCCACATCAGTTTTTTTTAAGACACCACCTTTAAAGGCATATAGGTCACCACCTAACAAAACACATAAAAATACCCTTCTTTATAAAAACATATCCCACAACATACCCTACACACATTAACAAACAAACAAAAAAGAATTGTTAGATGGTATGCACCACCCAACCAACACAAATAAGTGGACTTCGAGCACCAAGATGGAGGGTCGCCACCATGGTCTTGAAATGTGAAGGAGCTACTTCAAATAGTGAATGGCCACCATAACGCATAGTCTTGTATCCATAGACTTGTGGGTAGAACTGAAACAATATTAAAAGTTGATAACAAGCTAGATGAATTGTTGACTCTCATACCGGTAATCTATATCCTTGCTGTAATCTGTGGGCAACCCAATTGATCACAAAACAAATTACAATTTTTTCTCTCCCTTATTAGAAGTTGACATTTTTATTACAACTTTTTATTTACAATGTTTCCTATACAAATTATTGAATTAACCCTTGTCAATTGGTTTTATTTGTTAGCATTTAGTCCACTCTCTTCATCTCAAAATTATTGTCACTAGATAAAAATCATTCATTTCAAAACCATTACATTTTTTAAACAATCAAATAGCATACTCACTCACTACAATATATTTTATTTGTTAAAATGATAAGTGCATATTTTAGAACGTCTCAACAATAACATGGACTATAATTTTTGAGACGAAGGGAGTAACTGTCAATCATTATTCACGCATAGTTTTAAAGTCATCTTGTATCATTTCAAAAGGAATGTTTTAGTTAAGAATATATATGATTGTTGATTAGTACATGATCTATTAATTTTTATTTTAAAAGAACAAATTCATGGCTAAAGGGTTATATTCTTTAGAGTCGGATCAAATGAGAAGAATAATTAAAATGAGAAAGTATGAGAAGTAACAACAATAATACATTTTAGATGCAATAAGTGCATTTTCTTTCAACTTTTTCTTTCTTATTTAAAATATATAGTTAGAATAACTTCTCGCCTTTCTCACTGTAATTATTCTTCTCAATAGATCTCTTCCCATATTTCTTATTCTAAAAGAATATTGCTATATGATTTGATCATTTGCTTTTTGAATGGAAAGAAACAATCACATGAATTTATGAGTTGAGTTTTTAAAAGCATATAAACAACATAAAAGAAGCTCATAAAGAATTCCATCTACTATTGTAAAACAATGCTTAAAGTTCCTAAGTATTCCATAAAAACAACAAGATTAGCAATATTCTAATAGTTTATAAAACCAACAATCTTAGCCTATACGCTTTCTTATACTTGGTCTTAGAGGAGAGGGAAAGTTGAGGTGACGTTGATGTGTAAGGTGAAGTGGTCACTACCACTACTTTCAAACTAATAGTAAGAAGCTTGAGTAACTATTGAGATGTTTCAAATTCAATTCCTGTTAGGCGTAAACAACTTTAACTGGTCATGCCAACCTTCCTGAGAAAATGAGGGTTTTGCTCGGTTTCAGTCTATGTGGCTGATGACGTATAGTACGGATAGCAGGCTTACTAAGCCTGGACTATATTATATAATTGGGCCTGGATAACATTACGCATGCCCGGGCTCCGGCCCAACAAACAAACCGGGCCCCGGCCCAACAAACCGGGCCCCGACCCAACAAACCGGATATGACTAAAGCCCAAGACACAAGCAAGGCACAATCCGGACATACAAGGACGTATACAAACCACTTGAGTGGCACTCCCGAAGTATGCTCATGGACTGGCCCACGGTCCGGAAAGTGACCCGCGTCCGCAATCATCGATTAAGCTACGGATCCTTGCCCGACAAGGGTCCAATCTCGGCCACTAAAGCAATATGCGAAATACTAGGAAACCCTAGCATTTCGACTGCCTATAAAAGGTAACCTCAGTATGCACTCTCGAGGTATGACTTTCTCACTCATTCCAACACATGCATATTTCTCTGACAACATGAGTACTTACTCTCACGTTGGAGCTTAATCGTGGGGTCCGTCCCCACGATAAGGCTAACGGTTTATCTTTGTTTGTGCAGGGATTCAGTCTACTACTTGGATTAGTACATAAGTCACCCAGCGGACGATCCATCAAAGATGGCCCAACACGGACTAAGCCAAATCTTAACCCAGCCACACTTTTTGCACTAACAGTGACGGTGAGCTCAAAAATCATGAATTAGTCAGCCAAGAGATCAAAAAACATAGTTAAGAAAAAGCTCCACCCTTAGATGAGATCTATTTAATTATTCAATTATATATAGTAATAAAGATAGATTTAAATACAATGAAAATAATTTTGATACCATTTACATCTATGTACGTATTTCGTTCATCTTTTAGGAGGTGTTTGTTTTAACTTATACAGCCGGCTTATAGCTTATTTGTTTTCGGGTTTATGTTTTATAAACCCTTTATTTATTTATTTATCTATTTTTTTGGCTTATTTTGACACTTTTAGGCTTATATAAAGTTTTTGATGGTTATGTGATTATGCAACCTCAAATATAAGTAAGCTAACCATTTTAAAGCTAACATCGATCATACAAGAAAAAAGAATTTTGCATCACAATAATGACTTTTTATACCATAGCTTATTTCCAACAATGTTAGTATCAATCTAGTTTGGGGGAATTGCATATATACCCATTAAAACTCAAAAACTTGCATATTTCCCCGCAATACAAGTTTTTAATGCATGATGTACAATGCAAGTTAAGCATGTTTTGGGTATATATGCAAATATACAAGTTTTAGTGGGTATATATGCAATTGCCCTATCTAATTTTATTTCTTTCCTTTCCCTTTCAATTAAATCATTAATAAGTATTACTCTTTTTATTCTAAATTATTCTATCCAAATATAAAAATACATATTTATCCACCCGAGACTTTTACCCCTTCAGGCGAAATAGGAGAAAGTAGAGGCGGAGTTCAAGGTCAGCCCCCAATTGAATGTCACTGCTATTTAAATCATTAACAATTAACAAGCCGATCTAAAAAAAATAGTAGTATATATATAAAAATACATAGTTAAGAAAAGGTGGGACTACTTCACTCTTAATCAATTAAGTATACTATTTATCCAATAAACTTTTTTACATATGTTTAGACGGGAAAAATACGGTTTTTACGAAATGAATAATAATTTGGGCAGTATAAGAAGTACTTGAGACACTACACGTTTTCTTTGAAATATATGAAAAGAAACAAAGATGAAGGACCATAAGAAAACTAACCGAAAAAGGAAACTGACATGAGAGACATGCTGAACAACCCACAACCGTTGACAAAAACTAAACTAAAGTATTCAAAGTCAGTCAATATTTTAACACATTTCCTTAAACTCCAAATCTTGGTTTGTGTTTCTTAAAAATGGGTTCCAAAAGTAGATTATACTCTTCAAGAAGATCATCAAAGTCATCATCAAAGATCATATTATCAATACTTGTTATATGCTCATTCTTGGTGTTGAGTCTTTTGGCTTTTGTTATTATTTCAATTCCAAAAGGGTCTTCTGATGCACCAAATGTTCATGAGATTAACTCAATTGTGCATCATACTTCTCTTATTGAAAAGTATGTTAGTAAATTTTAGTTGACTTTTGTTTGATTATGTTGTTGCGATGTGATTTAATGTTTTTTTTTTTTTTTTTTGGTGAATGTAGTAGTGGTGACGGAGGTGATCAATGGGTTGAAGTAATTTCATGGGAGCCTAGAGCTGTTATTTATCATAATTTCTTGGTTAGTATCTGTTTTTATTCTGTTATTAATGCTAGCTTATTGAGTTATTTCAGTTTAGAGAAATGATAGGGAGACTTGGCCTAATTTCATGCCTAAACATGCGTGGCAGGACCTACATTTTCACAAATTACTCTAATAAAACACTATCATGCATGTTTAGGCATGAAATTAGTTACATTTTTTACATCTTAATCATTTCTCTTCAGTTTGTTATCTAGTAACTAAGAATTGTTGTGAATAAGTTACTTTTGATCCCTCCGAATCCCGGCAAACTCTAGCCTGTCTGCCGGTGTTTCTTGTTAAATTTTAGGTTTGAATGTTAGTAGCAGCTATGAATTACATATTATTGCTTTAGAGGGTGTTTTGGGATTGCTTGTATTTGCTTATCAGTTTTAAGTGTTTGGATAATGAATTTTGCCAGGGTGAATAACCCTTTTACCCAAAAATGAAAACTTGATCTGGTTAGAATGACCAACATAGTCTAGTCTTTATGCAATCTGCTCGAAATGGCAAATGGACAACATGATTGTACATAAGCATGTGTTGTATGTTTGTTAACTCAACTTGTCATAACTAAAGATTTCAATCTGGCAGAAAGAAATTTTCATTTATAGCAGAAGTTGAGTTCAATATTTTTGTCAGAAAAATTAACTTTTGACAAAAATAGTAGCGAAAGTTCAAATTTTGATAATTGTTGAAGTTTCACTCTTATGGATAAGTAAAAAAAAATTATGTGCACTACATTGTCAAAATTTGGGATCTTAAGGAGATAAGCAGTTTCAAGTGTTTGAAGCGGAGTATGATATCCCAAATCCCAAACACCCTGTTTGGATTGAAATTTACTAGAATGTAAGTGTATTTTGTTTCAGGTGACCGTTTCTTGAATCAAAAAGTTTAAATGCTGATAGATGTTGTTAAATGTGACTTTAAACATGTGGTTGGTTCGTATGTAGTAGTTTTAGACTAGGTCTCCATGTAACACATGTGAAACAGTCTTACACACGATAAGAGATCTTCCTGGTGTGCTGTGGATGTGAGCTGTGGTGTGCTGTGGATGTGAGCTGTGTTAGAATAATATTCAAAATACTTTAATATTATTGAGTAATGACATGCTACCGTTTCAATTGGCTAATATTCATTATCGGTGTTTCATTTGAATATACTTTTAAATCAAACGTTTTATTTCAACCACATGGAATTTTCATGTCTTGTGTCTAACACTCTAACTCTAACATATATTATAATACACTTAAATATGAGTAATTATACACTTTGGCCTACCATCACTTTCATCTATAAAAACCCACTTGTAGTTGAGTCATAGACAAGAAAGGATAAGAACCATGATTCGAAAAGCTAAATTCATTTAACCACATTCTGTTGTGTTACTTCACAGAAGTTTTCCTGTACATATTTGGGAAATCGTTTCTCACAAGTTCCAAGTAATCTACCACGAGTGCATGTGTTAGGTGACTAGCTAGTTGTATTAACCTTGGGGAGCGATCGGCATTTTGGGATTGCACCTCTGATAATTTGAATTATGCCAAGTGCTTTGCGTGTGCTATATATAAATGTCATGCATTTACTGAAATACAATGACAGAAACGATCTCAATCCCTACATGCCCATGAAATAGAACTGAATTGAGTTAGCACGCCCCATTCAGTCAACATGGCCTCGACTAGCCTTTAGTTGTAGGCATGTAGCAGTTGTGATTGTTAAATTGGCTGTATATGATGAATGAAATTCCATGGTTCTTTGATATAGTGATATTTGACACTAGTTTGTTGTTATCCTTGTCATTGTTAAAGGACGATAGTAACAAAATGATATGACAAACCCTTAGTTGCTAGTTATCCAGCAAGTGAATCCTGATCTGCATGTGAACGAGTTTTAACTGAAACTTAGGAGTTCTGCCTCTGAGATTTATGTTTTGGCAACATCCTGATTTAACTTAACGGGGTCTGTATAACCGATATAACTAAGTCTTTTTGTGCAATCACATCAAATGTTTCAGATGTACGTTGGAGTATGGCTTGTGTTTCCTTGGTAATACTATACCATTGCCTTAGTCAACTCCCAATGTTCCCTGCTTGCATTTGAAATATTCCAAAAATACCTACAAACACACTTAGGGGGTGTTTCTTTTTTTCTGTTAGTGGAAGAAAGTGTGGGGTCCATCAATTTAATATTATTTGTTTTGTAAGTGGGGTCCATTTTTCTCTTATTTCGTCTATCCCCATGTAAGTGTTATTAGGGAGACTCCCCATTAAGACTCATTAACAGCCATGGGTCCTATATGGGCCCCACGCATCCCTTAGCTAACAAAAAAAAAGAAACACCCCTTACATATGACTGGATTAAAAGGGGTTTTCTTCATTAAGTCGGCTAGAGGGAATGAAGGATGCGTTAACCCATTCATTTGTTCTTAACTTGCAAAACAAGCTGATTATATTGAAACCTTAGGTTATGTAAGTTAATGTCACATCCGCTTGATACAGCTTTAAGATGTAGGGAACTGCTACAACAGTTGCGTTTTCTTTTGTATCTCTCATGAGAATACAAGAAATTTAAGTCTTTAATACAAGAAAACTATCATCACAGGCGAAGAGAAGCGAAGAAGGCGGTAGCGCAGGCGAAGGACAAGGCGTACGAAGAGTTGTATAAGAAATTGGACACCAAAGAAGGGCCTAATGATATTTTCAGGATTGCTAAAGCCCGAGAGAGAAGAAGGAGGGATTTAGGAACCGTTAAATATATCAAGGACGAAGGCGGACGGACCATTGTGAATGAAAAGGATATTAGAAAAAGATGGGGAGAGTATCTATCCTCTCTTTTCAACGTGGGAGTTACCGAAGATAGTGGGGAAGAAGTGAACCCTAGCCAACGACCAGAGTGCTACTATTCGAGGATTAGCCAACCTGAAGTAAAGGTTGCACTAAAGAAGATGGGAAGAAACAAAGCAGTAGGGCCGAACCAAATCCCTATAGAAGCTTGGAGGTGCCTGGGTGATGAGGGGGTCGAATGGCTGATTTACCTCTTCAACAAGATATTCGTCGGTGCCAAGATGCCAGAAGAATGGAGACTCAGCGAAGTCATTCCCATCTACAAGAACAAAGGGGATGTGCAAGTGTGTTGCAACTATAGGGCATTAAGCTTCTTAGCCACGCCATGAAGCTCTGGGAGAGAGTTATTGAGAGGAGGTTGAGAAGGGAGACGAGGGTGGCGGAGAACCAATTTGGCTTTATGCCAGGTAAGTCATCGATCGAGGCTATTCACCTCCTCAGAAGTCTCATGGAGAAGTATAGAGAAAGACAAAAGGATCTGCATATGGTGTTTCTCGACCTTGAAAAGGCTTATGATAGTGTTCCACGCGAGTTGATTTGGAGAACCCTTGCGAAGAAAGGAACCCTAAGGAGATACGTGAGGATCATCAAGGATATGTACGAGGGGGCAAAGCCCCGAGTACGGTCGATAGTGGGGATCTCTGAGTTTTCCCGGTGGAAGTAGGGCTACACCAAGGATCAGCCATTAGCCCTTATCTCTTCGCCCTGATTCTAGATGAGCTGGCTCGAGGGATACAAGGGGGCATCCCGTGGAGCATGATTTTTGCTGACAACATAGTGTTGGTGGCGGAATCGGCGGAAGGGTTAAACAACAGACTTGAGCTCTGGAGGAAGGCTCTCGAAGACAATGGTCTCCGAGTGAGTAGAGAGAAAACTGAATACTGAGATGTGATTTTGGGAGGATCGAGGCAGGCCACCACGAAAAAATTGATATTCGATTAGGTGACCAGATCCTGCCACCCAAGGAGTCCTTTAGATATCTGGGATCGATGATTCACAAATCAGGGGGGATAGATAGGATGTTACACATCGGATTAGAGCAGGTTGGACAAAATGGAGGGCGGTGTCGGGAGTCCTTTGCGACAGGAACGTCCCCTTAAAGTTAAAGGGAAAATTTTATAAGGTGGCGATTAGACCGGCTATGTTGTATGGGTCTGAGTGTTGGCCCATATCCAAGGCCCTTGCGAACAGGGTAGAGGTAGAGAATGCTAAGATGGACTTGCGGTAAAACCTTGCTTGACATGATCCCGAACGGAGTTTTCAGAGCGAAGCTTGAAGTAGAGAATATTATCGCGAAGATGAGAAAAGGAAGGTTAAGGTGGTTCGGGCATGTTAGAAGGAGGCCACAATCAGCGCCGGTAAGAAGAATCGAGGAGCTTGTAGTTGAGGGTGTGGGAAGGAGGGGTAGACCCAAACTTACGTGAGAGGATAGAGTTAAGCTCGACATGAAGGAGCTTCTCTTGACCGAGGACATGACCTCAGATAGGAAGGCGTGGAGAGATAGAATTAGGATCTGCGGGTAGGCCCGTTTAGTTGCGTTTTGTGGGTTTAGGCTGTTGTAGGTTTCGCGTTTAGGTGTCCCTTTGTTGCCTTGTCCCTTGCGCTTTGGTTTTTGTGCCTTGTTTTTGCTTTGTTGTTTGCCCGTGCGTTGCTTTGCCCTACTTTAGCTTTAGGCCCCGTGCGTTGCTTTGCTTTAGGTTTCTAGTGCCTCGTTTTTGCTTTGTCCTAGCTTTAGGCCCTG
This sequence comes from Artemisia argyi, assembly GCA_030686995.1. Taxonomy (NCBI): domain Eukaryota; kingdom Viridiplantae; phylum Streptophyta; class Magnoliopsida; order Asterales; family Asteraceae; genus Artemisia; species Artemisia argyi. Next base: position 135,014,448 of record CM060702.1, read on the forward strand.
TGCGGTGCTTTGCTCTGCTCTGTTTTGCTCCTTTAGGTTTGTTTTCTTTTGTTTTCGCTCCCTTAGGATTGTTTGCTTTTCTTGGTGCTTTTTGCCTGTGCCCCCTTGCTTGTGCCTTTTATTCCTGGTTTGTTTGCTGTTTTTTGCCTGCTTTCTTTTGCTTGTTTTGCATGTTTGCTCACTGCTCTTTTTCCTTTCCTTTCACCGGCACACCTGCACTTGCCGGAGGTCTCATTTGGAAGCAGTCTCTCTACTCCCGGGTTTATCCTGGGGTGGGGGTAGGATTTGTCTACATTATACCTCCCCCATACCCTGCCTGGCGGGATTGGGTTTTGTTGTTGTTGTTGTTGTTGAACTGCTACAACAATATAAGGCGGACCCAGGACTCTAAGTTATCAGGTGCACACAATTTTTTCTATGAGTATAAAGGAAAAAATGAACTAAAATGTACGATTTCATTAAAATTGATAAACAAATTAAGAAGACATGTACTTTTATATGTATATATATATATATATATATATATATATATATATATATATATATATAGGGGAGCCTTATTTTCAGAACCCTGTTAAGTGCGAGAACTGCGAGAACCTTTCTAAACCAATGAGATTTTTTTTAATATTAAAAATTATTAATAATTGAAAAGGGCATTATAGTAAAATACAAAATTTATATTCTTTTTGGATTTCCTTAATAAACTCGGATTTTAAATATTCCAAAATTATCAGTTTTTTTTTTTTTTTTTTTTTTTTTTTTTTTTTTTTTTTTTTTTTTTTTTGGCTAGCATGGTTCCAGAATATTAAATGTGCATATATGTTTTTTGTTAAGAAAAGATGAGGTGCATGTATGTTTTTTAAATAATGTAAACTAAAATATGTTTATAGTATGTAATGTTTACACTTTTTCTATCAATCTATCAATATTTTTGTCTAATGATTATTTTTTTGAAAGTTTGAAACACAAATCAAAGAACATAAACATTTATAAAATATAAAACAAGATTCATAAACTTATATGTTACATTCCATTTAATTACAAATACAAAAAAACACATGAAATAATTGCATCTTTTCAAAAAATGGCAAATTATCTTCATGTACAAATATGTTCATGAACTTCCAGGTCTTCAATTATCATCATCTTCATTAATCTAAAAGAATAATACACAAAAACAATTACAAACAAAACAAATAGAAAATGAAATTTTCAACAATTTTACACTAGAAAAAGAGGGTACCATTTTTAGATTTTATATTAACTTTTGAACACATAGGCACCATTTTCACTAACTTTAAATTAACCTTAAAACACGTATAAAACATACATGTTATAAAACATACATGTTTTGAACATACATGTTTAAAAGCATTCAAGTTTTAAAACATACATGTTTTGAACATATATATATATTTTTTATCTACATGAACTAATGATCATTTAAAACAAAACGACATATATTTTTTTTTATCCTACGTACTTTTATTTCCAAGGACTACATAAGTCATGAGAATCAACTAGGCTCATTAGCAATATAAATTATAGATCAGATAAAGAGGGCATGATAATAATAATATAAATTAGTAAGTTGTTAACCTTATTATCAAAATAAAAAACCTTTGGTTGTCAGATGATAAATGGAGCGTGGGCACCCAGAATACAATTAAAATAAAGAGCATTGTCACCATTGTGAACAAAGACCCACTAACAAGACTTGTAACCTTTTTTCAATCACAAGAATCAATCGAGTTAATTTAAGATCGAAAAAGGTTTTAGTTTTTTATATAAACAATATTTCGTTTTCAAGTCGAAAGCCAACAAAAATTCAATTCGAAGTCAATTTTTTTTTTCAGATCGAAAAAAAAAAACATTCGATTAACATATATTAAATCGAAATAATGAGACAATATTACCTGGTTGTAACTCTTCGGGCTTTGTTAAAAATCACGAACCCTTTTCAAATAATATATATTTCGAACGAATAATACTGATTTTGTTAGGCAGGAAAGCAGTGAAAGATGGTGGTGTAGGAAGGAGATATAGAGAGAGGGCGGCTAGGGTTTCTAGGGGAAGGAGGCAGTTATGTGGGAACCAAAGAGATAGGAATACGTGTTCTCAAAATTAATATCCAATTACAAAAAGATAATTTTGTAATCCCTAAAATACCCTTCCAGCATTTCAAAAATTAATTTGGTGATTTACTTTATTACATTTATGCCACAAGTGATCTTAACCCTTGATCAACAAATCCAATGGCTAAAACAAGGTTCTCGCAGTTCCCGCATTTAACAGGGTTCTGAAAATAAAGATACACTATATATATATATATATATATATATATATATATATATATATATATATAGAATTGAGATCAAATGAGAATTTTCTTAAAGTTGTAAAAATGAGAACCAACCAAAATCTGACAAATGACACTCAAGTTAAAAGAAAATAAAAACATAATTAATTATAACTAAAATTGTTAAAAATTTGATGGGTTTTCTTATGAAAATTGACATAAACTAAGTGATACACTTTGATTCAACGTGTAATGTGTATCAAGGTTTAGTATTGTGTATCAAGTTTTTTGTGGTTGTTGTGTATTAGGTGTATCAATTTATGTATAAGAAATTAGTTTTTTGAGATTTTAATGTATATGTATCAAAAATTTAATGGTGTATCAGTAATCCGTTTCTCATGTATGAGTTGGTTATTAGTCGATTTAATGTTAACTTGTATTAATATATAATATTTTGGTGCATCTTTGCTAAAATGGTTATGTATCAATGTTTTAATGGTATTTTAGAATAGTTTTCATTTTTACAACTTTAAGAAAGTTCTCACATTAACCTTCCCCTATATATATATATATATATATATATATATATATATATATATATATATATATAGTGGATTAACTGAACAAGACATGCATGTATTTGTGTGACAAAATTTTGGGACCAGGTTCATTTCGAAGAATTTGAGAATTTTTAACGAAAAATTACACTAGGCGACACACATCCACCGGGTTCCCGTGAACCCCCCTAGGTCCACCCCTGCCAGTATTATGAAGTCCTATCTCAAGTATGACTTTAGTCACAAGTTTGTCTTTATACCTATGGAAATTCTTGGGACTTTCTTTTTTGGTTTTATGAACCTAACCATCTTCAGTCACGCCTTGTGGAAAAAAAGATACACAACAAATATTGGCCAATGATGTTCACATTCTTACTCTTGAGAATATGCTTAAAACTGCAACACCATCTTTTTTTATTCCTTTAAGAGGAACAATCAGATATTCTGGATGCACTTCCTCAAACACCTAGTGTGAAGCATAAAACTTTTATCTTGAAGGTCCAGGGCACAAAATTAGTCAAAAGGTTCCAAGTTCCAACATTCCACATATGGGCATGATAGGTCGTATTGCCTGCATAGATGCCATGTTCACTGCCCCTCGGTTCCACAGGGTCAAGTAAGTGATGCAGCACGTTAGCAAAACAGATTTTGGAACACGGAGAGCAGTTGTAATTTGTATATTTAGAATCATAAATGTGACGCTTGTGTTTAGTCATTTCTAGTTGGGGCATTTGATTTTTGTCCAATAATGCAGATATAGCGTTCTCTACCGTGCTTAATAGATAAACACACCTGGTTATCAGTCTAAAACTGGCGAATAGGAGATCTTTGAATGGTTTAAAATCTTTAGGAATACACCCAAAATGAAACGAAGAAGAACATATGGACATGCCAACCTGAGTGATTGGAGTTGAGAAATTATATCCCTCGTTTCTATTGGGTATCCACTTCTTTAATGTTGTCACGTCTATTGCCCGTAGTTAAGCAAACATAAAAAAGCATATCAGTTCTTTTGTTTTGGCTTGGATGAAGAATTGGTTGAGCAAATTTTTACCAATATATATATATTTTGTTAACTTGTAATGGCAGTCCCAAGACGAATGCGATCACCTAATTAATCTTGCTAAACCACATATGGAGAAGTCTACTGTCGTTGATAACGACACTGGCAAGAGCAAAGATAGTAGGTATGCATTTTCTGTCTGTTACCTTTCATGATATATATACTTTACTTAGCTCCTTTTGACTAATTTTATTACTACTTTTGTGGTGTATATGATTCAGGGTGCGTACGAGTTCTGGAACATTTCTAGCCCGAGAGGTTGATGAAACAGTCGCCGCCATTGAAAAGAGGCTTGCAGATTTCACCTTCTTGCCTGTAGGTATGCATTTTTACCAGAGGTGACAACTTCCACTCATCAACTAGTGAATGGAGCGGCTTAGAGCCTTAGATTTTGTTGGATCTCAAACGGGTTAAATTTGAAAATTAAGCTAAAAGGGTAATGGGCCGAAATCAAAATTGTCGAATCAGAAACTAAAGGGGAAGAAGCCAATGGGTCAAATAAAAAAAAAAAAAAAAAGGAAAATGAGGAATATGTCAAATGGGTTGATTGTTGAAAATCCCAAGTCCATTCTTAATGCATAAAAGTGTTTGCACTTTTACCTACCTGTCTACTTATTGTCTAACGCACTTCGTCACTGAAACTCACACTAGCTGATGCACTTTCTGTCCAGAAAATGGAGAAGGACTGCAAGTTCTGCATTATGAAGTCGGACAGAAATACGAACCTCACTATGACTACTTCCTTGATCAGTTTAACACCAAGAATGGGGGTCAACGAATGGCTACTGTTCTGATGTACCTGTAAGTAATGTTTATTTGTTAATAAATCAAATCATGCTAACGGTGTTCTCAGGATCTCGCGTATGTTTGTGCTCTTGTTTACAGTTCAGATGTTGAAGAAGGGGGTGAGACAGTGTTTCCCTCCGCAAAGGGAAACATTAGTGCTGTGCCATGGTGGAACGAGTTATCTGAATGTGGAAAAGAGGGGCTATCTGTTAAGCCAAAAATGGGCGATGCATTGCTTTTCTGGAGCATGAGACCTGATGCATCTCTAGACTCTTCAAGTTTGCATGGTGAGTTATTTTTCATCTATGCTTGGTATAAAAGATTTAAAAAATGGGCCGATCTGGAATGTTAGATAATTAATTTAAAATCTTTGGGTTGAAACATATAATTTCTTAGATCAGGTCAAAATGTGCCGGGTTGGTCCAAACACTTTTTTTTTAAGATTATTAATTCGTCAAACACGACTACAAATTTTTTATTACTAACATAATCTGAATATTCAAATGAAGCCACTAGGATTTTGTATGAAGTCAAAAAATACCCACTCGGTGATTTCGACACGTCTAACCCATTTGAGCTGTTTCATTTTTTGCTAACTTTTTTATGTTAGACCTGTTTCGGTTTAAATATGACCCAAATCGACCCATGAATAAGTAACACCTGTACTCCATAATTGGTTTTCCCACTAGTGGTATTTTGCATAGTGTATGAATTAAATAACTGTTCCAAACGATCTGGTTTATGACCAATTTTTCATCTGATCACCATCTTATCGTTTGTAGGTGGCTGCCCTGTTATTAGGGGGAACAAATGGTCCTCAACAAAATGGATTCATGTCGATGAGTATAAGGTTTAATTTTGCTTAAAAGGTACTCCCATAAAGCTTTACGACCTCCTACTGCTACTGTAGAATGCTGTATCAACTTGTAAGTAAGAGACTCAAAATCATAAGTAAAGGTGGCAAGTTCGACTCGTTCACTTATAAATGGGTCAATTTGGGTTCAAACCGGTCAAATAGTTTTAAAGTTGTCCACAGTCTATTTTATATGCATCCACCTCCTCAAGTGATGTTACTTCCCCTATAGATTATGATTATAACTGTTTTGAAATCATAATCAACAGGCTAAATGTTTAGTAAACACATGTAAAAGGGGCAAAAAAATGTTAATGGGCCAACACGGCCAGCCAGTTTCAACCCATACCCATTTTGACTCAGTAGCTTACATCCTTTAACCCGCCCTTCATGCCAACTTTATTTGCAGTGATTTGGTTCAAATATTTTACTAGATACAAAGTGTGGCAATGGCCAATTATGATCATAAAAATCCTATCATTCCTATGTAAATTCCTTATGCAACACATCCCTTTTAATAAGATATCCATGTTAAAGTTATATCAAAATTATGTCAAGCCAGCCAAAAACATACAAAGAGGTTTGCTATAAAGTTATAGTTCTGAGATGAACAGATATCCAAATTACAAACCTAGTATTTGTACTACTTTATATTTGTATTTTAAAATTTTGACAAAGAATCACACTTTCCGGTTATTTTTTACTTGTGCTCACTAACTTGTCTTGATCTTTAATATATTCAACTGATGTGGCTGCCCTTGCACAATCTATTTTGGCAGGTCTCGGATGTTATAACAAATGTGTTCAGGCATGACATCAGATGTTAACGAAGCCCCGAGAATTTGTCTGTCACTGTTCATATACTCATCCTTCATTTCTATGTAATTTCTTTCATATTAATCCTTCCATCAGTTTTGATAGTTTCAACTCATCTATCAACATAGTACCAACAACGTAACTTATTCTTTATACAAATAAGAAACATATGAGTTACTGTCCATGTTCTTAATATTTAGTGAAAGTCAGATTTTGTCTCAAAATTATTCAATAATATTAACAAAAGGTGTACCAAGTAAAAAATGTGGTTAGCTAACCCACCAGATTGTTGAACAAATTCGAATATGACTTCCTTTGCATTATTCAATACTCTAATAGTTTGGCTGTTTTATTTTATTACTTGTTTGTACGCTGTCCAAGGGTAACATCTTTTTATCTAAATGTTTTATCAAGCATATGCTACATAAAATATGCAAACAAAAGTATAATATGTTAAAAGTGAAGTTTAGGGTGCGTTTGGTACCAAACGCACCCTTAAAGCAATAAATTTTGTAAGGTACTGTATATATGTATAACAAGCTGAAACAATAACTTATTCATTTTTACAACTCTCCGAGGGGTATTTTTTTAAACCACAGATATCTCAAAAAAATAGTGGCAAGGACATCTAACATCCTTAGAAAGAGGTTTCACTAGCTACATATTTGAAGATAGTCAGAGTAAGGGTCGGAAACACTCATAGGTTGCGTCTGAGTTAAAAGACGGGTGTTTCTTTTTCCCCCTTAGCTAAGGGATGCAATTTAATATTATTACTTTTTTGATGAGGCCCACAAAATTCTCTTGTTCCATCTATATTCACAAGGCTTAATTTATCAACCCCTCACCGTTAAGATGCTTATATAGTAGCAGGACCACATACATCCTTAGCTAAAAAAAAAAAAAAGAAACACCCCACCCATCCGAAGAAACCTCATCCATTCGCCCATTTTCTGTGAGGGGTATTCTTTTCCAGAAACAAAACCTATAAGGCTATTATAGTCTTTTCAAAAAAAAAAAAAAAAAAAAAAAAAAAAAAAACATATAGACTCGCCATTGAAACATAGACTAGACGTGCTAATAGAAAGAAAAAAAAAAAAAAAAAAAAAAAAAAAAAAAAAAAAAAATCACTAATCTAAATCTATACTACTTATAATACATCTTTAACCCTCTCTCATATTAATTTTTTAAGATTACATAAAATAGATTTTTAAGTAAATACAAGTAAATAAGCATAATTTACAAGTATTTAAAGGACAAATAAAACTAAAAAGAACACTATTTAACCCATACAATTAATACACTGTTAAAAACACCATTTCACCAAAATATACAACTATTTAACCACAATATACAATCTAATTATGCTTCCAAAACATTAAGCTTTCAAAAAATTTGATCAAGATGGTGTGTACATGTTAAACGTTGTGTATCGAGAAGTTCTTCATATAGAGTAAATATAAACGTGTGTAGGATTTTCAATATGATGTATATACATATATTGTAAAAGAATTTATCATATGAATTTGTAGTCTCATCAATAAATGTATAGTATTCAATTATTGCACTTTATAAAATATCGTTAAGCATTTGATATATTGATTATTTGTCCGTGATGGACATGCAGACACGCCACTAGATATTTGGTGTCGTTAATATTTATTTTAAGGTATCTCACGCTGCAACGTGCGGATACCAACTAGCCTATATGAAGCAACGTTGATATTTTGCTTGATTATTAGTTAATATTTAATGATATTAGAATGCTGTCATGTTAGAACCTTAAATAATAAATAGTTAAATACTACTAGTGGACATTGTTGTTTTTTGTTTAACTCTTGGCAAGCTGTTGCATTCCTTTCTGATCCACCATTTAAAAACATCCTATAACTTTACTTATATCTTACTAGTATATACTAGGGTGGCAATTTCTGATCCGACACAAAACCTGACTTGAAATCGACACGAAAATTAACAGGTTTGGGTTGAGCTAAATAGATTGTGGGTCAGGTTTGGGTCGACATATCTAACCCTTTTATTAAACAGGTCAGGTTCGGGTTGAGAATAAAATAAACGTGTCTACCGCAACCCATTTAAGTTTTGTTTCTTAATTAAAAATTATTTATAATTAATTATACGGGTTAAATGGGTTAAAAGGGTCAACCCACTAACACATTTAACCCATTTAACTCGTGTAATGTGCTAACTTTTATATATAAAACGGATTAAATGGGTCAACTCGAAACCCGTTTAACATATTCAATCCATGTAACCTATTTAACCTGTCAACCTAAGTATATATACGGGTTAAATGGGTCAGGTTCGGGTTACGTGTAAACAGGTTAGGGTTGAATAGCTGACCCGATAATTTAAATGGGTCAGGTTCAGGTTGGGGTTTTCTGACCGGCCAACCTGACAACCCGAACCCGACCCGAATTGCCACCCCTACCCTATATACTAAGATAATAAGCCACTTACGTATTATATAAGAGATTTTTAAAAATTAGAAAAAGTATGTTAAGCAACTGATATTATATCAATGAGAGTGTATTATTTTGCCATATGACAAAAATGAGCCATCTCATTAGACAATTGAGAGTTAAAATTAAACTTTGCTTTGTCAAACATAAAAAAAGTTGTCTATGACAAAACTATGTATAAAAATACATATGACGATTTTGTAAAAAAATAAAAAAAATAAAAAATAATAAAAAGATAAAAAACTACAATAAATAATTTTAGTAGTTAAATTTTAAATAAAATATGACACTTATTACTTTCCAAGCTTTTTAATAACTTTTTAAATTTAGCATATACCCTCTTATACTTTACAGCTACTAGACTTTATTATTTGTGTTTAAAAAACAACTTATATTTATTATTATTATTTATAATTATTATTATCATTATAAATTAACTTTATATATATGTACAGGATTATAAATATTAAATAACAACACAAATTACTATGATATGTAAATGAATACATGAAATTGTACAAATATGAACGACCATGTTATTCCTCTTTATGACTTTAAGTAAGAATAATCAGATTTTTTTTTTTTTTTTTTTTTTTTTTTTTTTTTTTTTTTTTTTTACTAACAACTCATGTTATTCCTCTTTATAAGTTTAACATGTGTGTACACGTGTTTAAAAATTAAATACGGCTATAATTATTATTAACGAGAAAATAAATATTAAATACCGGTATTGATCGATATTAATACATAACGAAAAATCTATGCAAAAGATCGTGAGTACGCGGGTATTATAATTGTATAAGTATTAAATGTTTTACAAAAATTCGTAGAAAAGTATATATAAGGTTAGAAATTAGTGCGGCTAAAATTATTATTAACGTAAAAATAAATATCAAAATCAAAGCACGGGTTCCTAGGACATGAAAATAAATACCTTTAAAGAAATACGTAGTACTTATTAATAGAAGTTTCAGAATATAATAAATATTAATTGATATTATGATAAAAAAAATGTAAAACCTCGTGTATTTTCGTGGTATTACCACTGGTATGCTATCACCCTAATATAATTGTTTAAAACTGAGTACTTCATTTGTTTGAGTTATATTTTGAAAGATTGTTAATTAAAACTTATTCTTCACTCAAAAGATCTACAATAATTATATGAAAATGAACACTACACTCAGAGCTACCTGAAAAAAATTCCCAAAATTGGCCATCATAATACTACTATAAATGCTTATGTAATGTACCAATAATAAGATAACTTACAAGTTACAAGTGTGCTTGTGGCAATATAAATTTTCCATATACCTATCATCCAACAAAATATCTTTCTAAAACAAATATAAAAATAACCGAATCATCTATCATACACTTTTATTAATACTTTAATTATCAAGAAATAGGTCCCTCTTATTATATTGTTGTCATGTGATTTACAAGTTTGTAAGAAATCAGTGTAGCCTGATACTGGTGTGTTGGTTATCTGTTAATGTTCTTGCTACAAAGTTGGTACATAATCATTTTCACACAAGTTGCTTAAAAATTTGATATGTGTATTAGTAGGTATATTGAAAGAGAGACATTGCTAACATTGCTAACATTTATCATATGCGAATACTCTTTCCGTGTTAAAATAAATGTCTAATTTGCAATTTTGTTTGTTTCGAAATAAGTATCAACATTCATATTATGTCACTCAAAACACATTATTAAAATAACAACAAAATATTTAATTGTTCGTAAATCTTTATATTTTTCTGAAACTGTGTGTTAGTATCAAAGTAGACACTTATTTTAACAGATGTAACACATACTATGTTTTAAGAAAAACTCGGTGCGATAAAGATAATGCAAATGCATTATGTGAAACAAAATTTAGCTTTTCGCTTAATACGTAACAGGTTGGGAAGACACTCAAATATATTCTATGAGAAACAAATTACGAATTCCAATCTATCTTCCTTATACATAGTAATGCCAGGAATCTCTTTCATTACATACGGACCATTTTTTATGGAAGTAATCAACAACTTACGCTCTTTGTAGCCCATTAAAACATTCATAAACCTTGAAGACCATTGAACATAGTTTCCCCGATACATCATGGGAGGCCTAGCATCATTCCCTGCTGCCAATGCATATTGAATAGTAGACATTGTGATAGTGTATCTTGTTATGAGATGTTGCTTTTGTTTGAGTGTGACGTTTTAGTTTGTTTAAAGTTGTAATGGTTAATTGTTTGGATTATTAAATTATGATATGTGAATGATTAAAGTCTCTTAATAATTTTAATCTTTTAAGGGATATGAAAATTTATAAGAGTCTTCAAGTCAAGATATCGCAAATAATTATCGTGAATAGTAACTATCGCAGCTTTCTGGTGAAAATTGGGCAGAGTTTTCTTTTGCAAAATGTGGGTACAGTAAGTCTCGGAAGATCAGGTATCGCAGAACTTTGTGATATCACAATTGTACAAAATCTATCGTAGCAACTTCTTGAGATTTGAGCAGAGTTTTCTTTCGTAAACAGTGGGTAACAGAAACCTTCGCAAAGGAAGTATCACAGCCCTTTCTATCGCAGCCCAAATCAATAGTTATCGCAAACACCTATCACATACTAGAATGTCTATCGCAGATGTTACAAAGCCTAGTATCGCAGCCAAAACCTTGCGATGCGAACATAACTGATGCAAGCAAACCTTAAACCCAATTTTTACGAGCAAAAAGTACACTTTTTCTGAAACTCTTAAACCACAAAAATCAACCTAAATCTTCACTAAATACTTAAAAGTTTTCAGTAAGATGATGAAAAATGTAACACCCCCATTTTTATAGATCGCACGAAATTAGATCTGGGGTATTACTTCATGGTATAATAGTCACAGTAATAGAAAATGACTCGAAAAAAGACGTTTTTAGAAAATGAGTTATCATTCATTAAAATATCAGAGTTTTTATAAAAAGGAGGTCCCAAAATCTATGTGAAACATAGAGTTTGAATGATAACCGGTTCGAAAGTCCTCCAAGTCCAGTGCCACTCCGTGCCATAAGTTGCTCAGTTACCTAGGATACATGCTTAAAGAGTCAACCCAAAGGTTGAGTAATATTCATAGGTTTTAGGTTGAAATGGTTTAGTAGGCCATGGGCTACGTTGTTATATACCTATTAAAGTAGGAAGAAACCGTATTTAAACAGTTTGTGTCAGTATTGTATGATCAGTACAATACTGGAAAATGTATTATTGCACTAAGCTCATGACACCGCACGATAACATGTCTAGGTCATTGGGCACTGCAGACTAAACCATGACAGGATGTAATAAGCTTAACTTGCCAAAGTTAAACCTATAGGGTTGATGAAGCGAAAAGTGTACTGCTTTTGGGGGGTCATTTAAGGCCAAAGTCGAGATTATTTGATCAAATATTTCCCTAAATCGTTCCTTTTGTCATTTTAGGTACTTTTGAGAGGAATTTTACAAAAGAAACTATTTTGGACGTTTTTGGAGCGAAAAAGTGAAGAAAACGACAAAGTCTCAAAAGCATGCTGGAAATTGCACTTGACGGAATCACAAGGTGCTAGTGACGGCGTCATGAGTTGACAAAAGGGTGGATAAATCAAATACACGTGACGCGCCAGAATGTTTTGTGAAGGGGTCGTGACGGCGTCACGTACAAATTTGTCAAGGCCATCAAGAGTAACTGCAAAGAGTGACGGCCCAGAACCCATAAAGAGTGACGGCGTCAGAAGTGGATCTAGGCAATACGAGGTTGTTTTGGCGGCGAGTTGATGGCGTCACACATTGCTCTTGACGCCGTCAGGAGACAAAATCTATATATAGTTTTCTATTTTTCATTCATTGTGTGCAACTTTGAGGGAATAAACCCTAGACGAATTTTACAGGTTTTTCAAGGGTTTCAACCATTTGTTTCTTCCATGCTTAATTGAAGATAAATACTTTACCAAATCATTCAATATGTCTATTTGTTGTTTGATTATATCTTACGCTTGTCTTCTCTTTAACATGCTAGGCTAGGTTTTCTTCGTGTTTGCTTAGATGTAATGAAACTTAGATATTGATTATGGGTTGATTGTTTGTTTATAATTGTTGTAGATGAATGAATTCGATGTTAGGCTTAAGAAAACTGGTAGACTTCCAATTGGTAACTTGCTTGAACGTCTTAAGAAACATGATCGGAGGTGTACTACGATATATTGGTTGTATTTAATGCGTAGGTAACTACTAATGAGGCCATGTTAGGAGCTAGTAGTCGGCTCGACATAGGAAGAGGTAGAAGTTTATAGAGTTAGGGAAGATCGTACACGGCCCTACGAATGGTATTAAGGAATATAACCCGTCATCCATGCAATTGTAACAAACTAATCAACCTATAAAAGATAGCGAACGAGTAGTGATAGCTAAGTAAACACAATTTCCTCTCATTATTGTTTACACCACAAATTAGTTTAAGTTTAGTTTATTTTATTTTGATTGCATCTTTAGTTAATTGGGTTAGTTGACTAGCAACTAATTCCGCCCACTCTTTCCAAAAACCAAGATTTTACTAGCTTTCCTTAAAATATAAAAATACAAAAAGAATCATCCCTCACCTCTAGGCCTAGTTTTAGTGACTTTTAACCCTAGCGAATACTATTCTTTGAGTTGAACGATCAATCCCCCGGTACTTGTCACTATACTATACTACAACGAACATGTACACTGCCTGGTGGGGATTGCAAGCTTCTCAAGATCCCTTGAGAGGTAAAACCTTTTGCGAAGGCGCAATTCCATGCATCAAGTTTTTGGCGCCGCAGCCCGGGGAATAGTATTGTCTAGGTTAAAATTTCTTTTTATTAGGTCTACTTGCTAGATTCCTTTCTAATAAGTTTTTTATTTTATTTTTATAGGTTTTCTTTGTCTATCTTTTTCTTCGTTCCTTTGTTCATAACATTTGCCATCCGCTATCATGGAAGGTGGTAATCTCTTTGATCCCATTAACCCACCACAACAAAACCACCCACAAAACCCACCACTACCAAACCAACCTCCTAGACCCCGAACCTTAGGAGAGTACTCCCGTCCTAGCCACCAAGGCTATCGAAACACCATTGAGCTCACTTAAGGAGCCAATGTGTCTCCCTTGCGATTCGACACCATCCAGTTGGTGCAAAGCGGATGTGCATTCCATGGACTTCGTTCCGAAGATCCTAATCAACATCTCAAGTCAAAATAGTAGATTCCATAGATCTTGATGTTGGAACTCGAGAGACGACCCGATTGCGTCTCTTTCAATTCTCTCTACGTGACCAAGCTAGTCAATGGCTTGAGCGTTTAGCCGCGGGATCCATCACCTCTTGGGAAGATCTCACCACTCGTTTCATTGCTCAATTTTTCCCAACGGGAAGAACTACTAAGCTTAGAAATGATATCTTGATGTTCCAACAACGTCAAGGTGAAACTCTCTATGAAGCATGGACTCGTTTCAAGGACTTACTCCAAAAAGTCCCTCATCATGGAATAGATCTTTGGCTCCAAGTCTAAATTTTTTACGACCATATCGATCTCTCCACAAGGTGAACCATTGACCAATCGGCCAGTGGCAACCTTCGTGATCTAAGTGCGGAAGAATCATGGGAACTCATGATTGGGGCTAAACCATCAGATATTATTGACCAAGGTCAATAAGTCAAAAACAGCTCAATCCAATTCTCCGTGGATAGTATAGTGTTTCCCCGGGTCGTTATGACCCATCGAGATTGCAATGGTGCTTTGAAAACGTTTTTAGGAATGAGTGGCACTGAGGACAGTAGCCAAAGATGATTGAGAAGTGATTATGCTACTGATTATTTGGTATTTGAACAATTTGGAATAATATTAACAATAACAGATATACAGATATAATCACAGATACACAAATGGAAATCAGATTACAGACAGAAAAAAGTGGATTTAACAATTTAAAACTACAGGGGGTGCAAGTGAAACTTTTTACAAACTTAAAATGAAAAGAAAATTTAAAATGAAAAGAAAATGATTTACTTGATTATTTTAATATTTAAATACTAATTAATTAATAAAACTTATTTAAAAAGTAATTTAAATTAAACTAAAAATGATAAAGGCTACAAATTAAACTAGAAACTTGCAAAATTATTTTCTAAACCTATAAATTAACTTAAAGAAAATATAAAAATTAAAAAGAAATGTTTTTGTCTTTTTGTGGGTTTTCTTTTAATTAAATACTAATTATATCAATTAAACTATTTAAAATATTTTAGATTACTAATAATACTAAAATGACTTAGAAAATTATAGAAAAATTTATAAAACTAATTAACCATCACAGGAATCCTAAAAAATTATAAAAAGTTTCTAAAAATTATATTTAGACTATTTTACTAATTATTTACTTTTTAATTAATTAAAACCTAATTTAACTAAATTAATTAAGAAATCTATAAAATGAATAGTAGAATTTAAGAAACTATTTTCTAAAAGTCTTAAATGATTTATGAAACCTAGGAAAAATATAAAAACCTACTGTTGTTAATTAAAAATTAAGAAAACTATTTAATTACTAATATTATCTAATTAATTAATTAATTAAACTATTATTAATTCTAGTAATTATTAAATCAAATGAGAAAAATCTAAGAAAATCACTGAAAATACTTTAAGATGACAGGAAATTAAGAAAAATATGAAAATGGTGAATTGCTTGTTAATAAGCTAAAAGGAAAATTAAAAAGATAAAATCTATGAAATAGAAGCTATCACTATTTTTAAATCTGGTTTTTTTGTTGGTTTTTCTTTTTGACAGATGATAATAAGCTAAAAATAAGAAACTTTTGTGAAAATACTTTTACAATTGTTTTTATATAAATAATGTATAAAAATGTTATTAATATCTTTCGATATCCTTAAGTTTTGACGATCACAAAATATAAGAACATTAAATGCAAAGTTAATACGTAAACAAGTTTTAAGCAAGTTTATATCATCTCATCCAACATAATCACTTAAGGTATGAATAAACAAGTGACTAATACATTTTATGATCAAAAGGATGTTTATTTAAATAATACAAAGTTTATAAAATTAAATAAACTTATTATATATTTTTGAAAAACATTTTTGGTAATAAAGGAAAATGTTTTATTCATAATAAATATATGAATTCAAAATTTTAACCAAAATCAGTTAGTTTTTCACCAAATAAACTTTCCCCAGAAAAAGACAAGAAAACTGCAGTTTTCGTCTGGGCGGCCCCCTTAATTTTAAGGGGGCCGGCACACAATTAAGGGGACCGGCCACGCTCCCCTGTCAGATTCTATCAGGAATTTTTCCCTATAAATACCACCTTAAATCTGGAATTTTTCCCACCTCTTGCACGAAAATTTTCAGATCCAAATCTCTCTAAAGATCCTCCTAAAAACCCTTTGATCATATAATTGTTAATCCTTGTTTCAAGTGATTCATTCCCTCACCTTTGATCTCTCAAAGTGCAAGAGAAGAATACTCCTTCAACATCAAGTTGTGAAGTATTGTAGATTTGTGTATATAGTCTAGTTGTTGTATATATTTATTGTAAAGGTGTGATAGTATTGTAACTAGATAGATCTAGGAGTAGAAGTTGTGAATAGAAGTAGTGAGATATAAGTAGTTTGTTGTGAAGAAGAAGAGCTAGGAAGTAGATAGTTGTGAAGAAGATTGTTGTGAAGTAGATAGCTGTGAAGCTAGATAGGTGTGAAGAAGTAGTGTTGTGATTAAGTGGTGACTAGGTGTGAAGAAGGTGTGTAGAATGTGTGAATAAGTTGTGACGAAGTTGTGGTGTGTATATTGGTGTGTAAGGTTTTCTCCGCCATAAGGGAGCTTGTTGACATAATGAAGAAAACTCTCGAGTAGGTGACTCGAGGTGTGGAGTAGGGCAAGGAAGGTGTCCTTGTAGCCGAACCACTATAAATCCTTTGTCTTGCGGTTAGATTTTTCCATATCTTACTTATTATATTGTTTATATCGTTATTACTTTTGCAGACGTAGACGTTTATATATGTAGTTGCTCATATAGTGCTAGTATTGATTTTACTTAAAGATCAAACAAAAGTTTCATTCACAAAACAAAGTTTTTACAATCAAACTAAAAAGGTAACATACATATAATTGATCATTTCGATCAAGTATAGTTTTCATACAAAATATAACTAAGGATTATAAAATAAACGTTTACTTACTTGTCTCTCGTATATAGCTATAATTGTTTATATTATGCATGTGTTGATTTCACATACTTAGCTTACATTATTATTATTGTTTATACTTAAATATAGTGGTTCATATTGTTCAAGATTTGAGTTCACATAAGATAGAATCAAAGTTTTTAAAAGTAAACAAGACTTTAAAACTAAACTAAGTTTTCATAATAAAATTAAAAAGACGTAAAACTATTCAACCCCCCCCCCCCCCTTCTAGTTTTTCACAATTGGTATCAGAGACAGGTTAAACAAGATTTTTAAAATAAACTGTATTTTAAAACTTGAAACGATCTATGGAATCTGAAAAATATTAGAAGGGCAATCTATGCAAAGACCACCACTATTTGAAAGTGATGGCTTTCTTTATTGGAAAAATAGATTTGAAACTTATGTGAAATCAAAAGATCTTGATCTTTGGCATGTCATTACCTTTGGTGATTTTCCCCCTATTCAATATAATTTTGAAACTAAAATGGATGAAATTGTATCTTTTAAAAAAGAAAATGATGATTTGAAAAGGAAACTAGCAAAAAATAATGAGGCTAAAATGGTTATTTATAATGCGTTACCACGCAAAGAATATGAAAGAATTTTTATGTGTAAAACCGCAAAATAAATTTGGGATTCTTTACTAATCACTCACCAAGGTAATAGTCAAGTTAAAGATAACAAAATAGATCTTCTTGTTCAACAATATGAACAATTTACGATTCCCGAGGAGGAATCAATCGATAATGCTTTTGCTAGGTTTAACACTATCATCACAAGTTTAAAAGCACTTGATGAGAATTTTTCTAGTAAGAATTTTGTTAGAAAATTTCTTAGGGCTCTTCATCCAAAATGGCGAGCTAAAGTTACGGCGATTGAAGAATCGAAGAACTTGTCAACTCTTCAACTTGATGAGTTGATCGGCAACCTGAAAGTCTACGAAGCAATAATAAAGAAAGACTCGGAGATGGTCAATGGAAAAAGAGAGCAAAGCAAGTCAATTGCGTTGAAAGCTAGGAAGGAATCTAGTAACGAGGATAGCTCAAACTCCGAAAGTGATGACGAAGAATATGCGATGGCCGTAAGAGACTTCAAGAAATTCTTCAAAAGGCGAGGAAGATTCGTTAGACAACCGCATGATGAATGGAAAACAAACCAAAGAAATAAAGATGACAAAAATGGCAAAAGTGATAGGAAGTGCTTCAAATGTGGTGATCCAAATCATCTCATCGGAAAATGTCCAATGATGTCAAGAGATCAAAATCAAAAGGCGTTTGTTGGAGGAGCTTGGAGTGATAGCGATGACGATGAGAAAGAAATCACAAATGAGGAGAAGTTTCTTATGGCTAAGACATCAAGCGAGGTACGTTCCGAAACCGAATACTTTAGTGACGAAAATTTATCATTAGACGAAAATGACTTAGATAGTGAATATAATAGGTTATGCAAATTAGGTCAAAAGGTTATAGCTAAAAATAAGTCACTAAAACATATTAATAATCTATTAGAAAATGAAGTACTCGAATTAAAAATTAGACTACAACATTTGGAAAAAGGAAAAGAAGTTTTTATAAAATGTAAAACATGCATAGAGGTTAAAAATGAAAACGAAAAACTTAAAGATGAAATTTTCAAACTTGACAAGTTTAAAAATAGTAGTAACCCACTTAAGAAAATAATAAGTGTTCAAGAAACTTCGGAAGATAAAATTGGTTTAGGATTAACCTCAACTAATGTTTCAACTAGTGAAAATAAAAGTATAAAGTTTGAATGTGAATCTAGTAAACAAAAATCATTAGAATCAAAACCTAAGTATATACTTACAAAAGATAGAAAAATACCCATTGCGTATGATGAAAAAGTAAAAACTTTTTATAAACCATCCTTAAAGACCGAAGTAGGATCCTCTAAATCTAAATTAAGATCTAAATCTCCACCACCAAGAAAACCAAATAATCTTCATACTCGATCTAAAACACCCCAACCTAGAAGAAACCAAAATAGACAAAACTACAATAATACTAGTCATCAAATATAGAATTATCAACCAAGTTACAATCCTTGGGGAATATTACCACCATACATGCATCCTAGCCAAATGTTGAATATGTTTGGACCAAACAACTTTGGACCAATGAGACAATGGGGACAAAGTGGCTAAGCTGTCAATCTTGGAAGTAGTTGGAATATCATCTACTAATGACTTCTATGAGTCAACATGGTCACTTGAAGTGCTTGAAGATATTCCATTGAAGACTAAAAGGTACGCGTTTCTTTTAAGTTTATCACTATAATTTGCATGCTTAGATAAATGATTAGTTAGATTAATACTTAGCTATACATATATACGTACATAATAGCTTATATTCTTATAACCTAGAAACATCATTGGTTGACTCTCCTAGGAATAAGATAAAATTGTTCATTGCCGAACAAAATAGAAAATGGAAATCTTCTATATCCACTATTAGCAAACTCATGGTGATGAAGTGAAATGAGTTAAGTGGATCGATCGTTAATATAGAAGTAGGATTAGATCCCTCGCGTAAGAAAACTATGAATGAAACAAGCTCTCGTAGACTATGGCATTAAGTTAGATAAGCGTGCGAAAACAAATGAACTATAGATGTTAGGTTATACCCCATTCAACACTCTCGCATCTAACATATATATTATCGTCTTCATTTCCTTTAGGATCATAAGATATGTAGAAACGATAGCATGAGATAATAATAGGCTTAACCAATCCTCTTGAGCATGAGATCTTTAATAAACATTTTTTTTATTTGATTTATGATATTTGTTGTCAAAAATCTAATTTCTCTAAAAATATGCAAAAAACCTCACATTTTGGAAAATTGTTTTTTAAATAACTATCCCACTTTTAAATAACATGTTTTCACTATCAATATCCACAATTTTGTTTTGATCAAAACTAAAGATTGGGAAAATATCCTTTACCATTCATTCACACATTTCGAAGTAAAAACCCAATCTATCTTATTCAAATAACTCTCACATCTAAGTGAAAACCTACTTTCAAACATTGCTGAATAATGCTAAAAACATCTCTTTTAAAATCATGCATGGTGATCTCATATTTATCATCTATATTTATATAAATGACACTTATAAGTGAACTAAATCAAATCAAGAGGATCATGGTTTGTTTATTAAGACTTTGTTTGTAACAAGTCTAGAAATCCATGCTATCATAACTACCCACTTATTGCACATTGATACACATTAGGATTAATCCTCCTAGTTATGTAGTTATGTAATACTTGATGTTGCTTATTGTTTCCTAGCACTTATAGTTTACTTGCTTGATGAGTATGTTTGCATGCTAGATGAAATTGCTTGTTTACTTAATCTCTTTGATTAACATGCTCTGGCTACATTATTTCCTACATAATTAGTATATGCTTAATTGCCTCAAAGAGTTGGACTTGTTTGAAACAAAAAACACAACCTTTTTGCAATTCACTACAAAAACCCATTTCTGGTAATCTGGGAATCACCAGATGGGCGGCCCCCTTAAATCATAAAGCGGCCCCCTTAATTATTAAGGGGACCGGCCTCCAATTAAGGGGACCGGCCATCTGATGGTCGAAGGTGTTGTTTCATTTTTTTAATTTTTAGCCCATTTCATCCTACACTTCTCAAAATTCACAAACTTATTCTATCCTAAACCTTCCATCAAAGTCTATCCATCCTTGATCCTACATATCCTACATTATAAACACTCTCATTCCTCTCAATCTCCACTCATCTCATCATTTCCTCTCCAATTAAACCAAAACCACCAAGAAACCCATTTGGAGAAGAAAAACCTAACTTCCATTAAAATCCCGTCAAACCAAATGTTGTTGTCAAACATCCAACACCAAATTCCTCCTATGTCTTCAACATTACATACTTAACACCTCACTCTCCTACCCACCAAAATTACATATCAACAACCTTTACTCATCCATATCCTTCTACATTACACTCAAACCTCATAACCTTTACTCACCTCAACCTCAAATTTCATCTCCTAATGCACCTAATGCATCATCTTTAACACCCTCCTACCAAGAAATCCCTTCCATAAACATCGCTCTTTCACTCTCACCAATCACATCATTTGATACTCATTTCCCATCTTCACCAATAACTCCACCTAGTCATCCTCACAAAAATATTCAACCATATAACCATTCCCTACACTCAACAAAGTGTGTCATCACCACTACTACTTAACCCATGAAGGTCAAACCATATTTCATGATACACAAACCTCATCTTCATTCAAATGAACCCTTTCACAAACCTCATCATAATAACCAAACATCTATCTTTGTTCCCCAAAATACACCTTCATCTCACCCACATAAGCCATATAAAGAGCATGTTCAATCTTTAAACAACAATCCCAATCTCATTCCTAACACCTCACATTTTGATCAACCTACCAATCCAACATCCAAAACACTCTCCACTCAAGGAACATCCTCCTCTTCCATACCTTTATCCTCATCCATCCCTAATAAAAACCACACTCCACCATCATCACCTTCATTTGAACACTTGATGTTCATGAAGAACTCAAGGAAGCCCATGAGCTTTGTGCTCTTCTCGCCTTACACCTTGATCAATGCAACTTGGAATAATTTTCCTCTAGCTCTCCTTCATCACCCCACAACTTGAAACAAGTTGCAAAACATGTCAACAATTTTCCTTGTTGCATCTTTCTCCAAAAACAAACCATTTCATTGAATGAACACTTCACTTCGATTGAGTATCTTCTCACTAGATCTCATCCAAAACCCTTGCTTGAACAACATCCAAACTCTCAATCAACCTCTTCCGCTACTAACTCTACACCTCTAAACTCTCCACCACTAAACTCTCCAACATTCATGCACCCAAAAATATACCTCCATTAATCCAACAATCTTACCCTAACTTAACCATTTTCATTCCAAACACTCCATCATCAACCATCTAAGCATAATATATGCTTATGATTTTCACTTTCAAATAAGAATCAACCAACCTTTTGTTACAAGCAAGTCCGATGGCTCTCTTTGGAAAATTAGGATCTTTAACATATTCACTTTGAATTGATTGTTATGTATCCTTAATATTTGTTTGCTATGCTTGTTATTTGTGTATTGCATTTTTTTCTATGTTGTTTGTGCTCTAAATATTTTTGCAAGCATTCCATATCTCGATATCTTATGACCTCAAAACGAGGGGGAGTATACTTCAAGGGGGAGCTATACATTCGTCGGGATAACCTTTTTGATGTTAACAAAAAGGGGGAGAAGTGATATAAACTCACACTAAAAACTTGCATATATATTAATTTTTAGTTTAATGAGTTTAGATTTTGTAATCATAAAAAAGGGGGAGATTGTTGATATAAATAATGTATAAAAACGTTATTAATATCTTTCAATATCCTTAAGTTTTGATGATCACAAAATATAAGAACATTAAACGCAAAGTTAATACGTAAACAAGTTTTAAGCAAGTTTATATCATCTCATCCAACATAATCACTTAAGGTATGAATAAACAAGTGACTAATACATTTTATGAGAGGGATATTTATTTAAATAATACAAAGTTTATAAAATTAAATAAACTTATTATATATTTTTGAAAAATATTTTTGGTAATAAAAGAAAATATTTTATTCATAATAAATATATGAATTCAAAATTTTAACCAAAATCAGTTAGTTTTTCACCAAATAAACTTTCCCCAGAAAAAGACAAGAAAACTGCAGTTTTCGTCTGGGCGGCCCCCTTAATTATAAGGGCGCCCCCTTAATTTTAAGGGGGCCGGCACACAATTAAGGGGACCGGCCACGTTCCCATGTCAGATTCTGTCATAAAATTTTCCCTATAAATACCACCTTAAATCTGGAATTTTTCCCACATCTTGCACAAAAATTTTCAGATCCAAATCTCTCTAAACATCCTCCTAAAAACCTTTTGATCATATAATTGTTAATCCTTGTTTCAAGTGATTCATTCCCTCACCTCTCATCTCTCAAAGTGCAAGAGAAGAATACTCCTTCAACATCAAGTTGTGAAGTATTGTAGATTTGTGTATATAGTCTAGTTGTTGTATATATTCATTGTAAAGGTGTGATAGTATTGTAACTAGATAGATCTAGGAGTAGAAGTTGTGAATAAAAGTAGTGAGATATAAGTAGTTTGTTGTGAAGAAGAAGAGCTAGGAAGTAGATAGTTGTGAAGAAGATTGTTGTGAAGTAGATAGTTGTGAAGCTAGATAGGTGTGAAGAAGTAGTGTTGTGATTAAGTGGTGACTAGGTATAACACCCCCAAAATCGATCAATACAGCAGAAGACTTAAAATGTCAGAGGAAGACTTTTGGGGTATTATATCATGGATCTTTTTCACAATTATAGAAAACGATTCAAGTGATCGTTTTAAGTTTTATTTAAAATACCAAATATTCATAATTCCAAGAGGATTCATTATTCAACAACAAGTTTTTATTCAAAGAGAAATAAACGTTTCTTTATTTGCCCACTTCGTGCCTTTGCCATCCATTCCATTTAGTTACCTGAGCTAAACATGCTGAAAGTCAACAAAAAGTTGAGTGAAATTCATAGGTTTATAATTAAGAGTTTGAACACAAGAGATAGATGCTTATTGTATATAAATACAAATAAACAAGTTAGAAAATCACATTCATTATTGCCTTAAGCTCATGACACTCAACGATTCAACAGACATCAAAATTATCCGTAATAATGATGTAAAATATATATATAGCCCCCAAGATAGGTATTTGCCAGTAACCTATGATATTTAAATAAAGTGCATTTGGTGACTTTCCTCTAGCAACCAAATGGGGATTGTCAATCCCTAATATATCTATTCACAATTATTTACGTTCACCGTTCAAGTGATTAAGGTTCTTGATCGAGGGACTTTTGGATATAGCTACTTAAGCAATAATAATATCAGGAAAAGACTTGTGTTCGGTTTTTGAGCATGTATCCCCCCCCCCCCCCCCCACAAAAACGAGTTAAATGTGGGCTATGAACTCACCTTAGTAGGATAGTAGAACAAACGTAATCTCAACAATGCAAGGCAACGACTTCACACACAACCTATAAGATATGGCATGTTTCAGTTTTTAAGTCTTGTTTTATTGCGAACGTTTATTATTAATTACGAATATTCCATAAAGTGCATAGGCGATGTGTTACGTCGTATATAAAATAGATAATGGTTACGTATTGTTTTATCGTCTAAATTTAATTATCGTTATATAAATTTTATACGTGTGTATATATATATATATATATATATATATATATATATATATATATATATATATATATATATATATAAAGTTACGTTTATTATTTCTATTATTTCAATTTATATATATATGTACATAATTTATTATTTAAAATCAATATTATTATTTAATCCTTTAATTTTCTCCAATTTACACATTTTACCCTTAACGGAAAACATTTACGTCGTTAGTCCAAAATTATATATATTTACGTTTTAAGTCCAAGTGTATCAATATTTACATCTTTCAATCCTAAGTTTCAATATTAACTGTTTATACCCTTAGAAAATAGATTTTACACTTTTTT
Organism: Artemisia argyi; assembly: GCA_030686995.1. Taxonomy (NCBI): domain Eukaryota; kingdom Viridiplantae; phylum Streptophyta; class Magnoliopsida; order Asterales; family Asteraceae; genus Artemisia; species Artemisia argyi. The sequence continues at coordinate 135,039,181 of CM060702.1, forward strand.
ACCCAAAGTTTATAAGTTTGACACTTTTAGTCCCTAGTTATCGAATTTTTACAAAATTAGTCCAAAAATTACCAAATTCAAAACTTAAGATTTTTATTATTTCAATAAGCTCAGGAAGTCTAGAAAAGCTTATTTAAACAGCTTATTAGCTTATTTTCTTTGTTTTTCATCAAATGGGCTTTAACGAGTCCATTTAAGGCCCGTTAACAAGTTTTGATCCAAGGGGTTTGGGGGAACTTTGGGTTTATCAAAATCCATCATTTTAAGTTCTATTTACGTTTCAAAAGTGCTTTTTCACTCAGCTTATTTGAATAAGCTAAAACTAGCTTATTGGGCTTTTCGGCCCACTTATAGTTTTTATTTCCTGAAAAATCTTATGAAATAGCGTTTTGCTTTAGGCTCGTACAAGTGACAAAATAAAGTTATTAGGTCTCGTTATTTATCATTCTCGTTAATATACCAGGTAGACAATTAGATCATATAAAAATATTAGGGGGTCGTATGTCGAATTTTGAAATGGCGAGGTCAAAGTGTAGCCACAAACTCAAGCGTATTACTTGTGAAACTTGAAAATAAACTAACTTTTTTTAGTAAAAATCGTATAGGTCCACTTAACTTAGAAACGTGTGATTTTTATGGTGTGTGCGTTAGTATAATTTCAAGGTTATTACATGTTCTCGTTAATGACATATCCAAGTAATAATATGATACATAAAATATATATGTTGTTTTTATGTTTTACGAATAATAGACCTCAAGTGATTGTGCATAAACATGAACATACGTATGTATATAAATAGAAATGAGGTTTCAAGGTCTCACCTCACCTATAAAAGGTGGCGTAAAAACAAGTGTGGGGATCGTGTAATGGTAAAATGGCTTCGTGGTTCACTTCACGTTCCACCAAGGTTCAAGATGCTCCAAGCTTGGCTTCCAAGGTTCGTTTTGAGGCGTGGTACTCTTGGCGATTTGTTTGTCCTCCAACCGCTCCTCCTTGTTATTATTTTATGTGAATTGGTACGTATAAGTGCATGTATGATTGAGTTTGCATGTGAGGGCTTATATAGGTAGTTTTTGAGTGTGTATGGACAAGATAAGCTCAAACCAAGATCAATCGAGTTTGTACAAAGCCAAGATCTTGTAAGATATGCTTCTATTCATTCCTGACAATCATATGGTGTTTAGGGTTTGTTTTGTTGCCATTGGGAAGCATGGGAGGTGCTAGGGAATATCATGCCACGTTTAAGCTTATCATTTCAATGGTGAGTTTGGTGATTCACTTAGGGTGTATCCAAGGTAGTAAACGAGCGAGAAAATGTGTAACCAATATCAATTATGTTTCTTTGGCATTAGGGGAGACGAGACAAGTAAAAATATTCATGTCTCATGTGTAGAAATCGTAAAATACTAGGGGTGTTTTGGGTGTGGTCGCGACAGGGAACAAAGAAAAGAAAAAGAAACATTAAGGGTGTGTTTAGGCTTGTAACTGGGCTTAGGATTTGTGTCGGCCCATCAGAAAAAGAAAGAAATAAAAGAGTCCGTTTGGTTTGTATTTGGTTATTCGTGGCCCAATGAGTCTTGGGGGCCCACATGGTGTGTCTCGATTATCGTGTCGAAGTTAAAAAATATTAGTGAGCGTTCTCGGGAAGTTTCGTAGGTTCGGGGAGTATAAAAATAGTATACGGTATTTAGACGAAATGTATTGTTATAAATATAAACATTTTATATATATTTATCGTTCGCAATAATCATAGGTTATCTAGGTCGTGTGTAAGTATCGTTCCTGGGTAAACGGTCAATCACAGTTATCGTAGTGGTTCAATATCAAGCCATATCATAAAAAAAATTTTGTTACCCGTAAAATCGTGTTAAGTTATCGTAACATCGTTTTATTTATTCGTATGCATTTACTAATCGTAAGGGAAATTTACAAGAGGTTACATTACCTACCTCTTACAGGGAATTCCGTCCCAGAATTCTAGTCTAAGATAGTTGCCAAGGGTGTCTTAGGTGAAGAGATGTGGGTACTTGGAGCGAATCTGATCCTCGCGCTCCCAAGTATATTCCGGTCCTCGCTTGGAGTCCCAACGAACTTTGACAATAGGGATATGGTTTTGTTTGAGTTGTTTAACTTCTCTATCCATGATTTCAATGGGTTCCTCGGTAAAGACAAGGTTATCATCTAGTCGAATTTCTTTCAATGGAATAACGAGAGATTCATCGGACAAACACTTCTTAAGGTTTGACACATGAAAGGTGTCGTGGATCCGACTAAGTTCTTTGGGTAGTTCTAGTTTATAAGCCACGGGTCCTATCCTTTCTAGGATTTTGAATGGACCGATGTATCTGGGGTTCAACTTTCCATGCTTTCCAAATCGTACCATTCCCTTCCAGGGAGATACTTTCAATAAGACTCTGTCTCCTATTTGAAATTCCATTGGTTTCCTTTTTAGGTTAGCGTAGCTTTTCTGTCGGTCTCGGGCTGCTTGTAAGCGTTGCTTAATCTTAACGATTTTCTCGGTTGTTTCCCGAACAAGGTCTGGTCCTATAAGTTGTCTTTCTCCAACTTCTGCCCAACAAATGAGCGATCTGCACTTTCTACCCTACAGTGCTTCGAATGGTGTTGCTTTTATGCTGGCGTGGTAACTATTGTTGTATGAAAACTCTGCTAATGGTAAGTGCTTATCCCAACCTTTTCCAAAATCAATAACGCATGCTCGGAGCATATCTTCCAAGGTTTGGATAGTTCTTTCACTTTGACCATCAGTTTGAGGGTGGTAAGCGGTACTCATATCTATTTTAGTTCCTAAGGCTTTCTGTAACGATTTCCAAAAGTGAGAGGTGAAACGACTATCTCGATCCGAGATGATTGAAATTGGTACTCCATGTCGAGTGACAATTTCCTTCACATACAGCTGAGCTAGTGTATTCATCTCATCGGTTTCTTTGATGGGTAGAAAATGAGCGGATTTGGTGAGACGATCCAATAACCCATATTGTGTCGTATCCAGATGAGGTTCTTGGGAGTTTGGTGATGAAGTCCATAGTGATTCGTTCCCATTTCCACATAGGAAGTTTTGGTTGTACAAGTAGACCTGAGGGTTTCTGATGTTCTGCCTTAACTCTTGAACACGTCAAACATTTACCGACATATTCTGCGATGTCAGCCTTCATGTTTGGCCACCAATATAGTTTCTTTAAATCCTGATACATCTTGTCGGAACCTGGGTGAATGGAGTATTTTGACTTGTGGGACTCATACATGATGAGCTCACGAATACCTCCAACCAGAGGGATCCAACATCTGTCCTTGAAACACAGTGTTCCATCGGATTTCTTCATGAAACCATTCTTATTCTCGGGCATGCCGTAAATCTTTTTCTTGGGTCGGTTTTCTTCTTTAAGTGCTTCGTTCTGTGCGGTAAGGATTTGGGATGGAAGGGGTGAGTGAATAGTCATCCCTAGTGATCTAACTCGAAGGGGTTTCAATCGTTCTTTTCGGCTTAACGCAACTGCTACTACATTAGCCTTTCCTGGGTGGTAACGGATCTCACAATCATAATCGCTGAGCAGCTCTAGCCAGCGACGTTGTCTCATATTCTGATCCTTTTGATCCAAAATATGCTGAAGACTCTTGTGGTCTGTGTACACGGTACATTTGGTGCCATATAAGTAGTGCCTCCATAACTTGAGCGCAAACACTACAGCTCCTAACTCCAAGTCATGAGTCATGTAGTTTTCCTCATGTTTCTTCAGTTATCGGGATGCATAAGCTATCACTTTGCTTCTTTGCATCAAAACTGCTCCTAGTCCATGATAAGTTGCGTCATAATATACTATAAAGTCCTCATTTCCTTGACGTATCTCCGTGGGGTTTTGTAGGAGATGACCAACCTTTTACAGCCTCAATCATTGCTGGGTCTACGTGAATGCCTTGACTATCGATGATGTGTCCTAAGAATTGTACGGTGCCAATCCAAAAGTCGCATTTGGAGAACTTAGCGTACAGTTCTTCTTTCTTGAGCAGTTCTAGAATGATTCGTAAATGTTCCGCGTGTTCCTCTTCGTTACGAGAGTAGATCAAAATATCATCGATGAATACTATTACAAACTTATCCAAGTAAGGTTTGCACACTCGATTCATCAAATTCATGAAAACTGCTGGTGCATTGGTCAGACCGAACGACATTACTTGAAATTCGTAGTGATCGTAGCACGTTCTAAATGCAGTTTTCGGAATATCCTCTTCTCGAACTCTTAGCTGATGATATCCTAACCTCAGATCAATTTTTGAGTATACACTCGATCCTTGCATTTGATTAAACAGATCATCAATTCGAGGCAATGGGGCATCGATTCTTTACCGTAAGTTTATTCAACTCCCGGTAATCGATGCACATTCGAAAGGATCCATCCTTCTTCTTAACAGATAAAATTGGAGCTCCCCAAGGTGATGAGCTTGGTCGAATAAATCCTTTTTCCGACAATTCCTTTAGTTGTTCTGATAATTCTTCCATTTCAGATGCCGCTAGCCTATAAGGTGCTTTAGCCACTGGTGCTGCTCCAGGCACTAGTTCAATCTGAAATTCTACTTGACGTACGGGTGGAATACCCAGTAATTCTTCAGGGAATACTTCAGGAAAATCCCTAACGATAGGAACATCATCAAGCTACTTCTCGGATGACTTATTTTCCGTAACTTGAGCCATGAATACTTGACATCCTTCCTTCATGTATTTTATCACTCGCATACATGAGATAATTCCATATTGAGGTTTGCTTTTGTCGCCCTGGACAATGAGTGTTTCATCCTTGAGTGGTATATGGACGGCCTTTTCGTCACAGTGAATCCTAGCATGATGGTGGGATAGCCAATCCATGCCGACGATAGCGTCAAAACTACCAAGTTGAACCAGCATAAGATCAATGGCAAAAGGTTTTTCGGATAAGGTTAGGGTACAATCTTTCATGATAGTATTGGTATCTATTAAATTCCCGTCAGCCATTTCGACTTCGTAGGTGGTGTTTAGCTTAGAGGGGGTGACATTAAGTAAAGGGGCAAACGTATCTGATATAAAACTCTTATCGGCGCCCGAATCAAACAATACTCTAGCATTATGATGGTTTAGTAGAAACGTACCGGTGACTACATCGGGTCCGTTTCCATCTCCGAGAAGGTATACCCTAGCCTGGGCGTTGACTGGTTCATTTCCTTTTGGGCAGTTCCTCCGGATGTGTCCTACTTCTCCGCATCCGTAACAAGTGGGTGATATAACCTGCGTGTTGCTTTCGGTAGCCGGAATCCTACAGTTTCGAGTTTGATGACCGATCTTACGAAATTTGTCACATCGGACGGTACAACGACCCTCGTGATGAAGTTTGCATCATTGGCATTGAGGTTTCTGACCGTTGTACCCTACGCCTTCCGTGGCGGCATAGACTCGGGGTTTTTCTTGTCTTTGATTCTGCTGTTGAGTGCTTCGGTTGTTGTGATATTGTTGGTGGTTCCGATTATTGTTGCGGTGGTTGTTGTTGCGGTGATGACTGTTGTAGCTTTGTTGATTGTTGTTGTGATGGTGGGTGGTTCTCTTATCGTCCAATTTCCTTTTAAGCTCATTGCATTTCACTTCTCGGTCTAGAAGTTTCTGAGCAAGTTCCATTGCTGCTTCCAAGGTTAGCGGGTTTGTTGAGGTGACGTTTCCTTCAATACTCCTAGGGAGTCCTTCGACATATTTCTCTAATGTCTTCTCATGATCGGGTACCATGGTAGGGCATAGTACTTTGAGTTCTTGGAATCTCCTGTTGTAACTTCTCAAATCATCTCCTTTCACTATTAAGGCATGGAACTCATCCTCGAGTTTTCGTAGTTCGGAACGGGGACAATACTTCTTTAGTATTTTAGCCTTGAATTCGATCCAAGTAAGTTGATGTGCTGCCTCTGCTCCTAGTGTTTGAACGGTACGGTAGAGTTCCACCAGGATAGAGCGTCTTGCATCAGTGTTCCCGTTGCGAAGCTTACCTTGTTGTTTTCCGAGCATCCACTTCTTTGGAAAACAGTTTCACTTCTTTCAAACCATTGAGCTAATTCCGACACTTATCACAATCATAGACTAATCATTAAGTAATTAACATCATCTAAGCAAATGCAAAAGGTTACTAGCCACTCAAAGCGAACATGTACATAAACTCAGAATATTGAACATTAGAAATCATAATTAAAGTCTTACCAATGTTTGGAATATGATCACAAATGAGTAGGAAATGATTTCCTAAGTGTTGGTGTTGACTTCTTGAAATTTTGACCTCCGGATGTTGACTTTTTGGACTTCCAATGCTTCCTGAACTTTTATGGACGAATTTGAGAACTTTGAGACTAGTAAAGGATTGCTTTGTTGTTGGTGTGATGAGTGATATTGAGTTGTGTTGAAATGGGATTACAAAGCCTCTATTTATACTACTCCTCAAGCCTAGGCTCATCAATGCAGCAACTTGGCCTCCAAGGTGAATAGAAAGACCTAGAATAACAAAGAGAATGGCCTAGAATCGGGTAGAATGAGATAGAAAACATCTTGCAAAATATTAACGAGCTGACCAACCGATCGGTTGGTTGTGACCTCAGCGACTAACCGGTCGGTTGGATTCATGACCGATCGGTTGGATGTGACAAATTCTTCTAACCGATCAGTTGGATTCATGACCGATCGGTTGGTTGTGTTCTGACAGCAACAAACTTGATCTTTAACTTGGCTCTTCGTTCTTTGTCCAAACTTGATTATTCCTTGTCAACGATCTTTAGAATGACGAAAACTTGGATTTTTTTTTGTGAAATGCTTGAACGAATTGAATCTCGAGATGGGAATGAAAAATCCTTCATTTACTTCACTTTTTCTTCCTTTTTCCTGTTTTTGGCTACAAATGCTTGCAAACACACTTTGATATGATTATGTGACAAAAGCATATAAAAATAACCGAAAAACATACGAATAACGCCAATAAAAACATGCACAATTTGAGCATTATCAGTATATCTCATCGGTGTGGAACTTTCACGCACTTCAATATTTATCCAAACATCTTGAATGAAAGTCCGATGGAGATTGTCTCTTCCACATGTTACTTCCCCAAGAACCACTGAAAACGGGGTTGAGTTAGGCTAGTGACTCGGTGAACAAAACTATTAGCACCATATGGGTGATGACCCATATTTCTGTCTTCTTTCTATTTTCTAACACTAAGTGTGGGGGAGTTTCCTCTGTTGTTATTTGCCTTGTTGTTTGCTCATGTTTGCAGGTTTCCCTTGGATCGTGATGATTGACGCGCCTGTTTTCAATCCATCCGCCCAATATCCTATCCTTTTGCTAATGATTATCTAGGGATATCTTTTTAATCCCTTTTTTGTGAAAAATAGATTTCCTTTTCACACTAGGCTATTAGTATTACCTTTTTACATTCTAAGTGTCGGCATAATAGCCGGTACTTTAAATATTGAAGGCAATATTCAATTCTAAGTGTGTGTGTGTGGGGGGGGGGGGGGAATTCTATCGAATTTTGCCACATATATTGTACCTTCTAGTTCACTAGTACCCCCGTCTTGCCAAAAATTTTAAAATTTTTGCATAAAAAAAAATAATGATTTGCACACAAAAATATAATAATAAAAGTTGTTTAGTCTTGATTAGGTTAGAACAAGGGGAATCCTGTCTCTGCTAGAGTGTTGATCTGGCTGCTTTCTTAACTTTTTAGACTAAATTCTTAACGAACTGTGCAAATGAAAATGCTAAGCGTAGAGTAGTTGGTTCTCTTTAGAGCTTATATAAGTAATCTGTGGCTTTTTCTCCCAGTAGCTCCTAATCGGATCTTAATACGTGTTGTTTCCAAACTTTTGACCATTAATATAGAGTACTAGTTCAAATTTTTATTTAAATTTTGGAACAAGCAACTTTCCTAAAATCTGAATAAAATTGCAAAGTGAAGCAAGTAAAATTGCTGAATGATGTGAAAATAAAAAGTATGTTGTGAAATTTAAAAAAAATAAATAAATAAAAAACTGAATGAAAGAAAGAAAAGAAAGAAAAAAATTGAAAAATGAGAAAAATGAAATAAAAAAGATGTGTTGAATAGAATTAGAACAAATAAATAAAAGTTGCTTTTTCTCAAATTTAAATCGGAAGTTGAACTAGTATTCGTTGATTTTGTTTAAAGATTAAGCGGTAATTTAGATATTGTTGAAGTCAAAGACCCCGAAAGCTGCGATACTATTATCGAGGGTGTAAAAGCCTAGCCTCCTAAGCCTCGGCTAAAAGGACAAGCTAAGAAGAAAGTCGCAACATGGAGTGATCTCACCTTTGAATCTTTAATCTCTAAATGATCGTTTGTTGTTATCTATTTAAGTTTTGATTTTAACTTGTCGAGGAATATCAAAATTCTTTGAATCGAAATCCTGCCAATTCTGGTACTAGTCTCTGTGGGGTGTCAAAAGCCTGATCACCTAAAACCAACTGGTTTGGGATGTGCCGAGAAGAAAGCCGCTACATGGAAAAGGCCAGTTTTTATTCTTAAATTTCTGAGGTTTCCGGTGGGTTATGATGGAACTTAAATAAATGAAAACCATAATGAGTTCCGATTTTCGTGGTCAAACTTTCGAAAATAAGCACACACGCCTAAACTTGATGAATTGTGGGAGTAAAAAGTTAAGACTTGTCTAACAGATTATTAATATAAGTAGTGTTAGCATTTTACAAAACCATTTGCGCAAGGGTTTTTGAACTTAGTTCGGAGTATAAAAAAGAGGATGATGATTACAATTTCCTGGAGACACCCAGTTTGTGTGAATCCCGTTCCATAATACTATTTTTCAAAATCAAGCATGTTGTTTACCTTGTTCTAGTTTAAATGTCTCGCATTGAATAAAAAGTCAAAACGGGGTATACTTGGTATTCTTTTGATCCTTTCATTACTTCACGCGATTGGATTACTAGGGAATAGCAATAGTTTAGTGTGGGGGATTGATGAGGGTGTAAATACTCATCATTTTGTTCCCATTTTAGACCATAAAAATACTGAAAATACCCAAATATGCTTAATTATATTGCAAATATCCTTGGATTGTGTTTTTATGTGTTTCAGGTACAAAAGGATTGAAAACTGACAAAAAATGAGCAAAGTTTGCAAAATTGGAAGAATCAGTCCCTGAGCTTTCAGAAATTGTCAAAAATAGTCCCTGGAAGTTCTATTTCGAAGAAAAGTCAACAACAATCCCCCAGTAATCAAGGAATGACAGTTTCTACCCTTGGATGATAAGTTTCAAGAATTGGCAAAACAAGTCCCTCAAGTTTGAATTTTGACAGAAATGGTCCCTGGGTATTTAATATTGGAAAATATTCATTAAGGGTCCTTAGGAAATTGAAAGTTGCCAAATTTGGCCCTTGGAATGAGTTTGAGAAATTGGCAAAATAGGCCCTTGAATTTTCAGCTTATTACATAAGTGGTCCTTATAATTTTAAGCTTGATATAACAAACAAACCCACTTCACAAAACCCACCCAATCCTGTCCAAACAACTCACCCTTATAACTCCCACCTTGGCCCAATTCCTTCCTAAGCCCAAAACCCTTCACCCCCATTTATAATAAACCTGGTCAACCAGGTCAAACATCACCACCACCCCTTCCCTGATTTCCCGCCAACAGTTTCCCCTCCTTTCCTGTACCTTCCCAACATCCATGTCCCTCCACACTCCCCCAACAACCTACCAGCCACCCTACTCCACACCCATGTCACCCATCCACCTCATCACTTTTGGCGCCAAAATTGCTTTCAAGGGTCAGGATCATCTCTAGCCAATTCAATGGCTTAAAAAGATGTGGGAAAAGTTTAGAACCCTAACTTGGTCTTTATAAGTGAAGAAAAATGAAGAGAGAAGCAAGTAGTTAGTTAGTAGTAGTAGATTATTGGCATAGATTTAATGTCGAAGTAGTGTAATTTAACCTTTCAAGTCGCAATGTTAGATTTTTAGTTATGATGTAAACATTTCCAATGTAATTCAAGTTTAATCAATCTATGTTTCAAGCTTTATCAGCCTAAATTCAGTTTTTCAATTTTTTTTTTGAGTAAAATTTTCATAGTGGTTGATTGTTGTTAAAAATTGTTGTTAAGTGTTCCTATGCACTCAATTTAGCCTAATAACAAGTTTCTCATAGCCAAGTAAGTACAAAACTTTGTTTCAATTTGAAATCTCAAAAATCTAAAAAATACCTAGAAAAATAGTGGAAATCAAAAATCAGTTTACAAGAAAGAAGAAGCAAGGAGCATTGTTTATACTGGATTGCAATGGTTTTAGTGCTTCATGGGAAGCTTTAAGTTGTGTTTAAAGTCCTTGGGTCATGGTCCTCTGCTTGGAAACCTTTTGTAAGCTTATTCTTCAAGTTTGGCATTTTACTGTAGATTAGCTTGTATGCTGCTTATTTGTGTTCTTAAGTGCTTATTTAGTGTAATGGAATGACTTTATGCTGTTACAATAGTTACTTGTTCATTAGTTTACCTTGTGCTCATGTTTACTCACAACTGCCATTTTTAGCACTATATTGATTCATGGTGTATTGTTGTTATCAGTGGTGGTTCTTTGTTAAAATAAGTTCATTGCATCGTTTTACAACCTTATGAATCAGTGTCATGGCCCAAATCAGTGACATGTTATGAAAATTATGTTTTCAATGTTTTAAAGGGTTATTTAGTTCAAGAGTGTACACTAAGTTTAACTTTGTTTCAGTGGTTAAAAATGGTTTGAACAAGTCATATCAGTTGATATTAGGTCAATCAAAACATAAAATTCAGTGGTCATTTGTAAATTAGTCAAAATCTCACCTCACCTCAAATTTTTAGTTAACTGCTAGGTTTCTAAGTTTCAGAATCATCCATACTAGTTCATAAGTTGTTCTAATTGCTTAATTTAGTTTCATTTTATCTTAAAACACCTTTTTCAGGCACTGAGGATCATCCAAATTCCATTTTAGTCAACTTAGAGTTCATTATAAAAAAGTCAAAACTTGCATAGGTTGTTGAAAGTCCATTTTTGGTGACATTTTTCATTATCTCATTTCTAAACCATGTTGTCTGAAATTTAGGATTCTAAAAGTTCACCAACTTGTGTTTCTAAATGTATTTTTAGTTTAACTTTTAAAAATTTCTTATTAGCTTAATTGGTACTTGTTTTGACCTGATTTGCACAAAAATACCTTATGCAGGGTAGTTTGTTGCAGAAGCCCATTTCACAAGCCCTTTTTCTTGTTACTTAGTTAACCTTAGCCTTAAATTTTTGCATCTTTTGAAAAGCCCTTCTGGCCGTCTTTCTATACATGTGCTTATTGTGTTATTTTGTGCTTATTGTCATTGCTTGTTTTGGATCTCAAAATTGCCCCATCACACTCAACACACTGAGTAATCAGAGTGAAGGAGCCACAGTCACAAGCTCTTTTTGAGCTTATAAGTGGGTCCCACTGTGAGATCTTGGGCTTTTTGAGAAGCTCATACACCAAGCTTGTTAGATCAAGGCTTAGTGCTGGCTTCTTAGCTTATTAGATAAGCTATATCAGGCCTGGTAGTTGTCTGAGAACCTGTTTGGTTGGCAGTTGGAATTGGATTGGCTTAATTGTGCTTTTTAGCTTATCCTTTGTGCTTTTCTTCTTACTTAAGCTTATTTTGTGCTTATCTTATCTGTTTCTAGCTTATTCCACTTTAAAGGTTCAGTTGTTTAGCTTTGTGATAGTTTTTTTTATTTCAAAAATCTCATTCCAAGCTTTTTAGCCCACTGTTGAACATTAATCTTTCCACAGAGCTTATTTGTTAGATTTAAAAATTTGTTTTTACAAAAGATGTTTGTTATTGTTCTTTAAAAAGTTGTGTAAAATACAAAACAAAACCAAACGGACCTCATGCACCATCTGGGCTAAGGGACACTTAGTGTTTATTCTTTTCTCCCTTATTTATATACTAGTCACATTTCCTTTTTGCTTATATAAGCTTAATAGCTTATTTTTTTGCTTATTTATAAGCTAATCACCACTTTTATATTTTTTTTATCTTCCTGCCACCTTAGAGTATTTTCAGAAAAAGTTTTATATTTTTCATTGTTCGTTAGTAATTTTTGTAATTTAAATTAATTTAAATAGTTAATAATTAGTTTTTAATTAATAATAATTATTTAAAAAGTCTAAAAAATATTTTTCTTGTTCCTAAAATTTTCTTTTATCATTAGGTTTGTAAAAAAGTAATTTTCATATTCGTGAGATTTATATTGCTCAAATTTTACGTTTTATTTTGTACGTTTATATAGGTTTTTAATTAAACGTACGTTTTTAGTTTTAAATCCATTTTTAGATTATTTGATTTCCAGTAATTGTCATTATAACTTATTTAAGCTATTTTATTTTGTATTTTCTTAGCTTAATCACTCTTATCCCTTTTCCATTCAATTTCACTCGATCACAAATTCGTCTAATTACCATTGCACGCCTCGTCGGGACATAACGATCCGGGGAAACACTGTACTCACCGGAGCATTGGCCTAAGCTGTTTGACCATATTGACCACATCCGTGGTTGACTTTGGACTGACCGTTTGGAGCCAATCAATTCTTATCACGATTTCCATCGTAAAACATTATTATAAATAACATTTCCGAAAATCTTTCAAGTTTCACATGTTTGCGTTTTATTGAGTTTCAAAATACACACACACACACACACACACACACACACATATATATATATCTATATTATATATAACAGGAGGCGTTACACGTAGATAATGCCACGTAAACGCCACCTCATTGCCCAGTAATTCATTATGTGCCATGTCATCACATTGTTGCCATGTAAGCAATTTATTTATTTATTTTAATTCAAATTTAATTTAATTCAGCCACCTAAGCAAGCTTTTCGTGTTGATAAAAATCGGATTACATATTGGTAAAAATGAAGCTTAATGGGATTCGAACTCGGGTGTCTACTTACATTTATAAATGTCTCAACCACTAGAGCAACACAACATTTGTATTAAAGTTTGTAAATCAATAGTGATAAAGCTATGCAATGTCAATCTTTATGTTTTTGAAACGTCAATATTCAGCAACCCTATATCCCTTAAACCCTAATGTCAAATACACCTCAAAATCACCACCTGCCACCCCAACTACAAACCCTACTATTCAAAAAACCTAACATCCAAAATCATATTCCACCCGAATGTATTTGATCACTTTTCTCCCTCTATTCAAAAAACCCTAACATAGCCGCTCATAATACACCACACACTAAAAGCATATCCCATCATCATGATCAGGTAACTCATCAATAATTTTTTTTTTTTTTTTTTTTTTTTTTTTTTTTTTTTTTTTTTTTTTTAGGATTCCATAGCAGTTGTCGTTAATTACATAATGACTTGATATGATTTATTTTTATGAAATCTCTATTGTTCATTCTGAAGGTATTAATATTTTTCTTTGTATTTGATGTTAAATAATGCTAGATGAATATGCATGCAATATTGTTTTAATATCAAACTTTAGCAGTAGATATCAGGCAAATTTATGGCATTCGAATGTTAATGGTGTTACTGTTTTCTTTCTATACGAGTAGATTTAGTTTTCATTTGAGGTTTTATTGCAGTAGGATCACTTGATTTTTGCGGGTCAGATGGTTGAGTAAATCAAACTGGAATCAATATGCAGCTGTTGAAGTGACCAATATGAAGGCACACCTTCCCAAGTATCCGATAGAAGTTGTTATTGTTGGTCATCTGAAGCCTCTTATTGGTTGTCCAGACTTCCCAGATCGGTGGTGTTGAGCTTGTGCACAAGACACATTTACTGTGCTTCCTTCGACGAGAAAGTTTGATTGATAGTGCATGTGGGGATCCTCTCATTCAGGTTATTTATTTTATCTATAATCTGCAAAGCCAAACAACCCCTTCACACACTAGAACTCACTGTTAGCAATCTATATTTAAGTTGTTTGAGTACATAAATATCACATTCATGCAAGTTTCAATTAGTAATCCATCTTAGAAGGTTCAAGAGATACTGAAATTGCTATGGGTGCATATCAGCCGTATCATACATGGGCTTACAAATGTTCAAGCCCACAGGGGCAGGTAAAAAATTTTCATGTTCAGAAAGAAAATCAATGTGATACCTTTGGGATGACTTATGAATTGACCTTTTGCAGATAAAGGGGTATAGGATGTCCCTTTGGGCTGAGCATATTTGTGTATTTGAGAGCAGTTTCGGGAGACCAGTGAGCCTTGAGTGCACTTGGCTGTGATTGTTCATTAAGTTTGTGTTCTTGAGATTTATGAGGTATTCTTTATTATTTTGACAATCCAATTAATATGATGTATTTTGGAATCCTGGTCAACTATTTTCATCAAACCAAGGTTTCCTCAACTTAACAAATAGAAAATAAAAAACTTTTAGTTTAATCTCCTCATAATCTGTATTGATTACTCTTAGGTAGTTTGTTTGTATTTATCTTTAATGGATGTTTGGTGCACGAATTGAGAAAGATCATTAAAATAGAAGCATTGCATGTTAGGTACAAATTTGAACAAATACGAGCAAAGCTTCTCCGTTATTTGGTCATACATGGGACCGATTTGAGCTCACCACAAACACAATCTTCTAATGAAAAGTCTCTGCTGTAAATGACATAAGGAACTGTATGATTGATTGGTTTTCCAGTTTATTTGTGGTTTGACTCTAATCTACTTATAACTGAAAAAGGGTATTTTAGACAACACAGTTTTAAAGAAATAAATTAGCAACTTTTACTGTTTAAAAATAAGTAACGACTAAAAATAGGGGATGCATTACTTTTTTGGAGCATGAAACCAGATGCAACCGCAAATCATGAAACCAGATGCGATCACAGATCCTTGAAGGATTATCCGTTAAGCAAAAGAAGGATTGTCGTTCTACTTTTTAATATATCAGATAAACTTTTGTAAGCTTGCTCGAGACAAGTTATGTGTCACTAATTCTGTACTTTCTCATCTTATTGTATTTATAGGCGGTTGTCAAAGGAAACAAGTGGTCATCTACAAAATGGATCCGTGTCAACGAGTATGACACTTAATTTTGGCTCAACAGGTACTTTTATAAACCTTAAACAAGCTCTGTAGTATTTGTCCATAATATTACTTTGGAATAATAGCATAAGTTTGTGGAAAGATGTTCGTGCAAGGAACCACTGTACCTATTATTATCTAACGTGTCCAATGCATAAAGTAAAACTATCTAGAAGAGAAATGGGGACACGGGTCAAAAAAATGCTCAAAGTGTATTTTTAATGCATAAAACCTATTATATAAGTTATTGCAAAAACAAATCAGTACAGTATGTGATATATGAAGCATTTTGACATCAACTGTTTATAAGAGAATTTAGATACATATACTAAACAAACATGTTGTAAGTGACTATAGCCTAATCAACACTCATCCCAACCAGTTTTGACCCAAAAACGATGGTTCTGTAAATGAGGATGTTGTAAGTTATCCAAAACATTAGACTTAACTAAAAGTTAAAACTGCCAAACTGCCTTGGTTTGTCAGGTGGATTAAATCTTCGGAAACCGAACACGACAGATTGTTCCCCTGAGACTGAAAAACCAGCGAAAACTCAAGCATGTTTATTTCTGTGCAGTCATGATGATCTTTTAAAAATAATTTCAATGGTTATTAACCTACGTTATGTATGAACTTATATCAATACATGTTTTTTCATGATATTTTTGTAAAGAAATGGGCTTGCTATGCTAAACAAAGATGTAAGATATATTATCTCCTTTTTTCTCTTAATCACTTGAAAACTTATTTAGGTAATACAGAAAGTACTTGAGAATATAAGGTACATCATTCCCAGTAATTGTGTTCAGTATATTGGTATTGACATTCGTACATATTATAATTTGCAGAATCAAGACGCCAAAGACCTATGTGGTTCACCCTGGTAACAACAAAGAACTTATGGATGTCGTTAAGGATAGTGTGGCCAAAAGGCTGCTCTATCTCGACGTTTAAGTGATGTACATGATTCTCCAACTGCTGAAAAAGTAAGAGCTAGCTTGTGTGAAACTCTCCTTATGTCTGAGAGATCAACCACTATAGCTCTGGGAATCACTCTTCATGAAAAGAAGTGGACTGATGGTAGTGTGTCTTTAGATGCACTCTCTTCAAACATAGCGAGGCTTGGACAGGTACTGAATTATAGCACTACAAACTGTTATAGATGTTAAATTCATAATCCAAAGATTACCAATCTTATAAATTTGGAAGCTCTTTAATCAATGGGTAAACTATTTTTAGAATGCTATGCAAAGGAGAAATCTGGCTTCTGTAGCTGCGGCTGAGCCATTGCAAGAGGCTCTTGTGACTCAAGCTGTTTTAAGAAGTTTGAGATAACCACACAAATTATTGCCAGGCCCTATGAATTCTTAAAATGTTCTTATCTTTTCAATGACTAAATGATAATTTCTTATCAGATTGCTAATAAAATGCTTTAATTTAAAAGTTTTGTGTTCATGCCCATTATTTCCCTGTTGTCTTGGCCTGTTTGGTTTATTTGGCCAAACAAGCCCCCAAGAGCTTGAATCCAAAACATTTAGTTTTTGTGTCCCGGCAGAAATGATCCACTCCGATACACTTTATGTTCAGAAGCATTTTTTTCATAACTTGTGAAACTTAAACAGATCTTTACTATGCTGTATCATAATATTTTTTTCACTACAACATTTAGCTTAGGTGTAGTTTTGTATTTGACTATACAACATGTTTTTGAATCTATGTTCAATCTCAGGCTGGAAACCCGTTACCAACAATCGATAGCTATATGGTTGTATATTATGAAGTTGTAAAAACAACTACAACAGCTCAATCAGTTGCTAGCAACCACATTCGCAGCATGACTTATGATAATGCAACTCCAACGTACCATTCAAAATCCCTTGCTCTTTGGGTAGAAGGAGCATTAGCTACCGACCTTGAGGTTGTTTTCCTTCTAGCATCACAAGGAATCGAGTCTCCATCTCAGCTCCAAAAAAAGTGTCATTCACAAAAACAATCTCTACCCGAGACCCGTCAAAAGCCATTTGATGTTTCCTTCTTCTAATGCATCCTTTAATGGACCATAGATGGAAGGCGAAGGGATGAACGAGACTTACCCAGGTCAATCTGCATGCCCACTTCTGAACTGAAACTTCACAAGATTATTTCAAGAATTATCCGATCACTTCAACAGTAAATATTGGGATTCCAAAAGATGTTTCCAGTATAATAACAAGGCGAAACATGTTGTTAATGCCAGTCCGATGAGGTCAACAGGAAGACATAAGAAATCTAAATTGTTATTATTACACTTTACGGTCACCAGAATTCCGGGCAAAAAAACGCTATCCATTTCTAACAGGTAACAAAAGCCTATTTTTTAACTATTAAATAAACCTTTTTGTTTTAACTTTACTTGCATATGCAGCCTACATTGGATGTGTTAAAGGAGCAGGAACATCAAGGTAAGTGGAAACCCATGCAAAAGCCAATACGAACACCTGGTAACATGACTTCATTCAACCTCCACTTTGTAGTAGTTGTCACCACCTCATTTAAATAGGCTTCTGTATGAGTGACAAGGTTTTTGTCTCGGTAAACATCTGTTATTTGCAGTTACTCTGCAGCACAGTAGAGATGGGATATGTTTGTAGTTGTGATCTCAAAGTCCATATCATAACAGAACTTTGCAGCAAGTTCGAATGACTCTGGTCCACCTAGAAAGTTAATGAGCTCCAACTGTCACAGATTATTATTGACTACATTTCTTACTCAAGAAGTTATGTAAGCGCATTTTTGATTCAGTTTTAGTATATTGTGAACTCGATTTCACTGCTGTAACTTACAGGATTTTCTATTAATTAATATATTTTTGAATTTTCTCTTTAGGTGTATGATCCAGAACTTGCCCACAAATGTTGGGATAGTCCTGAAGTTATGATCGAGAAAAGACATCTTATACAAATACGCGATTCTAATCCCAGAACAGAAGTTGCAGCCGAGACTGCATCAGCTTGCCCCTCAAGTGTGCTAAAGAGTTGTTTACAATTGTGGACCAGCAGAGAGGATCTTACAGTAAGAACATCCCTGAAGTTCGGATATGCTACAATTCAACCGGTTATGGGGATAATTTTTTTTGGACAGGCCTGTCTCTATCATGCAATAACTGATCAGACATAATCAGATCGTAAAAGCCAAAGAAGAGGCTCTCGATATGAAAGATATTTTGGAGAAGGTTGAGAAATGTATAAACACACGTTATACACGTTATACCAAGGGTTTGAAAATTCTATGTTGTGATAGGGATTAATTAGCTTTCGATCCCTTACAATATCTAATATCTAACTTGGGTGTTGGTGATCATAAATTCTATCGGAAGTGTAGAGATTAAGATCTCTTTCCTTTTGGCTAGAGGCCGGTGGCAAAACGGGTTGAACAGGTTGGGCTGGTTTGACCCTTTTCATTTGTATTTACCAACCAACATGGTTATGTACTTAAGTCATTGTAGGTGCGAGAAGCTCAGTTGGCATAATACAACTACATCGTCATTATAGAGAATTTTCTAAAGAAATTCTCTAACTAACTTTACTTTGGAAACACTATGGTGGAATGCATGTGGTGGGTGTTCTTTTAAGTTAGTATTCTACAACTATTTAACCATACTAAGTGATAGTGTCCCATTTTGAACTAACTTTTTCATCATAATATTTGTATTTCGTTATGTACTTTACAGGAGACGTGGAGATGACACACTTAAAGTGCACATATGTGCTTCCTGGTGGTATCACACATACAAAGGGATATGTAAGTTGTTACCTCACTAAACCATTTAATGCAATTTTCCATGTGCAAGTCAAAACATGTCACGTATAATTATAGATTGTAATAGCTTGACCTGATGAGTATCTTTTTATTTCACTAAATTTTGAAAATTGTATTCCTAAGTAATATAGTTTTACATGGCAAGTCATGCCCAAGAAAGTTAGAAAGTGATTTAAGTATTGCCAAAAAACATTAGTCACGACAATGGTGGTTCCGTCAATAGTTTTAAGATAATATGTATTTTGAGCAAAGATTTTCCATCTCTTGGAGCATATGAAGAACACATGCTTATCATGAAACAAAAATTCTGTTTCACCACCTATTCAACCATATTTAATCTCTGCAACTACAAGGATGGGCAATCACAATATGGGATAACTTAGCTTATGGACCTCCGCAAACTCTGCCCTTCTTTGCATCAAAGGTTAGGCTTAGAGTCCCTTAGCATTAAGCATTAGTGGCAAGCAATATAATACTTACTTAAACAGCTTAGTAGTCAAATTAGCGGGTGCAAGCGTTGAAAGAAATAAGATAAATAGGTGTTTTGATCTACTGGGTCAACCATTTTTTACCCATTATCTGGAAACAACCCTTTTAGCCCATCCGCTTTAACCCATTCCCTGTATTGACCCATTACCAAATGATAGGGCTTTGTATTTTCTGGCTTTTGATGGTGTTAATAATTAATATTAGTCTCTAACAAAATTTGTAAATTTGATATTGAATCAAGTACCTTTCATTTGTTTATTTCGTACAGGTAGATCAACAACTGAAGAAGTTGGAATTCCATGATGGTATGCCATTTTTATTGTTTGATTTCCAAACTCAATAATGATAATATGGACCACACTAATTATAATAGTCATTTAGTATCAGATTATGAGGAAATGTGAAAATTCTAGACATGCAGCTGCAAAAAGGAAATTTTTTACTCTGTTTAATATATATATATAGTAGTTCTGAGGACTTTCTATTGATTTTAACCCAATCCCATTTCGGCCATTAATTTAAACTACCTTGGTGGTAAATAAACTGCCCAAACATCTAAAATAATAGTTTCTATAGAATTGTTGTGGAGATGTGTTCTAAATAGTTTCTCCATACAGATGTGGTGATCCCGATATCTTGCTTCATATTAGTGTGCATATTCGTGCTACAACGCAATGGCACACATCAAGTTGGTTTCTTTTTTCACCAATCGTCTTACATTGCTAATATGCATCAATGACCTTTGTTTATACAAAATAATCTACTGGAATCCAAAACTTTATGAAGCTCTTTCCCCTTATTACATGTTATTTTCATTATAGAGGTAATGATCTCCCGTATATTATGTTACCAGGTTCAGCTGTCTTTCAGTTTGAGCATCAAGAACATATTTCATGGAAGATTAATAAGAGGTACTTGGACAATCCTTTTACACCCATTCTACATGCATACATTGTGTATATGTTGGTTAATGATTGACATGGTTTGTCATTTTTATTGTCTTAAAGTTAAGTGTGGGTTTAATGTGGCTGCGGATATCAGAAAAGAAAGTGACAAGGGTCAATTGATGTGAGTTAACCCGTTGTGAAAGAAGTGGCCATTCTCTGTTTGGACTTGAAAAAAGGTGTTTGCAATATGTAGACCAAAGAGTCACCGCGAAAACTAACTCATTGTCAAGTAAAATACACACGTGTTAATGTAAGTAGTATGATTTGTCAACATGTCTTAGTTTTGCTGCTGCTGATAGTTGTGTTTTTAGAATAAATATAGGATGTAATGATTTCAAATGACTTGAAATTGCAATGCCAAATCCCACCAATTACGGATAATTTATGTAGTCTTTTTGTTAGTTATTCATATTTTGGTATTAAACAACTTTGAATAACTAAAAAATTACATGATTTATGTTTGAAAAAGCAATCCGAAACTTATGCCCAATAAATCATGACGTTGCCACTGTTGCATCTGTCCTGATTCGTCCAAAAAAATACGCGATGTAGACCCTCCCAGTGACCGAATACCTCAATACACATATTACCATGTATTCAAACAATCTCTTTGGCAAACAAAAACTAAATTAATGTAGGTTTCAATAAGAACATACTCTATAAAAGCCAAAGTGAATATAACCACCAAACTATGATTAAATAAACCTTGCTTCATAAACATTGCAATAAACATGCACCAAATTATAAAACAATGATTTTTTAATTGAATTGTCACTTTTAATATTTGTAGGATATATTATTTACCTTATTATATTTGTAGGTTATATTTTAAATTTTTATTTGTAGGATTATTGGTGGTAATTTATACATTCACCTTATTATATTTGTAGGACATTATATGTTTGCACGTTTGCTGTTTTTTTTTTTCTTTTTTTTATTTTTTTTAATTGTTTGCATTGGGTCCTTTAATAAAGCGATAGTGATTATATTGGAAAACGGCATCCCAATTGCG
This sequence comes from Artemisia argyi, assembly GCA_030686995.1. Taxonomy (NCBI): domain Eukaryota; kingdom Viridiplantae; phylum Streptophyta; class Magnoliopsida; order Asterales; family Asteraceae; genus Artemisia; species Artemisia argyi. The sequence continues at coordinate 135,060,546 of CM060702.1, forward strand.
GTTCCATATTTATATCTTATTCTGAGATATGTTTTAAATGTGGTGTTACTATGTGTTTGCTACTGTTAGTAGGTTCATGTATTTCAAATGTAGAGCATGTTTAAAATACAACAATGTATAAGAATAATTTTACCAAAATATACAATTATCTTTTTACATGCAACACATGCATTTGGCACCGTAAAACACAACCAAAAAAATAAAAACAAAAATATCAAAACAATAACAACCCGGTTTTTTAAAACCACAAAACCGCTAAGTAACACAATCATTACAAATAATACAACTAAATCAAAACAAATAATACAACTAAACATAAAATAAAAATAATACATTTTACACAATAATAAAAAACAACGTTAAAAATACAACTAGACATAAAATAATATTATTACATTTTAAACAATAACACAAAACAACATACTTAACTAACAAATTTCCGCTAAACAACACCATCACAAGTAATATTATAACACATGCCCGCCCATCGGGCGGGCTTTGAAGTCTAGTATATATATATATATATATATATATATATATATATATATATATATATATATATATATATATATATATATATATATATATATGTGTAAGAAAATACGACGATAAATGTCGATCATACCGAGTTACGAGTTTGTAAAATAATAATATAGGTTTATGATTTGTTTTTTCAGAAGTAACCTTTAAGTTTCATAAAGTTACACTTTATACCCTAACGGTATAACTTTTACACCGTTAGTCCAAAGTAAATTATTATTACGTTATGGGTCTCCAAACCTTTCATTTTATACCCAAAATTTCCAGATTTATATTTTTTATCACAAGAATGCCAAAATGACAGTTTTCACCCAAAGTTTGTAAAATGGCAGTTTTGGTCCCTCGGTTAGCAAACTTTCGCAAAACAAGTCCAAACTTTATAAAAATCAAAGTTTACCATTTTTTATTTCACAAATAAGTTCAAAACAGCTTATTCAACTAGTAAAAATAGCTTATTTCCTTAAAAAGCTTATTTTTGAGCTTATGGGCTTTTAACGAACTTATTTAGTGGCCCGTTAAGCTTTAACGATCCACTGGGTTTAAGGAACATATGGGCCTGAATTTAGGTTTGTTTTTGGGTTATAAAAACGATACAAGTGAGCTTATTTACCCATCTTATAAGGAGAGTTTATTATTTAGCTTTTGGGCTTACAAACCCATACATATATATAAGGTATCATAAAACAGGTTTTATATACGATAAGCTTTGGTTTCAAACGAGGGTTCAAATGAATTCATGGGAGTGAGTAGATTGCATAGCTCATTAGTTAAGTGTATGAATTAGTAGATCGAGCTTTAAAAATAGTGTGTTGTGTATCGAGTTTGGGAAATCCAAGGCCAAAGCGTGAGTGACTTAGGCTAGTGCTAAAAGAGTTTACAAGTCCCATATTTTTCTAAGTGTTTTATTATTTTCGAATAGGGTCAAGTCAACTAAGAAACGTGTCTTAAAAATGGTTTAAATGCTTATATAAGTTATGAATAATTGTGGAACCTATTAGAAGGCATACTAAATATTTAATATATCGAATTAAATATATATGTTGTTAGCGTGAAAAATGAATTAAGGATACAAAGTAAAATGTGACAGGAGTAAGATAGAAAAGTAAAGGAAATTGAAAAGAGGAAAGATAACTCACCTCACCAAGTATGGTGGGGGTTAAACGTGTTGCTAGGACTTGAAATGGCTGAGGAATGAGTGTGGCTCGATTCTTTGTACACCAAAGACACAAGAGTGAGCGCTTGTTTGTCCCTTGCTTGGTTTGAATTCCTCCAAACCTTACCAATGCTATTCGACTATAGAGCTAGCAAAAGACTTAGGAAGATTTTTGAGTTGTGGTATTGGTTTGCATGTGAGTTGGTCAAATGCATGCATACATTATATAGTGAAACGAAAGCTAGCACATGACATATTCAATTACATCATGAGGTTGGGATAGTACGAGGTTAGTAGGAGTGAATAGTGGGTTAATGGAAGGTATAGTAACATGTATCGTCCTTGTGTAGATCGAACCAAAGGGGAAACAACAAAAGAGTATCATTGTTTATGTTGCATGGAAGGCCAATTCCTTTTAAAGAAACATGGTCAAAGCTTGTTTTTGGTTTCCAATTGAGTCAAGGAGGATGAATAGTAGAGTTATTGCATGAATCATCCTTGTGGTGTTTGAGCCGAGAAGAAAGGAACAAAAAGAGTAATTATGTTAGTTAGTTTGGTCTCGTTTGTGACTATTAGGAAGTCAAACAATACTAAAACGTGTTATACTTTGGTTGTGGGTCATTTGGAGTGGCATTGGAGTGGTACGAGACACATGGTTTGGCCAAAATGAATTTTTAGTTATGATAGACATGTAAAAATCAAGTTTAGCTTTAATGTGTTTTAATCTAGTGAACGTTCGAGTTAATGCAATTGGTTTGTCACATTCGAATCTCAGCTGGGAGGTTTAAGGAGTCGTGTAATAACATTTATATGTTGTTAAGAAAATTTGTGAAATATTTAGCCAAAGTAAACGAGCATGGGACTTATAGCTCGAGTTTATAAAAAGGGTTTTTGGGCTTTTGTTTGTAGTTGGGCTCGTTTGGTGGATTAAGCCCAAAGAAAAAGAAAAGAATAGTTAAGGGTCCGTTGGGTTTATTTTGGCGGTGGGACAAGGCCCAATGTAATTTGGTGAGTAGTTTTGGTAATTTTCGTATGCTTAGAAAATTATTAGTACGCATTTGGTCAAATGACGAAACGTATCGTATAAATGTTAAGAGTTTTATTTTATTCGCGATACATAGACTATCAAGGTTCATGTGTGAGCTCGTTCCAAGGTAAATGGTAATCACAAGTGACGTTGTGATTAATAATAGTACAACGTGTATAACAAAGAAAATTTGTTACTGGTAAAAATGGTTATTAAATATTGTAACGATTCGTAAATCATTAATTAGCATTTACTATTCATCGAGAAATTTACGAGAGGCTACATAAACCATAAAGATTCTGTGGAAAACTAGAAGGGGGGGGGGTTGAATAGTTTTACGTCGTTTTTGTTTTATAAAAACTTTGTTTTCAAAATCTTCGATTCTAGTTTTATGTGAGATCAATACTTGCACACTTATGAATACTTATATCTACAAAAATAAATAATAACAATATAAACAAGTAAGTAAAGAGATAGAGATAGAAAGATCGCACCGCGAGACAAAGGATTTATAGTGGTTCAACTACGAAGCTCCTTTTCGCCCTACTCCACTCCCCGAGCACCTAACTCGAGAGTTTTCTTCAATATGTTAACAAGGTCCCTTATGGCGGAGAAAACCTTACACAACTTTTTCTTACACCAATTAATGACACTAAGCTAAATGCCGAGTTATAATTGTAGCTAGAACCAATCTCACTACTCTTCACGACTTCTACACAACTTGTACACACCACAACTACTACACGACCTCTTACGATTTCACAACTTCCTCTTCACAACACTACTTCTTCTTCACTACTTCTATTCACTTCTAACACACCTAAATCTACCTATTATAAACACTCTACACCTTTACAAATATTTTACACAACTACAAGACTATATTCACAAATCTACAATACTTCTTAACTAGATATTGAAGGAGTATTCTTCTCTTGAACTTTGAGTGATGAAGGATTGAATCACTTGAAACAAAGACTTATAATCTTATGATCAAAGGATTTAGAAGGATGTTTGGAAAGGATTGGGACTGAAAATTTTCATGCAAAAGGTGAGGAAAATTTGCAGAAATGAACCAGTATTTATAGGCGTACAATCCTGGCAACAGGAGCGTGCCGGCCCCCTTAATTATTAAGGGGGCGCCCTATAATTAAGGGGGCCGCCCTCTAATTAAGGGGGCCGCCCTCCTGTAACGGCCAGGTTTTTTGTCTTTTACTGATGAAAGTTTATTTGGTGAAAATCTAACTGATTTTGGTTAAAAATTTGAATTCATATATTTATAAATTAAACATTTTCCTTTAATTACCAAAAGTGATTTTCCAAAATATATAAAATGTTTATAACATTTTATAAAATTTGTAGTGTCTAAATAAAAATCCCTTTGATCATAAAATGTATTAGACATTTGTTTATTCATACCTTAAGTGATTTAGTTGGATGGAATGATATTTGTAACTAAATACTTGTTTACGTAATGATTTTATGTTTAATGATTTTACATTTTGTGATCGTCAAAACGTAGGGATATCGAGAAATATTAATAACGTTTTTATACATTATTTATATCAATAATCTCCCCCTTTTTGATGATTACAAAATCTAAACTCATTAAATCAAAAATTAAGATATATAAAAGTATTTAGTGAGTTTATATCATTTCTCCCCTTTTTTGTTAGCATTAAAAAGGTTATCCCGACGAATGTAGAACTCCCTCTTGACGTATACTCCCCCTCGTTTTAAGGTAATAAGGGAAATCGAGATATGGAATACTTGTAAAAATATTTATAGTACAAGCAACATATATGTGATGCATGGAACAAATATATAATAAAAGAACTAATAAGAATGCATGAAAATAATAAGACACAAGAAGCATTCATTAATTATTTAAATAGATTATGTTGAAAACATAATCATTAGTACATAAGCATACATATATGATTTTCTAGCCAACTACAATAGATAATACTATGTTGTCAACTTGAGGTCTCTAGGACTTGCTTGGAGATGAGGAGCATGGTGGTTGGATTTAGTAGAGGTAGATTTTTGTGGGAATGTTGTTTGGAAAGTTTGGAGTGTTTGGTGGTGGTGAGTTTGGAGCGGAAGGGTTGGAGTGTTGTGTTTGTGATGACGGTGGAGAAGACCTTGTGAGGAGATACTCAATCTAAGTGAAGTGTTCATCGAGTGCAATGGTTTGTTTTTGGAGAAAAATGTAACAAGGACAATTGTTCACATGATTCTCAAGTTGGACCAAGTTGTTGGGTGGTGAGGAGTGGGAGGAGGAAGGTTGTTGATCCAAATTATATTGAGCAAGGTGTAAAGCAAGAAGAGCGCTAAGCTCATGAGTTTCGTTGAGCTCCTCAACAAACTTTTTATGTTCGGAGGAAGGTGATGATGGTGGAGTTGGATTGTGATTAGGGATTGAGGTTTGGACATGGAACATAGGATTCAGGTTTGGATGAGAGTGATGGTTGTTGTTTTGAGATTGAGTATGTTCCTCAAAAGGATCATTTAATAGAAGTAAGTGAGATGGATGTGAAATTTTGTTGGAAAGGGTGATTTTGAGGTTGTCTTGTTGTCGTAAAAGAGAGGTTTCATTTGGGTGAGTTTGGTGTTTAGGTGTTGGTTGGTTGGAGACAACATCATTGATTGAGGTGGACTTTTGACAAGTGTCTAGCTTTCTTCTCCACATGGGTTTGACAGAGATCCTTACAACCCTTGAAGGCTTAGATCTTGGGTGGTTGGGAGATGACATGATGGGTTGAGTAATGATTTATGATGAAGAGAGATATTTATAGTGTGATGATTATGTGTTTATGGAACGATAATATGTGGTGGATTTGCTAGACAAAATGTGTTTGTTAATTTAGGGAAGTGGAGAATTAAAATAGGGTGAAATGGGCTAAAAAGCATAAAGCAAATAGTGACCCTCGACCTTCAGGTGGCCGGCCCCCATAAACATAGTCCAGCCCCTTTAATTTTAAGGAGGCCGCCATTTATAATTAAGGGGGCCGCCCAGGGCCTGGTTTCCAGATTGCCAGAAAAGGGTTTTTAACAGAAATTCTTTAGAAAGATGTTTGTTTTGAGGTTTGGTTTTGGACAAGACCAACTCTTTAGGCAACTATGCATGTATTATCTTAATGAAATATGCATGAAAAGTATATATGTAGGCAAATAAGCATATAATATAATCACAACTGAGCATGCATGAAAGACCAACAAAGTAATAGAACTAATAAGCAAGTTATTCTTCCTAAAACAACTATCTTAGTGTAAGGGCAAAGGCAACTAGTGAGTGAGAAACTAGTGATGGAACAAATGTGACAATGTAATTCTAGACTTTGTTCTAGTGTGTGCCTATATGCAACAAATGTGGAGATGTGATTGCTTCGACTCCTAATGCAAAGATGAAGATATCCTAAGAAGCAATCCAAATTCTCCTAGATTTAGCTTTGCTCAACCCATGAATGTCAAAAGTATATATTAGGTTATATATTTTGACAATTCATGTGAGATTTCATGCATGATTTAAAGAATTTTTTTACCATTATTCAACAATGCAAGAAAAATGATTTTCATGTGTTTCCTAGAAGTGAGAATTGTTTAAATAAAATAGATTGGGTTTTATAGAAATGTTTATGCGATGTAGTTTCCCAATCTTCAAGTTTGTGCAAAATAGAATCCTAGACTCAGATACGAAGAAGAGAGAAAAGAAAAAAAATTTATGCAATAAGTGATTGACAAAAATGCAATAGAATTTAGTCAATTTGCTCCATCATTCCTAATCCTAAACGCAAGTGGTTAAATAGTTCACGCTTAAGGGGTTTAGTGAATATATTTGCAATATTATCTTCCGATGCAACCTTTTCTATAGATATGTTACCTTTTTGTACATTATCCCTAAGGAAATGGTTGTGTATTTCTATATGCTTAGTCCTAGAGTGTTGAACGGGATTCTTACTTAAATCTATGGCACATTTATTGTCGCACATTATAGGAATATTTTTTAACCTAACGCCATAGTCTACGAGAGCTTGTTTCATCCATAGTGCTTGTTGACATGCCTTTCCAGCGCTTACATATTCGGCTTCGGTGGTCGAAATAGCAAGAGCGGTTTGCTTCTTGGAAAACCAAGATGTTAGGCAACATCCCATGAACGTGCAAATACCGCTAGTGCTCTTTCGATCCACGTAGTCTCCCGCATGATCCGAATCCGCATAGATAATGATTTCTATGCCGGATCCGTTAGGATACCATAATCCTAAGTGTATAGTGCCTTTAATGTATCGGAAGATATGCTTAACCGCTTCTAGGTGAGAGGTTTTGGGATCCTCTTGAAAGCGGGCACAAAGGCAAACACTAAACATGATATCGGGTCTACTTGCCATTAAGTATAGTAAACTACCTATCATTCCTATATACTTAGTATTATCTACGGACTCACCTTCTTCATCTCTTGTGAGTTTCACTTCCGTAGACATGGGTGTCTTAAGTGGCTTAGAGTCTTCTAGTCCAAATTTCTTAAGCATTTCCCTAATATACTTAGATTGATTAAAAAAATATTCCGTCTTCTAATTGTTTTATTTGTAATCCTGAGAAGAAGTTTAGTTCTCACATCATACTCATCTCAAACTCATCATGAATGATTTTGGCAAATTCATCACACATTTCTTGACAAGTCGATCCAAATATAATATCATCGACATATATTTGAACAATGATGAGATTCAGAGTTTTCTTTTTAGTGAAGAGAGTGTTGTCTACCATTACCATGGAATAATCATGTTTAATAAGAAATGCTTTTAATCGATCATACCAAGCCTTGGGGGCTTGTTTGAGTCCATATAAAGCCTTCTTGAGTTTATAAACATAATCAGGTTTTGCGAAGTCAATGAATCCCGGAGGTTGTGCCACATAAACCTCCTCATTGATAAAACCGTTGAGGAGTGCACTCTTCACATCCATTTACTATAACTTAAAATCTAGGGCGCAAGCGTAAGCTAGGAGTATTCTAATAGATTCTAGTCTAGCTACCGGAGCATAGGTTTCGTCATAATCAATTCCTTCTTGTTGATTATAACCTTGGGCGACTAATCTAGCTTTATTCCTAGTTACTATTCCATTCTCATCTAATTTATTCCTAAATACCCATTTGGTTCCTATTATGGTCACATTCCTAGGATTTGGGACTAGTTCTCAAACATCATTAGTTTTAAATTGATTTAATTCTTCTTGCATAGCCATAATCCAACTTTCATCTTTTAAGGCTTCATTTACATTCCTAGGTTCTATTGTTGACACAAAGCAAACGAAGTTACTTTTACTAACCTATGCTTACTTTTACTAACATCAATAGCTTCTTCCTTGTCACATCATCATCTTCTAACGGTAATGTTTTAGGTGGTGGAGGAGTTTCATCAAATGTTACATTTAAGGATTCCTCTACTTTCATAGTATGTTTATTTAAAATTATATATGCTTTACTATTTTGTGAATATCCTAGAAAAATTCCTTCGTATGACTTAGGGTTGAACTTAGTAAGGTAATCTTTTGTATTAAGGATGAAGCATTTACTTCCGAATACTCTAAAGTAGCCCATATTTGGTTCTCTACCTCTTAATAACTCATAAGGAGTTTTTCCTAATATTCGTCTAATAGAAACCCTATTAAGTATATACGTTGATGTATCTACGGCATGACACCAAAACTTTTGTGGGATAGATTACTCGTTTAGCATTGTTCTACTCATTTTTTGTAGAGACCTATTTTTTATTTCTACTACCCCATTTGATTGAGGAGTACAAGGAGCGGAAAAATTGTGAGATATTCCATTTAACTCACAATATTTTCCGAACTGTACTTCGTTGTCAAATTCCCTACCATGGTTCGTTCTAATTGATACTATAGAGCATCCTAATTTATTTTGAATCATTTTACTAAATTTCTCAAATTTTTCAAAGGCTTCGGATTTATCACTTAAGAACCTAGTCCACATGTATCGTGAAAAATCATCTACTATAACTAAGGTGTAACGGTTTCCACCGTTGCTCCGCACTGCGGATGGACCAAAAATATCCATGTGAAGCAATTCTAAGCATCTAGTAGTGGATACCATATTTTTATCTTTGTAACTAGCATGTGTTTGTTTTCTAATTTTACAAGCGTCACAAAAATGTTGATCATATCTTAGACTAGGCAAGTTGTAGAAACTAGAAGGGGGGATTGAATAGTTTCACCGTTATTAATCACGTTTTTATAAAATTAGCCTTACAAATTGTGTTTGACAAAAGGATTCGATTCGAAGCTTACGTGAAATCAACACATTAAATATAAGCAATGCTAAATAAATAAGTAAAGATAAAGAGAGGAAATATCAAACCGGCACACGAAGATTTATAGTGGTTCGGCCACGAAGCTCACTCCTTCATCCCTACTCCACTCCTCGAGTCTCACACTCGAGCATTTTACAAACACTATATCAACATGCTCCCTTATGGCGGAACAAACCTTACACAAGCTTACACCAAGTTTAACGACACTAAGCGGAATGTCGAGTCCTAATCCTAGCTAGAACCAATCTACCAAAGCCCGTGTGGCTTCACACCTCGTACCAACACGATGGCACGATACAACACAATACACAATATAATACTTGCACTCAAGTCCTATTACATACACGAAACAATGAATGAAAGAGATGATATATCCGCAACAATAAGATGAGATGAGAAAAACTCTTCTTTAACACTCTTTTTCTTGATTAAAACAAATGTTCTTCTCTTGCACTTAGAGGAAGGATGAGTGATGAGTGCTCAAACACTCATCGTTTTTGATATATTTAAACTGCCAAAACGCACAAAAACAATCAAAAAGATATCAAAATACTTAAATTATCCCAGGGATTGTGTTTTATGTGTTTTAAAAGCAAAATGTGCAAAAACAAAGAAAAAAACGTACAAAGTTTGCAGTATTGGCAGTTTCAGTCCCCCAAGTTTCAAAACTTGTCAAATTTAGTCCCTAAGCATTTATTTTGAAAGAAAAAGTCAACCCAAGGTTTTGAAAGTCAATTTCACAAAATATTACATTTGGGATGCAAGTTTTCCAAAATTACATATTTAGTCCCTGAAAAATCCAAATATGGCAAAATAGGTCCCTGGGAAATTTTGAAGTTTGAAAAATGGAAAAATAATCTTGGAACTTTGGAATTATATCAATATTGGTCCTTGGATTCACTTGGAAAAATTACAACTTCAGTCCTCAAAGTTATGGGAAATTACAAAAATGGTCCTTGTGTTCATAAACTAAACAAACAAACCGGACCCTTTGATATTTTAACCCAAAATCCCATCCAATCCATTTCCCAATCCAGTCCACCTCCCAAAGCCCAACCTAGGCCCAGTCCATTTTTGTTAATACCCGGTCAAAGGGTCAACGCGGGTCAAACAGACCCTTGACCATCTTCTTCCCCCCAACAAGAAGCGCAAAACCAGGGTATACATCCCCCCCCCCTCCTCACCTTTTCACCAACTTTCCCCCCCACAATTAATAACCTCACCAAACAATCCCACCACCATAAATGTATCACCAACCCCTCACCAATACCACTCAGTTCCAACCCGTATAAATTTTGGCGCCAAAAAGCCAATCAATGGCTAGGATTGATCAATGCCTAATTAAACGATGAGGATTTGGTCAGAGGGTCAAGGCAAGGTATGTGGGACTCTCAGTTTTCAAAAGAAAGCCATGTGGAAGACCTTAGGCATTATTTTAGGTCGTTATATATAGAAAAGCTCATAGAAGCTTTTAGTGTGTAATTTTCTCAGTTTTTATGTATTTTTAGTTTAATTTTAATGCATTGTAACTCCTTTTAATTAATGAAAGTTTAATTTAAAGTTTGAATCTCATTTTCACTTTTCAAAGTACCATTTTGAATTCTCAAGTTCTCATTAAGGAATCTAATGTGTGTTTAATCTATTTAGAAGCTCTTACAAACTCAGATAAAAAGATTTTATAAGCTTTATAAGCCTGTGTAAACATTCTTAAATCAGTTTTCAATAATTGCTAAAAATCAAAATAAAATAAAAAATAAATGAAAAATTGGTGAAAAAGAAGAAGAAAGCAAGGAGCACAGTGGATTAAGGATGGCTGTGGGTTAGGTACCTCATGGGAGGGCATAGGGTTGATTAACTTGGTCCTTTGGTTCTTAATCAGTGGCTTGGAAGGCTTTGTAAGCTAAAAAAATCTTTCATCTTTAATATTAAGTAGTTTCAACTATTTATTTAAGTTCATTTTAGTTAAATATTAGCTTACAAATCAGTAGTAATCATTTGTTTGTGTTTTATATTTGTTTAAGTTAAAATCTCTTCAATAACTGATTTTTAAGGGGTGTTTGGTTTAAGATTGTTTGCATTGTTCTGTCAGTTCATTTGTGCACTTCTGAGTTTCATTTAGTTGTATGGGTATATAATAGCTCAGGGAACCTTTTACCTGTTCTAAAACTCACCCAAAAGTCAAATACCAAGTAATCACTCACCACAGTCAACTGTGGTGAGTTTTCAAGGCCATAACTCATCACATCTTTAACTAAGTTGTTCATTTACTCAAACTAGTGTTAATATACTCTAACTAAACAAGTTTGATTATAAAAATCAGCTGCACAAGTTCACAAAAGTCAAAACTCACAATTTCTCAAAAAGTCAAAACTGCATACTCAGATTTTCATCAAAATGGGGTGATTTTTCATGATTTTTGTGTTGGGATTGAGAACTTGAAAATTGTTGTGTGTAATATCTACCAGTAGTACTTTTGATTTCCATCTTTGTTGCATTTTTGTGATTTTTTCTAAGGGACCAAATTGCCCTTTGAATTAGACTGCAGGGCAAGAACTTGCCCTGTCTCAGCAGACCATCTCCATCACCCCACCTTTGGTGGCATTTTGTGATTCACCCAGTGGGTCCCACAGTCCCTACCTTGCATCATTCAACCCCCCTCCTACCCAGGATCAAGGGTTGACCTTTAGCTTGACCTTCAGACCAGTGGACCCCACTTTGTTTGACCCCAAAAGCTTGTCCCATAACTGTCTCAGAAACAAGTGAGCAAACAGCTTATTTGTGTTTTCTTGGCTTATTGAAGCCACAAGTTTGGCTTATTCTTGCTTATTATAGTGTTACAAACTCAGAGAAACCAACAAATACCATTGTGGACCCCACATCATCCATTTGAGCTTAAAAATCCTCCACAGTCAACAAAAGTCAACTGTGAGGTTAATAAGCACTTCAAGTGCTTATTTCTTGGGGTGTAGTGAAAGTGTTTTTGTTAAAAGTACTTATTTTTAGCTTATAATTAGTTTAGAAAAAGAAAAAAACCAAAAAACCAACTTTAATATTAGTGATAGCTTCTATTTAATAGGATTTATCAATTTAATTTTCTTTTTAATTTATTTCTAAGTAATATATCACTTTTATATTTTTAGAAATAATATTTTAGGTTAAAATAATTTTACAAATTTTTCCAGATTTTTATTTTGTCTTTTAGTGGTATTTCTAATTAATTTTAGTTTAATTTAGTTTTAATTAATATTAATCAATTAAATAACATAATTAGTTTTTATATAGTATAACCTAGTTTTTATAATTTTTCTAGCTTTTATTTTAGTTAAAACATTTTTATAAATTTTTATAGAATTTTTACTGTTCATTTTCTATTTTTTATAATATAATTAGTTTAATTAGAAATTAATAAGTAATTAGATTAATAATTATTTAATTAGCTTAAAAATACTTAAAATTAACTTTTTATAATTTTTTAGGATTCCCATGATGGTTAATTAGATTTATAAAATTTTTCTTAATTTTCTAAGCCTTTTTAGTATTTTTAATAATTCTAATTAATTTAATTAGTACTAAATAGATAATTAGGAATTAATTAGTATTAAATAATTAAATAGTGTAAAAACAATTTTTATTTTTCTTAAAATTTTCTTTAAATATTAGGGTTGTAAAAATATCAAATTTACACTTTTACCCCTTCCAGTCCTTCAGTTGTACTTTTTGTTTTGTTCGTTTGTATACGTTTTTTAATTAAAACGTACATTTTTAGGTTTTTAGCTCAAATCTTCGTAATCCAAATTCCCGTAATCAATCACGTAGCTTTCCTAAGCTATATTTGTTGATAATTTCCAAATAATTTTGATCATAACCCTTTTCTGTGAATAATTACCCGATCACTAATACGCTAAAGTTACAATTCACACTTCAACGGGACTTAACGACCTGGTGATACCTTATATTACCTGGAGCATTGAACTAGGCTATTTGACTTTGTTGACCATTAGTTGGTCAATATAAGTTAGGTGGTTTAGCATCAATCAATTTTTGGCGCCGCTGCCGGGGAGGTGTGCGCGTTTCTTTAGCGTTATTTGAGATTAGTATTATCTCACCTCTTTCACTGTAAAAATACCACCACTTGTGTATATTTTCATAATAAAAATACAAAAAAGTCATTAACACTTTTCCTAAAGTGTTAAAACACCAAAAAAATTAAAAAAACAACAAAACAGATCGTAACGTTTTCTGATTCGGTTTTCTTTTAAGGTGATTCTTAAAGAGAAACGATTTTGGTAAACGAAACGATACCAAAAATATTTTCCAAAAGTTTTTAAACCCATACACAAAACACAAAAACATTCGTCTCTTTCTTGTGAATAATAATTCTACATAAAAATAAACCGTCGAAAACCAAGACAGAACACCTTCCAACTGGAGGTGTGAACAAATAAGTTCCCAAATCAAAAAGATTAAAACTTGCCTTTGTATCCTTGTGAGTGGTGTACCTTTTCTAAAGAAGCCACTCACTTGTGATTATTGGTTTAAGTTCACTGTGGTTTTGTCTCGACTTTGTTTTGATTGATTTTTGTTCCTAGTGCATGCGCACTCGTTCTTCTAGGTCTACTAGCCCATTACGTGAGCTTGTACGAAAACCTAGAAGACCTCGTAGACGTTCAGCACCAACAGTCGAATCTGAGATCCGCACTGTTGCCACACCCACTGTCACCATGGCGGAAGACCGGCCCATGTGTGAACTTCTCCAAGCACCCATCGAGGGTTACGGGGATGCCATTGTTATTCCAGCCATCATGGCTGATAATTTTGAGCTCAAAACCGGGTTACTCAATCTTGTAACCTCGAGTCAATTTTACGGTTTTGAGAGGGACGATCCTCATGCTCATATTCGATGGTTCAATAAAATCACATCAACCATCAAGTACAAAAATGTCCCGTGTGAAGCAATAAAACTCCTTCTCTTCCCATTCTCCCTGGAGGGACAAGCCCGGATTTGGCTTGAAAAACAACCTCCACGATCTATTGAGACTTGGGAAGATCTTGTCAAAAAATTTGTGAATGAATTATTCCCACCTTCCAAGACCACGAGTCTTAAAAACGAAATCACCAAGTTCACTCAAAAATACGATGAATCTTTTGGTGAAACGTGGGATCGTTTCAAAGAATTACTTCGCAAGTGTCCACATCATGGTTTCTCTGAGTTGATGCAACTCGATACTTTTTACAATGGCGTGAGCCAAGCTGATCAGGATTCTCTCAATGCCTCCGCAGGAGGTAATTTTTTGAGTAGAACCACATAAGAAGCTTTGCAAATCATAGAAAACAAGTCCAAGGTCCGCTCTACATGAAGCAAACCGATTGTTTCTCAAATCAATGCGGGTCCTTCTACTTCATCTTCTGTGGGTCAATCTAGCACGGATGCTAAGCTTGACAAGCTCACTGAAGCGATCCAAGCTTTGGTTCTCGCCCAAACAAAGAAAGTCTCATTTCCACAACATCCTCCACCTACTAAGGTTAAAAAAGTGGAAGTCTGTGTAACTTGTGGTGGGCCGCATGCCTACTACAATTGCACAGCTACTGATGGTACTCCATATGAAGCTAATGCTGTTGTCGGGTCCCATAATCAAGGAGGCAATCAATACCGCCCTCCAATGGACCCGAACTATCGTCCTCACCATTATCCTGGACCTCCCGGTTTTAATCAAAACCAAAATGTCCAAAACCGTGGCCAAAACCAAAATAGAGTGAACCAAGGTTATCAAAACCAAAGTAATTTCAATCAGGGACACGGTTTCCAAAAATCAAAACCAAGGTTTTCAAAATCAAGGTTTCCAACATCAAGGAAACTTTAACCGGAACCAAGGTCAGGGTAATTTCAACCCCAGGAACTTTCATGGAAACAATCACCAGAATCAAGGGAATTTCCATCATCAAAACCAAGGAAATTTCAATCAAGGCCCCAACCCGAACAATCGAGCTCCAAATATTCCTAATCCAAATCAAGCTATTGTTCCAACTGGGCCTTCATCCAATGAATTGTTGAAGCAATTCATGAAGTCCCAAGAAGAGTTGAACAAGTTGCTGGTCAGCCAGATTTCTGATATCAAGAAGTCTTTAAATGATTGACCCTCGGGCTCAGGTACAACTTTACCGAGCAACACGATCGCTAACCCGAGGGGCGATGCTAAGGCGATCACAACTCGAAGTGGTGCTTCAAATGATGAGCCCGCGATTCCTACTACCTCTTCTCCCTCTCCTCCTAAGGTAGTGAATCGTGAACCTGAGGTGACAAAGGACAAGGTGCAAATTCCTAGCCCACGAAGTACAGCACACGTCCAACCTCAGGTTAATCCTGAAACCAGATGTAAGCCTGGAGTTGTCTTTGAACCACCAGAAACTCCAGTGGACAACCCTAAATCCAAAACTTCTATTCCCTATCCATCACGTCTCAGTGAACAAAAGCTCCGCGAAAAAGCTAATCACCAAATGGATAAATTTTTCCAAATCTTCCAAGATTTGCATTTTGATATCAGCTTCGCGGATGCTATTCTCTTGATGCCCAAGTTTGCATCGACAATCAAAAATCTGTTGAGTAATAAAGAAAAATTATTTGAGATGGCAAGAACTCCTCTGAATGAGAACTGCTCTGCGGTTCTTTTGAAAAAGCTTCCTGAAAAGCTTGGAGATCCCGGGAAATTTTTCATTCCTTGTACTTTCCCGGGTATGGTTGATTGCTTCGCCCTGGCCGATCTAGGTGCTAGCATCAACCTGATGCCATATTCTGTGTGGAAGAAACTCTCTCTCCCCGAACTTACCCCCACGTGCATGACTTTAGAGATTGCCGATCGTTCGATTTCTCGTCCCATTGGCATTGCCGAGGACATATTTGTTAGAGTGGGAAAGTTCCATTTTCCGGCAGATTTTGTGATTGTTGACTTTGATGCCGATTCTAGGGTCCCTCTCATTCTTGGGCGGGGATTCCTTAGAACTGGGCGCGCTCTTATCGATGTATTTGAGCATGAGATCACATTACGTGTTGGGACGGAAGCTATTACCTTCAACCTAAAGCAAACATCGAGATACTCCTCCAATTATGATTGTGAATCGGTGAACAAAATAGATGTCATCGATGTTGCTGCTAAGGAGTATGCTCAAGAGATTTTAGGTTTCATTGATGATTCTTCGAGTGAAAACCTCACTCAATCTTCTCATCCCATCATAGCCAATTCTTCTCCTTCCCTCACTCCGTTTGAGGGAAGTGACTTCATCTTAGAAGAAATGGAGGCGTTTCTCAAAAGTGACTCGATTCCCGATGGAGTCGATAACCAAGAGATCAACCTCGAGAGGGATATTCTCATACTTGAAAAATTGTTAAACGAAGATCCCTCTCCTCTTCCTGTTCTACCACAACAACTTCATAAAGAGGAGGTCAAAAATGTTAAAAAAACTGATGACTTTCCCGAGGTTGAACTTAAGGACTTGCCGCCTCATCTTGAATATGCATTTCTGGAGGGTGATGATAAATTACCCGTCATAATTGCCAAAGACTTAAGTGATGAGGAAAAGGCTGTCCTTATCAAGGTTTTGAAATCTCATAAACAAGCAATTGTTTGGCGTCTCTCCGACATCAAGGGCATTGACCCTGAATTCTGTACTCATAAAATTTTAATGGAGGACGATTTCAAACCTGCAGTCCAACAACAAAGAAGGGTGAATCCAAAAATTCACGAGGTTATCAAACAAGAGGTTTTAAAACTTCTTGATGCCGGATTGATTTACCCTATCTCGGACAGTCCTTGGGTCAGCCCAATCCATTGTGTTCCAAAAAAGGGTGGCATTACTGTCGTCACAAATGAGGAGAATGAGTTAATTCCAACTCGTTTGGTTACGGGGTGGCGCGTCTGTATTGATTATCGTAAATTGAATGACGTCACCCGTAAGGATCATTTTCCTCTGCCCTTTATGGATCAGATGCTCGAGAGATTAGCGGGGAATGAGTACTATTGCTTCCTCGATGGTTTCTCGGGTTACTTTCAGATTCCCATTGACCCGCAAGACCAAGAAAAGACCACTTTTACGTGCCCCTATGGAACCTTCGCATATAAACGTATGCCATTTGGCTTATGTAATGCTCCGGGCACGTTTCAAAGATGTATGATGGCCATTTTTTCCGACATGATCGGGAAAAGTATGGAGGTCTTTATGGACGATTTCTCGGTCATTGGGGATTCGTTTAAATCATGTCTCTCCCATTTAGACAGCATGCTAAAACGTTGTGAAGACACAAAGTTATGTCTAAATTGGGAGAAGAGTCACTTTATGGTCAAAGAGGGCATTGTCCTCAGCCATAAAATTTCAAAAAACGGGATTGAGGTTGACCGTGCCAAAGTGGACGTCATTGCAAAATTACCTCATCCCACGACCGTGAAAGGTGTTAGGAGCTTTTTGGGTCACGCCGGTTTTTACCGTAGGTTTATTCAAGATTTCTCTAAAATTGCCCGGCCTATGACCCATCTCCTCGAGAAGGATGCTCCTTTTATCTTCTCCCCTGAGTGCATCGAAGCCTTTGAAACATTAAAGAAAAGGCTTACCGAGGCACCAATTCTTGTTTCCCCCGATTGGGACTTGCCCTTCGAGCTCATGTGTGATGCTAGTGATTATGCTATAGGGGCAGTCTTGGGGCAACGCAGAACAAAACATTTTCAGCCTATACACTATGCCAGCAAGACTATGACCGAGGCTCAAAGTCATTACACCACCACTGAAAAAGAATTATTAGCTGTGGTGTATGCTTTTGAAAAATTCCGGCCATACTTGATTCAGACTAAAAGCATAGTGTATACGGATCATTCGGCTTTGAAGTATCTATTTGCAAAACAAGATGCAAAGCCGAGACTCCTCCGATGGGTTCTCCTCCTTCAGGAATTTGATATCATCATTCGTGATAAAAAAGGAGCTGAGAACCTGGCTGCTGATCATCTCTCCCGTCTTGAAAACCCTCACCAAAATGCTTTCGAGAAAAAGGAAATAAATGAAACATTTCCTCTCGAAACCATCAATGCGGTTTTATTTCGTGGAGACTCGATTACCCCATGGTTTGCCGACTTTGCAAACTATCTTGCGGGTAACTTCATTGTGAAAGGGATGTCGTCCCAACAAAAAAATAAATTTTTCAAAGACGTAAAACATTACTTTTGGGACGACCCCTACCTATTCAAGATATGCGCGGATCAAGTCATCCGGCGGTGTGTATATGGTCAGGAAGCCGCTGAAATCTTAAAGGCTTGCCATGCTGGTCCCACGAGGGGCCACCACAATCCCAACTACACCGCCAAAAAGATGTTTGATTCTGGCTTTTATTGGCCCTCGATCTACAAGGATGCCCAAGAATTGGTCAAGTCCTGTGACGCTTGTCAGCGTCACGAGAATATTTCACAAAGGAATGAAATGCCTCAGAATGCAATTCAAGTTTGTAAAATTTTTGATATCTGGGGCATCGACTTTATGGGGCCATTTCCATCCTCTCACGGAAACAAATACATACTCGTGGCAGTTGACTACTTGTCAAAATGGGTTGAAGCGAAAGCTTTACCCACAAATGATGCCCGAGTGGTTGTGAAATTTTTAAAAGCTCTTTTTGCCCGATTCGGAACTCCACGTGCTATTATTAGTGATCGTGGTACGCACTTCTGTAATGACAAATTTGACAAAGTCATGCAAAAGTACGGTGTGACTCACCGTCTTTCCACTGCGTACCACCCTCAAACAAGTGGACAAGTCGAAGTTTCCAATCGGGGCATTAAAAGAATATTGGAAAGAACTGTAGGTGAGAATCGTGCATCATGGTCGGACAAATTAGATGATGCACTTTGGGCTTTCCGTACGGCTTACAAAACACCCATTGGGTGTACGCCTTATAAACTTGGGTACGGGAAAGCGTGCCATCTTCCGATCGAGCTTGAACACAAAGCCTATTGGGCTCTCAAGCATGCCAATTTTGACCTCAAAACGGCGGGTGATCATAGAAAAGTTCAACTTAATGAATTAAACGAACTTCGTGATCAAGCTTACGAGAACTCTTTGATCTACAAAGAAAAGACAAAGAAGATTCATGACTCAAAAATCAAAAACCGCATTTTCAACGTTGGTGATCGAGTCCTTCTTTTCAATTCTAGACTCAAGATCTTCTCGGGAAAGCTCAAAACCCGATGGACTGGTCCATTCACTATCGCAAAAGTTTATCCTTATGGCACCGTCGAATTATCTCAAAATGACGGTCCAAATTTCAAAGTGAATGCACATCGGTTAAAGTACTACTTTGGAGAGGACGTACCATCCATGGTCGTCCCGGATCTCCAAACTTTCCCCAAGGACAATTGAATTCGGGGATAGAGTCAAGCTAGCGACTCGATGACCAAAAATTAGCAACAATACGGGTTTTCACCCGTATCTCTGATTCTTTCTATTTTCTACCACCGAGTGTGGGGGAATGGCCAACCCCCCGCTGTTTGAGAAAAAAATGTATATATGTATATAAGTCTCAAAAAAAAAAGTTGTATATATATAGAAATAAAGTGAAAATTGGTATTTCCGCAGTTAGATTCGAATCTTGGCTTTTTATGTTCATAGCTTCGGCATAATAGCCGGGACTTTGAATATTGAGGACAATATTCATTTCTAAGTGTGGGGGGGGGGGGGGGGGGGGGGAATTCTAACGAATTTTATCAAAATATCTTTCAAGTACCCCCGTTTTTGGCCAAAATTTTCAAAAAAAAATTTCACTTTATTTCAAAAATTTTTGTGGTAATCAGTCTGCCTTGTCTAAACGACAAAAGGGATTGGCTAATCCAGGAGCAAACGGCTCTTGGTAATGATAAATCAAATCCGTTGACGGCTGGCAATTTGCCCAAAATTGTATGGTTCATCAACTCCCCGAAAACAAATGAGTTGGCTAGCCCGCAAGATTATGGCTTGTGGTAAAGGCCGTGGAAAATCCATAATTGGTAATCAGCTCACCAAGATGTTGACTAGGTCCATCAAGATGCTGGCTAGTCCAGGAGCAAACGGCTCTTGGTAAAGACTTAACAAATCCGTTAGAAGCTGGTGGTTTGCTCAAAATCACACGGCTATCAGGTGTGCCACAGTTCTTACACCTGGCTACTCAAGAAGTGATGGCTTTTGGTAAAGAGTTTAAAATCCATCAAGTTTTCTAAAAAGATTGCTAGGGACTAGCAATAGTTCAGTGTAGGGGATTGATGAGTGCTCAAACACTCATCGTTTTTTATATATTTAAACTGCCAAAACGCACAAAAATAATAAAAAAGATATCAAAATACTTAAATTATCCCAGGGATTGTGTTTTATGTGTTTTAAAAGCAAAATGTGCAAAAACAAAGAAAAAAACGTACAAAGTTTGCAGTATTGGCAGTTTCAGTCCCCCAAGTTTCAAAACTTGTCAAATTTAGTCCCTAAGCATTTATTTTGAAAGAAAAAGTCAACCCAAGGTTTTGAAAGTCAATTTCACAAAAATCCAAATATGGCAAAATAGGACCCTGGGAAAGTCAATTTCACAACCCAAGGTTTTGAAAGAAAAAGTCAACCCAATTACATTTGGGTTGCAAGTTTTCCAAAATTACATATTTAGTCCCTGAAAAATCCAAATATGGCAAAATAGGACCCTGGGAAATTTTGAAGTTTGAAAAATGGAAAAATAATCTTGGAACTTTGGAATTATATCAATATTGGTCCTTGGATTCACTTGGAAAAATTACAACTTCAGTCCTCAAAGTTATGGGAAATTACAAAAATGGTCCTTGTGTTCATAAACTAAACAAACAAACCGGACCCTTTGATATTTTAACCCAAAATCCCATCCAATCCATTTCCCAATCCAGTCCACCTCCCAAAGCCCAACCTAGGCCCAGTCCATTTTTGTTAATACCCGGTCAAAGGGTCAACGCGGGTCAAACAGACCCTTGACCATCTTCTTCCCCCCAACAAGAAGCGCAAAACCAGGGTATACATCCCCCCCCCCCCTCCTCACCTTTTCACCAACTTTCCCCCCCCCACAATTAATAACCTCACCAAACAATCCCACCACCATAAATGTATCACCAACCCCTCACCAATACCAC
The DNA here is from genome assembly GCA_030686995.1 of Artemisia argyi. NCBI lineage: Eukaryota > Viridiplantae > Streptophyta > Magnoliopsida > Asterales > Asteraceae > Artemisia > Artemisia argyi. The sequence continues at coordinate 135,081,741 of CM060702.1, forward strand.
TCAGTTCCAACCCGTATAAATTTTGGCCCCAAAAAGCCAATCAATGGCTAGGATTGATCAACGCCTAATTAAACGATGAGGATTTGGTCAGAGGGTCAAGGCAAGGCATGTGGGACTCTCAGTTTTCAAAAGAAAGCCATGTGGAAGACCTTAGGCATTATTTTAGGTCGTTATATATAGAAAAGCTCATAGAAGCTTTTAGTGTGTAATTTTCTCAGTTTTTATGTATTTTTAGTTTAATTTTAATGCATTGTAACTCCTTTTAATTAATGAAAGTTTAATTTAAAGTTTGAATCTTATTTTCACTTTTCAAAGTACCATTTTGAATTCTCAAGTTCTCATTAAGGAATCTAATGTGTGTTTAATCTATTTAGAAGCTCTCACAAACTCAGATAAAAAGATTTTATAAGCTTTATAATCCTGTGTAAACATTCTTAAATCAGTTTTCAATAATTGCTAAAAATCAAAATAAAATAAAAAATAAATGAAAAATTGGTGAAAAAGAAGAAGAAAGCAAGGAGCACAGTGGATTAAGGATGGCTGTGGGTTAGGTACCTCATGGGAGGGCATAGGATTGATTAACTTGGTCCTTTGGTTCTTAATCAGTGGCTTGGAAGGCTTTGTAAGCTAAAAAAATCTTTCATCTTTAATATTAAGTAGTTTCAACTATTTATTTAAGTTCATTTTAGTTAAATATTAGCTTACAAATCAGTAGTAATCATTTGTTTGTGTTTTATATTTGTTTAAGTTAAAATCTCTTCAATAACTGATTTTTAAGGGGTGTTTGGTTTAAGATTGTTTGCATTGTTCTGTCAGTTCATTTGTGCACTTCTGAGTTTCATTTAGTTGTATGGGTATATAATAGCTCAGGGAACCTTTTACTTGTTCTAAAACTCACCCAATAGTCAAATACCAAGTAATCACTCACCACAGTCAACTGTGGTGAGTTTTCAAGGCCATAACTCATCACATCTTTAACTAAGTTGTTCATTTACTCAAAATAGTGTTAATATACTCTAACTAAACAAGGTTGATTATAAAAATCAGATGCACAAGTTCACAAAAGTCAAAACTCACAATTTCTCAAAAAGTCAAAACTGCATACTCAGATTTTCATCAAAATGGGGTGATTTTTCATGATTTTTGTGTTGGGATTGAGAACTTGAAAATTGTTGTATGTAATATCTACCAGTAGTACTTTTGATTTCCATCTTTGTTGCATTTTTGTGATTTTTTCTAAGGGACCAAATTGCCCTTTGAATTAGACTGCAGGGCAAGAACTTGCCCTGTCTCAGCAGACCATCTCCATCACCCCACCTTTGATGGCATTTTGTGATTGACCCAGTGGGTCCCATAGTCCCTACCTTGCATCATTCAATCCCCCTCCTACCCAGGATCAAGGGTTGACCTTTAGCTTGACCTTCAGACCAGTGGACCCCACTTTGTTTGACCCCAAAAGCTTGTCCCATAACTGTCTCAGAAACAAGTGAGCAAACAGCTTATTTGTGTTTTCTTGGCTTATTGAAGCCACAAGTTTGGCTTATTCTTGCTTATTATAGTGTTACAAACTCAGAGAAACCAACAAATACCATTGTGGACCCCACATCATCCATTTGAGCTTAAAAATCCTCCACAGTCAACAAAAGTCAATTGTGAGGTTAATAAGCACTTCAAGTGCTTATTTCTTGGGGTGTAGTGAAAGTGTTTTTGTTAAAAGTACTTATTTTTAGCTTATAATTAGTTTAGAAAAAGAAAAAAAACCCAAAAAACCAACTTTAATATTAGTGATAGCTTCTATTTAATAGGATTTATCAATTTAATTTTCTTGTTAATTTATTTCTAAGTAATATATCACTTTTATATTTTTAGAAATTATATTTTAGGTTAAAATAATTTTACAAAATTTTCCAGATTTTTATTTTGTCTTTTAGTGGTATTTCTAATTAATTTTAGTTTAATTTAGTTTTAACTAATATTAATCAATTAAATAACATAATTAGTTTTTATATAGTATAACCTAGTTTTTATAATTTTTCTAGCTTTTATTTTAGTTAAAACATTTTTACAAATTTTTCTAGAATTTTTACTGTTCATTTTCTATTTTTTATAATATAATTAGTTTAATTAGAAATTAATAAGTAATTAGATTAATAATTATTTAATTAGCTTAAAAATACTTAAAATTAACTTTTTATAATTTTTTAGGATTCCCATGATGGTTAATTAGATTTATAAAAATTTTCTTAATTTTCTAAGCCTTTTTAGTATTTTTAATAATTCTAATTAATTTAATTAGTACTAAATAGATAATTAGTAATTAATTAGTACTAAATAATTAAATAGTGTAAAAACAATTTTTATTTTTCTTAAAATTTTCTTTAAATATTAGGGTTGTAAAAATATCAAATTTACACTTTTACCCCTTCCAGTCCTTCAGTTGTACTTTTTGTTTTGTTCGTCTGTATACGTTTTTTTAATTAAAACGTACATTTTTAGGTTTTTAGCTCAAATCTTCGTAATCCAAATTCCCGTAATCAATCACGTAGCTTTCCTAAGCTATATTTGTTGATAATTTCCAAATAATTTTGATCATAACCCTTTTCTGTGAATAATTACCCGATCACTAATACGCTAAAGTTACAATTCACACTTCAACGGGACTTAACGACCTGGTGATACCTTATATTACCCGGAGCATTGACCTAGGCTATTTGACTTTGTTGACCATTTGTTGGTCAATATAAGTTAGGTGGTTTAGCATCAATCAATGAGTGTGATCACTTGTAAACAACTAGAACTTGATAATGTGATCAAAGAGTATGTTTAAGAAGGAATTTTGGAATATAGAAGGTTTTGGTGCATAAGAGGTGAAGATTTCTAGAGGAAAAAAGTTCTGTATTTATAGGCGTCAGGATAGAGGCAACGGTCCTTTAAATGCTGGACGGTCCCTTATCGATAAGGGACCGCCATCCTATTTAAGGGACAGTCCAGACAAATGCTCCTCGTTTTGTCTTGACGTGGTGAAAAACTATCCGGTGAAGTTTTTTTTGTCGGTTTTAAGCGGGAATATGGCTGTTATGGTTTTGAATGTTGAAAACATTTTCTTAATAAAACATTTCTTTAAATTTTATAAAAATACATTTGTAAAAATGTTTTGTGACATGAAAATGTAAATTTTTAAATCCTTTGATCACATACACAAATTGGTAGAAGTTTGTACATACCTTAAGTGATGTTGATGACGAAAACAAGTTTTCCTGATTAAAAACTTATTAGTCGTAGTTTTATGTAACGTGTGTTTGTAATTTATGATTATCAAAACTATTAGAGACCGATTAATGCAAATGACATTTTCGACATTATTTGTATTAACAATCTCCCCCTTTTTGATGATTACAAAATATAAACTCATTTTAGATAAAACTAGGCATTAATGAGTTTTAAAACGAGTCTCATTTTGTTCTCCCCCTTTTTGTAGAATCAAAAAGGCTTTATGGAAGAGATGAAGTCTACGGCATAAAGATGACTCCCCCTTGCTTAGTGCTCCCCCTTGATGAGGACACTCGGGAATCGATCGATGGAATTGAGCTGCAATAAGTTAGAAGAAATATGCAAGCAAACATAGAAATCCTGCAGAAAAGATTAAAGAAGGCAGGATAGGCATATACTGAGGACGGTCCCCTAAATGGGTCGACGGTCCTTTAAAGATTGGGACCGCCACCTGGATAAGGGACCGTCGGCAGGAAGGTTTTCTGGAATAAGATTTCAACAATTCATGCATAATATAGATCATTCATTAAAAGACAAGAATAATGTCATTCATATGACATTTACAACATGAGTTTACAAGCATAACCCTAGTCTAATCTCTTAGGATATCTCATGTTAAGTCCGGTTTTATTGGTAATCATGCATGCTTCCCTAGAACTTGCGACCGCAAGGTGGAGATGAGTTTTTGGGTAGGGGTTGGAGAAACCCGGATGACAAGAGGATGGAAATGATGTAGTCAAGATCATTCTTCATCTTTTGAAAGTGGTTATGATTGTAGATGCAACAAGCACAATAACCCCCATGGGCATCTACTTGGGCAAGAGTGGGATGAGACATAGTTGGAGGATGAAGTTTTTGGGATAGGATGATATTGAGGAGGCTCAAATGAACAAGATTTGAGAATTCTTGAGCTTTGATGGAGTGTAGGGAGTTGACATTTGTCATTTGAGGTGGAAACAAAGGTGGTAATGAATGATCTTGAGGAATCGGGTTTGTATACTCATTGTGAGTAAATTATGGCCCATTTTGTGGTTGAGAGGCAAAGAAGGAGAATGATGAAGATGATGCCTCATTATGTGATGTGGGATTGGAATTGACATGGTTATTGTGTGAATTGCCAAGGTTTTGTTTCTTCCTCTATATAGGTTTGACCAATATTCTTAGTTTTCTAGGGGATGGCATTTTGTTGGATCACATTGTGAAGAAGAGAGGTTATGCTATGGCAATGGATGGAGGAAGTGGTGGTTTAAGTAGAGGATTAAGGTGGCAAGAATAGAAAAGCATGCATGCTTGGTTAGATTAGTTCAAATGAAGCTTAAGCAAATTAGGAATGTCCACAAGACCCAAGGATAGGCAAGTCAAACATGCAGGGACATAAACAATTAACGACTCACAAATAAATGGATGGTCCTTCAAATAAGGGGACTGTCCTTTTTCACATATGGGATCGTGAGTCGATAAAGGACCGCCACCAGGAGGATTGCCAGATTTCAGAAAATGTTTCTAGTGTGTGCCTATATGAAACATATGTGGAGATGTGATTATCTTGACCCTAAAAGAGAAGAAAAATCCTAAGAGATAATCCATAGTCTCCCAAATTCACTTTTGCTCATCTTTCCATGTCGGATAACATATTTGTTACATGATCTGATAGAGGAATTGAGCGCATCGTGCATGCATGGAAAAACATTTTTGAATTGTATTAATAATGCAAGAAAAATTGATTTTTCCTATTCGTGAGAGAATTTTGAACACATGAATTGGGTTTTTTTTATATGCACAAAATCAAGTTTTCTTATTATCATGCAGCAATGATTGTTAATAAAAATAGTTACTTCCCCAATTTCTAATTTTTGTGCACAAGAGAATCCTAGACTCATATCAGAAGGCATTGTTTAACTATGAAATCTAAGGAGATATGTGTTCCATCATTCCTAATCCTAATCGGAGATAAAAGAATGGTTCACGCTTAAGTGGTTTAGTGAGAATATCAGCTATTTTTTCTTCCGTTGGCACTTTTTCAATAGATATGTTACCCTTTTGCACATTATGCCTAAGAAAATGGTGACGAATCTCAATGTGTTTGGTACGAGAGTGTTGCATGTTTGGTACGAGAGTGTTGCACGGGGTTTTTACTTAAGTCTATTGCTCCTTTATTATCACACATGATTGGAATATCATCAAGTGTAATACCTAAGAATATTCTTTAATCAATCCAAATATATTACCCCTAAGAAAATGGTGACGAATCTCAATGTGTTTGGTACGAGAGTGTTGCATGTTTCGTACAAGAGTGTTGCACGGGGTTTTTACTTAAGTCTATTGCTCCTTTATTATTACACATGATTGGAATATCATCAAGTGTAATACCATAGTCTACGAGAGCTTGTTTCATCTATAGTGCTTGTTGACATGCCTTTCCGGCGCTTACATATTCGGCTTCGGTTGTGGAGATAGCTAGTGCCGTTTGTTTCTCGGAGAACCAAGAAGTTAAGCAACAACCCATGAAGGTACAAATTCCACTAGTACCTTTTCGATCCACATAATCTCCTACATGATCAGAGTTAGCGTAAACAATAGTTTCTATGTCGGTCCCCTTAGGATACCATAATCGTAAGTGCATAGTGCCTTTAATGTATCGGAAGATACGTTTACCCGCTTCTAAGTGGGAAGATTTGGGATCTTCTTGAAAGCGAGCACAAAGGCATACACTAAACATGATATCGGGCCTACTTGCCGTTAGGTACAATAAACTTCCTATCATACCTCCATACTTAGTACTATCTACGGATTCACCCTATTCATCCTTGGTGAGCTTTGTGTCCGTAGCCATTGGGGTTTTCATAGGTTTGGTATCTTCTAGTCCGAATTTCTTAAGCATTTCCTTAATATATTTTGATTGATTAAAGAATATTCCATCATCTAATTGTTTTATTTGTAGTCCAAGGAAGAAGTTAAGCTCGCCCATCATACTCATTTCAAACTCGTCATGCATGATTCTTGAGAATTCGTCACACATGTCTTGACAAGTTGAACCAAATATAATGTCATCAACATATATTTGGACGATTATGATGTTTGAATCTTTCTTCTTGGTGAAAAGAGTGTTATCAACCATTCCCATCGAGTATTCATGCTTAAGAGAAAAGCTTTCAACCTACCATACCAAGCCTTAGGGGCTTTTTTTAAACCATATAAAGGTTTCTTTAATTTATAAACATGCTTGGGGTACTCGAAGTCAATGAATCCTGGAGGTTGTGCAACATATACCTCCTCATTGATGAGACCGTTTCGGAATGCACTTTTCACATCCATTTGGAACAGTTTAAAATCTAATGCACATGCATATGCGAGTAATATCCTAATGGACTCAAGTCTAGCTACGGGTGCATAGGTTTCATCATAATAAATTCCTTCTTGTTGATTATAGCCTTGTGCGACTAACCTAGCTTTGTTCCTAGATACAATACCATATTCATCTAGTTTGTTTCTAAATACCCACTTAGTTCCTATTGTTGTGATATTCTTAGGTCTTGGTACTAACATCCAAACATCATTAGCTTTAAATTGGTTTAATTCTTCTTGCATTGCGATGATCCAACTTTCATATTTCAATGCTTCATTGACATTTTTAGGTTCAATGATTGAAACAAAACAAAAGAAGTTGCTATTGTTTTGAACTTGTGATCTAAGGGTTCTTTGGTTTGAATGAAGAAAGAGAGTGAAAGAGAAGATATCAGCGCAATAGGTACAGAGGGGAGAGAAACTGGCTTCCTATGACGTTATCTAAAGGGTGGCCTTTAGATTCTTTAACATTTGAAGTTTCACCTATTTCGATGGTTTCTTGAGATGCGTATAGGTTTTTCATGTTTTCAACTATGGCGTTTTCTTCATCCAAATCATCATCTACCAAAGGTGAAGTTTTAGACAGAGGGGGACTCTCATCGAATGTCACGTTGAGTGATTCTTCGACGACCATTGTTTTCTTGTTTAAGACAATGTAGGCTTTACTAGTTTGAGAGTAACCTAGAAATACATCTTTGTAAGACTTTGGGTCAAACTTGGTGAGATAGTCTTAGGTGTTTAGAATATAGCATTTGCTACCAAACACTCTAAAGTAATCTAGGGAAGGTTTTCTACCTTTCAAGATTTCATAAGGGATTTTTCCTATGATTTGTCTAATTAAAATTCTATTAAGATAGGTGGATGTATCTACGGCATTACACCAAAACTTTTGGGGAATCGATTACTCATTGAGCATGGTTCTACTCATTTCTTGTAGGGTTCTATTTTTCCTTTCAACTACCCCATTTGATTGTGGAGTTCGTGGAGCCGAGAAATTATGAGTAATACCATTAGCGTCACAATAAGCTCCGAATTGAACTTCATTATCAAATTCTCTACCATGGTCTGTCCTAATGGAAACTATGTTGCATCCTAATTGATTTTGAATTTTCTTGCTAAATATTTTGAATTGATTGAAAGTTTCCATCTTGTTTTTAAGAAACCTAGTCCAAGTGTACCTAGAGTAATCATCTACGATCACTAGAGTGTAGAGATTTCCTCCATAACTCCATATGACGGAAGGACCGAAAAGATCCATGTGAAGAAGCTCTAGACATCTAGATGTTGAGATCATGTTCTTAGGTTTATGACTGGAGTGAGCTTGTTTTCCAACCTTTCAAGCATCACAAAAGTGTTGATCGAACCTAACTTTGGGAAGGTTTCTAACTAGATCCTTAGAAGACAATGATTGTATTAGACGCATGTTGGCGTGTCCTAATCTTCTATGCCATAAAGTAGCGTTATCATTAACCGTAGCTAAGCATATGTTCTCACTAGGTTTGTTACTAATTTTCATAGCGTATAGGTTACCTTTTCTAATTCCTTTAGCAATAACTTTTCCGTTCTTAATTATCTCACTATCGTCTTTAGAAAAGATTACCTTGCAACCATTATCACAGATTTGACTAATACTAAGCAAATTAAAACCTAGGTTATCCACATGTTCTACATTAGTAATAGTAAGAGAGTTATGAGTGATCGTACCTTTGCCAATGATATTACCCTTGAGCTTACTACCAAATGTAACGTTACCTCCAGCACTAGCATTGTATGATGAGAATAGCTTGTGATTACCCGTCATGTGATTAGTGCATCCGCTATCCTTAACCCGTTCGTTGGGTTCCAGGCCAATTCCCAAGCATATATCTTTTGAAGATCCAGCCATGAGACAAGTCTCAGTCTTATCATCTTCTTCGCCATCACTCCAAGCACCGCTAACATATGCCCTTTGGTTTTTGTCCCTTGTTTGGTGTGGACAATCTCCAACTAAGTGTCTTATATCACCACATCCAAAACATATCTTCTCACCTTTGATGTATCTATCTTCACGAGCTTTTTGAGGATTTTTCTTTTCCTCTCGTGGTTGTCTTACAAATCTTCCTCTTCGTTTGAAGAATTTCTTGAAATCTCTAACCGCCAATGCATACTCTTCGTCACCACTTTCCGAGCCTGAGTCTTCATCATCACTTAATTCCTTTTTAGCTTTTAATGCAATTGATTTTCTTTCCACCTTACTATTTACAATATCGGAATCATTTTTGATGATTAACTCATGGACCTTCAAGTTACCAATGAGCTCATCTAATGATAAAGATGCCAAGTCTTTGGATTCTTCAACTGCCGTGACCTATGCTCTCCACTTCGGATGTAAAGCCCTGAGATATTTCCTAACACAAATTTTGACAGAAATTTCCTCATCGAGTGCTTTTAAACTCGTGATAATGGTGTTAAATCTAGCAAATGAACTATCTATAGATTCATCTTCAGGTATGATAAATTGTTCATATTATTGAACCAAAAGATCGATCTTATTGTCTTTGACTTGATTATTACCTTGATGAGTGACTAACAAAGTTTATCAAATATCTTTAGCCGTATTGCACATAAAAATTCTTTGAAATTTCTTTTTAGGCAAGGCATTGTAAATAACCATTTTTGCTTCATTATTTTTAGCTAATTTCTTTTTAAGAGTATCACTTTGTTTATCATAAGGAACAACTTCATTTTGTTTAGTTTCAAGATTAAATTCAATAGGTTTAAAGTCACCCATTGTAATAACATGCCAAATATCAAGATCTTTTGATTTCACATACGTTTCGAATCGAGTTTTCCAATAAATATCAGCCTCAAAGAGTGGTGGTCTTTGCATAGACTGCCCTTCTTGATAATTTTCAAATTCCATTAATCGTTTCAAGTTTTAAAATACAGTATATTTTAAAAATCCTTGAGCAACGAAGCTCTGATACCAATTGTAGGAACTAGAAGGGGGGGTTGAATAGTTTCACCGTTATTACTCACGTTTTTATAAAATTGGCTTTACAAATTGTGTTTGACAAAAGGATTCGATTCGAAGCTTACGTGAGATCAACACAACAATAAATATAAGCAATGCTAAATAAACAAGTAAAGATAAAGAAAGGAAAGATCAAACCGGCATACGAAGATTTATAGTTGTTCGGCCACGAAGCTCACTCCTTCGTCCCTACTCCACTCCTCGACTCTCGCACTCGAGAGTTTTACAAACACTATATCAACACGTTCCCTTATGGCGGAACAAACCTTACACAAGCTTACACCAAGTTTAACGACACTAAGCGGAATGTCGAGTCCTAATCCTAGCTAGAACCAATCTACCAAAGCCCACGTGGCTTTACACCTCGTACCAACACGATGGCACGATACAACACAATACACAATATAAGACTTGCACTCAAGTCCTATTACATACACGAAACAATGAATGAAAGAGATGATAGATCCGCAACAATAAGATGAGATGAGAAAAACTCTTCTTTAACACTCCGTTTCTTGATTACAACGAATGTTCTTCTCTTGCACTTAGAGGAAGGATGAGTGTGATTGTGATCACTTGTAAACAACTAGAACTTGATAATGTGATCAAAGAGTATGTTTAAGAAGGAATTTTGAAATTTCTTGAGGAAAACAGTTCTGTACTTATAGGCGTCAGGATAGAGGCAGCGGTCTTTTAAATACTGGACGGTCCCTTATCGATAAGGGACCGCCATCCTATTTAAGGGACCGTCCAGACAAACGCTCCTCGTTATGTCCTGACATGGTGAAAAACTATCTGGTGAAGTTTTGTTGTCGGTTTTGAGCGGGAAATATGGCTGTTATGGTTTTGAATGTTGAAAACATTTTCTTAATAAAACATTTCTTTAAATTTTACAAAAATGCATTTGTAAAAATGTTTTGTGACATGAAAATGTAAAGTTTTTAAATCCTTTGATCACATACACAAGTTGGTAAAAGTTTGTACATACCTTAAGTGATGTTGATGACGAAAACAAGTTTTCCCGATTAAAAACTTATTAGTCGTAGTTTTATGTAACGTATGTTTTTATTTTGTGATTATCAAAACTAGTAGAGACCGATTAATGCAAATGACGTTTTTGACATTATTTGTATTAACACAAGTTTCTAACTAGTTCTTTAGAGACTAAAGATTGTAATTGTTGCATGTTAGCGTGACCAAATCTCCTATGCCACAAGGTGGAATTTTCTTCTAGAGTTGCTAAGCATATCCTATCTTCCGGTTTGTCTCCTAGTTTCATAACATATATACCTCCTTTCCTAATTCCTCTACCTATGACTCTCTCATCGTTAATTATTTCACTATCTGTATCGGTAAAGGTAACCCTACACTTATTATCACATATTTGACCTATACTAAGCAAGTTATATGTTAGATTATCTACATTTTCAACATTTTCAATAGTTAGAGAGTCTTGAGAGATCGTACATTTGCCTATGATTTTTCCACGACGATCGCTACCAAAAACAACGTTACCTCCGTTATACGCCTTGTATGTAGAAAATAGCTTGCGATTCCCCGTCATGTGTCTTGAGCATCCACTATCCTTTATCCATTCATCGGGCTCCAAATCTACTCCTAGACATACTTCATTAGATGTTTGAGCTACGAAAAATTTGTGCTTCATCGTTTCGTCTTCGTCACTAAATCTTCTTCTTCGGGTTGTTTTTCTTTTATCTTGTGTTCTTTGTCGCTCTTTAAGAATATTCTTGAATTCTTTAACGACCTTTGCATATTCTTCGTCTTCACTTTCGAAACTAGAATCGTCATCGTTACTAAGTTCCTTTTCGATCGTTATCTTTATACAACCTTCTTGTTTACTCTTGACGTGACTCATGAAATTTTCGCCATCATTACATTCACACAAAAATTTTGAACTAGTAGCACTTGTACTCATTTCAACTAAATACTTATCTGCTATACTTTCATTTTCTACTATTTTGTGTGCAAAATTTTTTTTGGCTTGACACTTCTCTTGATGAAAGTTTAAAAGGCTTTTTCACATATCATTTGCCGTTTGACAAAGAAATATTCTTTCGTATTCAATTCTTGGTAAAGCTTTGTATATAATTATTTTAGCCTTAATATTTTTATCTAGCAATTTTTTGAAATAATTGTCTTGTTCATCAAAAATAGTTTTTATGGGTTGAAAATTACCAATTGAAATGACATGCCAAAGATCATGATCTATTGACTTCACATAACTTTCGAATCAATTTTTCCATTCAAGAAAACTTATGTTTTCGAGAAATGGTGGTTTAAATGTCATGTTCCCTTCTAAATATTTTTCCGATTCCATAGATCGATTTCAAGTTTTAAAATACAATTTATTTTAAAAATCCTGTTTAACGTAGCTCAGATGCCAATTGTAAAAAACTAAATGGGGGGTTTAAATAGTTTTATGTCGTTTTTGTTTTATAAAAACTTTGTTTTCAAAATCTTCGATTCTAGTTTTATGTGAGATCAATACTTGCACACTTATTAATACTTATATCTACGAAAGTAAATAATAACAATATAAACAAGTAAGTAAAGAGATATAGATGGAAAAATCGCACCATGAGACAAAGGATTTATAGTGGTTCGGCTACAAAGCTCCTCTTCGCCCTACTCCACTCCCCGAGTACCTAACTCGAGACTTTTCTTCACTATGTCAACAAGCTCCCTTATGGCGAAGAAAACCTTACACAACTTTTTCTTACACCAATTAACGACACTAATCTAAACGTCGAGTTCTAATTATAGCTAGAACCAATCTCACTACTCTTCATGACTTCTCATGACTTCTACACAACTTGTACACACCAAAACTACTACATGACCTCTCACGACTTCACAACTTCCTCTTCACAACACTACTTCTTCTTCACTACTTCTATTCACTACTAACACACCTAAATCTACCTATTATAAACACTCTACATGTAACAACCGTAGTTTTGGCAGGTCAGTTTGACTGATAGTCTTGACTCGGTTGACGTTTGTTTGGTGTGTCCTAGGTGTTTGAAGTGATATAAGTGTGATATAGGTGAGTTTTAGCACTAAATCCCTTTGCGTAAATGGTTTTATTGTGATTTGGAAAGTTTGGAATTTGGGAAAGTTCATTTTGATCACCTCTGTGGTGTAGAAATGACTTGTGTAGTTTTGGTGTTTTGTGATTTTGCGTAACGAGTCTTTGTTCAAGTTAATGAGCGTAAGCGATTTATGTGTGTTTTGTTTTTATGAGTTATGTTTCAAAAGAGTGTGGAACTCTATTTTTGGAAACTTTATTTTGAAAATGAATATTTTCCGGTTTGTCGTAAAATTAAGGTTTATCGCAAAAGATGTTAGGTTTCGATATGGGAATACATAAATTATGAGAAGTATGAGGTTTTGAGTGTAATAAATAAATTTAATAAAAAAAATAAATAAATAAATATATATATATATATATATATATATATATATATATATAAAGAGGGGGGAGGTGGCCGAATATTTGGATAAGGGAGAAAAAGGAAACCAAATTTGATACCAAATACAACTCTAAGCCTTAAGGGTTATCCACTAATAATATAAATACAAAATCAAGACTCCCAAATCCCTTTTTCCAGCATATTGAAATCGACCACAAGGAGAACAAGAAGAAAAAAAATAGGTTTTCATAGTTTTCAAGCAATAATCAAGAATCAAGGTAAAATCCTTAAACCTTATGTGTAATTAATTAATTATTGTTATGATTCATGTAATATTTATTATGATGGAATATAGGGTTTATATACTTCTGTAAATTAATGAAGTAAAACATGTTAGGATCATTAGATGTTAATAATATGGTAATTGGTTAAGGGAATTGAGTGTAAAACGCGTTAGATTATGTGTTAGGGTTAGGACAGAAAACTATGGCTGTAAAGATGTGAGTGTAAATAACAGATGGTGAAGAGTTAAGTCACGAATTTTAGGTCTAGATTGAATTTTAATGAAAGATTTTTCCAAAAAGTCCAGACAAGATTGATTTTAAGGTCGGGAAGTTGGTCTTTTGATTTTTCTTTGTTAAGCTGTCAAAGCTGTCAAACCGGGACAGATTTTGGGTAAAAGTTTGAGGGTGTTTTGTGGTTGTAAAAGTGGTATTTTGACTAGGCCTTCTGGAATAGTTAAGTATTAGGTTATGTTAGACTACCACGAAAAGGATTCGCGATAAAAACTTGTGGAAGTATTTTGTGTTGATCAAAACTTTTTGGTGTGCGTTCAGATCCGAATTTGAGTAGTTGACAAGTTTGATTTTCTTTTGAGTAGTTGTGTGTGTTATTGGTCCATGGCCTTCCGGAATTAGCTTCTATGCTTATGAGAGACAATGGTGAATTTTTGGTGTGAGTTGTTGAGCCTTATTTGTCGTGATTTTATGTGGGCGAATGTACCCAAAAATTCTGCGTTTTTTGATTTTAAGAGTGCAAGGGATTTAGTGAGTATTAAGTTATGGTAGTGGTTAGTATGGTGTCTAGGAGATCCATGGTGGGTCATATGAGTCTTAGACATCCATCATATGTGTATTACATGGGTTGTAGCTTTTAGCTTGACCTTGTGTAATGTGGATTATTTTTGTGTGCTATAGATTGTGGATTGTTTTGTGGAAGCTGCGGAGTTTAAGGTGAGTTCATAGTCCCATATTTTTACTTTGTTTTAAACTTGGGATGGGAATGATTCTTTTCTTAAATGATTTGAATTACTGTGATTATGTGTATGTGTGTTAAAGAGCTCGGACTTTTAATGTTATCGTATTTTTGCTATATGTGAACGGTAATGATATGATGTGTAATTCTGTGTGGTCCAATTGGGAGGGTGCTTACCCTGTTGCTCGTGCATATGACCTAATTGGAGAGTAGCAGCCCTACTCACTTTTTATTCTGTGTGGTCCGATCGGAGGGTATTAATTTACCCCTTTTTTTGGGAGCGGGGGTCACGTTCCGGCCCGGTATGTTGTGAATTTGGATCGGTGGGCACGTTCCGCCCGATGGTTGTTTTATGTGTGATATTGCCATGTGAACATATGTAGCTTATATGATAATAGTAATTATTTGTCCAGTTTGTCGTAAAATTAAGGTTTATCGCGAAAGAAGTTAGGTTTCGATATGGAAATACATAAATTATGAGAAGTATGAGGTTTTGAGTGTAATAAATAAATTTAATAAAAAAAATTAATATATATATATATATATATATATATATATATATATATATATATATATATATATATATATATATATATATATATATATATAAAGAGGGGCGGCCGAATATTAGGATAAGGGGGAAAAAGGAAACCAAATTTGATACCAAATACAACTCTAAGCCTTAAGGGTTATCCACTAATAATATAAATACAAAATCAAGACTCCCAAATCCCTTTTTCCTGCATATTGAAGTCGACCACAAGGAGAACAAGAAGAAAAAAATTAGGGTTTCATAGTTTTCAAGCAATAATCAAAAATCAAGGTAAAATCTTTAAACCTTATGTGTAATTAATTAATTATTGTTATGATTCACGTAATATTTATTATGATGGAATCTAGGGTTTATATACTTCTGTAAATTAATGAAGTAAAACATGTTAGGATCATTAGATGTTAATAATATGGTAATTGGTTAAGGGAATTGAGTGTAAAACGCGTTAAATTATGTGTTAGGGTTGGACAGAAAACTATGGCTGTAAAGATGTGAGTGTAAATAACAGATGGTGAAGAGTTAAGTCACGAATTTTGGGTCTAAATTGAATTTTAATGAAAGATATTTCCAAAAAGTCCAGCCACGATTGATTTTAAGGTCGGGAAGTTGGTCTTTTGATTTTTCTTTGTTAAGGTGTCAAAGCTGTCAAACCGGGACAGATTTTGGGTAAACGTGATGGTGTTTTGTGGTTGTAAAAGTGGTATTTTGACTAGGCCTTCTGGAATAGTTAAGTATTAGGTTATATTAGACTACCACGAAAAGGATTCGCGATAAAAACTTGTGGAAGTATTTTGTGTTGATCAAAACTTTTTGGTGTGCGTTCAGATCCGAATTTGAGTAGTTGACAAGTTTGATTTTTTTTGAGTATTTGTGTGTGTTATTGGTCCATGACCTTCTGGAATTAGCTTCTATGCTTATGAGAGACCATGTGAATTTTTTGTGTGAGTTGTTGAGCCTTATTTGTCGTGATTTTATGTGGGCGAATGCACCCAAAAATTCTGCGTTTTCTGATTTTAAGAGTGCAATGGATTTAGTGAGTATTAAGTTATGGTAGTGGTTAGTATGGTGTCTAGGAGATCCATGGTGGGTCATTTGAGTCTTAGACATCCATCATATGTGTATTACATGGGTTTTAGCTTTTAGCTTGACCTTGTGTAATGTGGATTATTTTTGTGTGCTATAGATTGTGGATTGTTTTATGGAAGCTGCGGAGTTTAAGGTGAGTTCATAGTCCCATATTTTTACTTTGTTTTAAACTTGGGATGGGAATGATGCTTGTCTTAAATGATTTGAATTACTGTGATTATGTGTATGTGTGTTAAAGAGCTCGGACTTTTAATGTTATCGTATTTTTGCTATATGTGAACGGTAATGATATGATGTGTGATTCTGTGTGGTCCAATTGGGAGGGTGTTTACCATGTTGCTCGTGCATACGACCTAATTGGAGAGTAGCAGCCCTACTCACTTTTTATTCAGTGTGGTCCGATCGGAGGGTATTAATTTACCCATTTTTTTGGGAGCGGGGGTCACGTTCCGGCCCGGTATGTTGTGAATTTGGATCGGTGGGCACGTTCCACCCGATGGTTGCCTTATGTGTGATATTGCCATGTGAACATATGTAGCTTATATGATAACAGTAATTATTTGTCCAACTATATTTTATAATCACAGTGATTTTGGTTGCCTAGTATGTTTGAGTCTTAAACCTATGAATCTCACCAACGTTATGTTGACATTTTAATCATCATTTTTAGGTGAGCATTCTAAGGCTATGATAAAAGGAGGTGATGCATTGGAAGTGGTTTATCTGAGTGTTTGGAGTTTACCATGTTGTTTTTTTTCGGGTATTGTTATGACACTTTGTGTCTATACTTTGCCATTTTATTGCATGTAGTTATTCTCTATATAGACACCATGTGTTGTGATGATATCCATGAAGTTACACCCTCGCGTTTCCGCCTTGGCGAGGTGTGACACTACACCTTTACAAATAATTTACACAACTACAAGACTATATTCACAAATCTACAATACTTCTTAACTAGATGTTGAAGGAGTATTCTTCTCTTGCACTTTGAGTGAAGAAGGATTGAATAACTTGAAACAAAGACTTATAATCTTATGATCAAAGGATTTAGAAGGATGTTTGGAAAGGATTGGGACTGAAAATTTTCGTGCAAAAGGTGAGAAAAACTTGCAAAAATGAACCAGTATTTATAGGCAACAATCCTGGCAACAGGAGCGTGCCGGCCCCCTTAATTATTAAGGGGGGCGCCCTATAATTAAGGGGTCGCCCTCCTGTAACGGCCAGGTTTTTTGTCTTTTACTGGTGAAAGTTTATTTGGTGAAAATCTAACTGATTGTGGTTAAAAATTTGAATTCATATATTTATTATGAATTAAACATTTCCCTTTAATTACCAAAAGTGTTTTTCCAAAATATAAAAAATGTTTATAACATTTTATAAAATTTGTAGTGTCTAAATAAAAATCCCTTTGATCATAAAATGTATTAGACATTTGTTTATTCATACCTTAAGTGATTTAGTTGGATGGAATGATATTTGTAACTAAATACTTGTTTACGTAATGATTTTACGTTTAATGATTTTACATTTTGTGATCGTCAAAACGTAGGGATATCGAGAAATATTAATAACGTTTTTATGCATTATTTATATCAACAGATTCAACTTTTATATGTTCGGTAATTAATTAAACAATATTAACGGCTCGTGATGCCACTGTTAGAATTAATATATCATGACAATTATAAAATTAATATAAAAACATCATGAACACACAACGGAAGATATAGGCTCAAATACTTGTAATTAACTAGCTGAAACATAAAGAATGCGCACCTTTTAGCAACTCCAAGCTATTATGAATCAAGACAAGATCAAAACCCTAATTAGGGTTTATAAGTTTTAAAGAATCGACCCTTACCCTTTTTCGATTCAAACCAAAAAGCAAACAGTAATGTGTTTGCACCACGTTCTTGTACACACATACTATTAGATTCGATATGAATGCTAGTTCTTGATCACAAAAGATTAACCAAACACATTAGTTATGCTCAAGGACACTTGCAAATCCCTTTTCGTGGGGTTTCACTCGTTGACCTACGAACAAGAGAGGAGAAAAGAAGAAGATTGGTTTTCTATTGAAATCAAGTGTACCAAAGGATGAATACATGGAGATGTATTTATACTCTTATGGTAGATATCAAGTTTACTATGGATTCCCATGTAGGATCCCATATTCGGCCAAAAACAAGCCCAAGAGAGGGTTTCTAGAACCTTCTCTTGGCTTGTTTCCTTTTCTTCGTATCCCGTTGATATTTACCGATCGTTAGTCAATTCTGTTAAGTACTTAACGCTGTTAATCGTTTCTTGTAAATTTAATAATTAAACATAACCTTTTATATTAATTATTTAAACATCGAGTCTCATACGTAAAGTGTGCAATCCCGTAGTCTCGAGTTCGAATCCAGTTATACACATATAAAATGTGTCCATAAACTAACAAATGATACATGCCTCCACCCCCGACATCAAAACTATAAGGCTATCCATGCCTAGCCCACCCCGAGCAAGGTGCAATAGTGTCACCAACCCCAACGAAGCTCGCTGCGATCGTGTTTGGCACTGTTGTAGATGCTTTTAGAAGTTATTAGAATGTCGATGATAAAGGGAACGAGAGTGCAAAATGCACATTAAAGACCCAATATAGACAACCTACAAACATAAATCAAGAAATCAAACTGCAACTAAAAATGTCAAGCATCGCACACAATCATAACCTAAAATCCGATCAATCAAAAGATTCTCCAACATAAAATTTCTTACAAAAATAAGGTAACAAAATAATGATAAAGATACAATGATTTATGAGTGTCAAATAGGCGAAAATCATTTGCTAAAAAACATAGGCAAAAAGTAAGAAAAAAAGAAAAAGTCTAAAAAAATTTTACCCATTTATATGGGAATGAGATTCTCTCAAGTTGATATTTACAACTTGACTTAAGTTGGATACTTGTTAGCTATTATAAATATATTAAAAGAGCAGTTTTACTGTAGCATGAACAGTACCACGCATAATTTTATTGTACGGAACAGTTGGATGAACAGTACACACTGTGCTGTGACGTGTTGTGCGGTACTGTAGCAGTACTGTAGCAAATGTACTGTAGCATTTTTTTTTTTTTTTTTTTGTGAAACTATGAATATTTTTCCTTAAATAAAAAAAATACAAAACTTGCACAAAAACATTTTATTATGCGGTCATTCATTTTTGTGTAAAAAAAACAAATAACAAAAACAATACAAAAGAAAATTACAACACCATAAAAAAAAATAACAAATCCGCGGCAAAGCGCGAGCTACCCCGCTAGTTAGATTTAATCCATGGTTAAAATTAAAAGAAGTTTTTCTGATTTGAATCATTGTATCAAATTAAATAGCTCATAATGCCTCAACTTTCAATCACTATTTTAAAACTGGGATTGACCCAGTCGGTTGAACCATGAACCGTTTAGGTGATCAGAAACCGGTTTTGAGCAAAAATCCCGGTTAAATTGCATGTTGAACCGTGACCAATAACTCGACCGCATCAATTAGAAAATCGATTTTCAAAACATTAATTTCAGTGACTCGCAGGAAAAATATATGTATAAAAAATATAAAAATATCTTTATGCATGACATGAAGTCCTCCCCCATGTCAGATGAGTTTGACCCACAAAGACATTATTGACAAAACCATAAATACCATTTTGGTCCTTTGTCGTTTGCTTTCACCTGCACATATATTTTTTGGTAATTCCGTGATACATCAAATTCCAAACCCCTTTCTTATATTTACCACAACAACAAATTTTTATCTAAGAAGCTTCTTTGTAATCCTAGAAAATAATGGAAGTTTATACATACCAATCTCATTTCATGTCATCATCTTCACAAATTTCATTTAGACATTTGGTTATTAGAGTTAAGGATTTCATTAGCTCTGCTGTTTCAATGGTTATTGGGACTGTTGTTTCTGCAATTGTCACCTTTTTCTTTGCACTAGGTATGTGTTTTAATTTCTTTGTGTTTTGTATTTTATATATATATTGTGTTTGAGTTTGATTAAAGTTGGTTGATTTTTATGAATCTTTGTTGGATTTTTTATTATCAAAAAGACATGAAAAACAAATAAATTAGTTTTTTGGGTTTGGGTCATCTATGTAGGTTTATATATTCATGTAAAGTAATTGCACCAGAATGGAACATACTTTCTTTTTACCACACATATATAGAGTAGTGTAACAAAATGTAAGTTTGCTAGCAAAAATGAAAAGAACATATCTGAAAGGAAGAAAAAAACATGTTACATTTTGGTGCTATTAAAATATTTGCTTCTATACTTTTTATCCATGTGAAAATTGATATTATAAATCCTTGTAGATTATATATCAATGAATAACATAGGTGTATAGATTAAATAAGAAAAAAATATTTTTCACATTTTTTTGCTTGGAATATTAGCTGATGAGAAGAATTAATTATGCTGTTATGTGCAGTAGGAACTTTACTAGGAGCAATGACAGGGGCTTTGATAGGCCAAGAAACAGAAAGTGGTTTTGTTAGAGGGGCTGCAATTGGAGCCATTTCGGGTGCGGTTTTCTCAATTGAAGTATTTGAATCTTCACTTGTTTTGTGGAAATCTGAAGAATCTGGTTTCAGTTGTGTTCTTTACTTGGTAACCAATTTCAGTTTCATTCGTTATAGGCTATTCATTTTGTTTTCAAACGGAAAAAGTTCATGAGATACTTCAGAAGTTCTTGTTTTTAGCACCAACCAAAACTATGATTAAGAAACCGCTTATTAAACTATTTGATATTGATTCTTCAAATTGCAACTCACTTTCAGGACGCACATCCAAACACCCAAAAACTGATTATTTTTCTTACACCAGATTGATGTCATTGTAAGCTTGCTAAGTGGAAGGCTTGTACGTGAACGGATTGGTCCTGCTATGTTGAGTGCAGTTCAAAGTCAGGTAAACTTTGCAAAATTCAACCAACCAAAGTTAGTTGATTGTTCTAAACTGCGCTAAGAAACAAAATTGTATAATATTTTGATTCATGTTGGTCTTTATATTTCTGCCATTACATTAGATGGGAGCTGTTGAAACGAGCTTTGATGAGGTCCATAATTTATTCGACGTTGGTGGATCTAAAGGCTTGACCGAATATTCAGTTGGCAAGATACCTAAAATTGCTATTACTTGTAATAACGACGTCGATGAATCAGGAGAGCGAGTTTCTTGTTCTGTATGCCTTCAGGTAATAATACTATAGTCCTTGGCCAAAACATCTATAAAATGTATCTATTTGTTGTAAGATAAGACCAATGGGTAAAAGGTAACCATCATGCCATGGTGGACCGACATGGGACTTGCCCATAAAAATGTGTTTTGTAGTATAAAATTCATAAAGATTGATATGGTAGCACATCTATTGAACAATAAATTGGTATGGTAGTGCATACTCTTGTCAAATACTATATAGAATTACACCTTATTAACAAGATTCTATAAATATTCTTGTTTGCTAAAGTGTCAAACTCTGTTTGGACCAAGTGAAAGCTTCTACTATAGCTTTTATCTTTTGTACCAAATATTCAAAAACATATAAAAGCAATGACAAGTTTACTGGTTGTTGACGTAATACAGTCAAACAACTAAATTCCAAATAGATATAAGTAAGCATCCCCATAGAAGCTTTTGCTAGTTAGATACCGTTCTTGTCATCTGCGTATATTTTTAGCTGATGACGAGAGCGTTATCAAGAATTGGGTCCCAAGTAAGGTGCAATGGTCAAGATCGGTCTATCCTACTTTGAATTCCTTTTAATTAAAAAATTGTTTGTATGATCTTTATGCAGGATTTTCAACTTGGAGAAACTGTGAGGAGTTTGCCACATTGTCATCACATGTTTCACCTACCTTGCATTGATAAATGGCTAGTGAGACATGGGTCTTGTCCACTATGTAGAAGGGATCTTTAAAATTATATATACATATATATAGAGAAGTCGTATATTTCCCCTTGATATTTTCACTTTTTCTTACTCTGACTTGTATGGTTTCTCTTGTTTGCTCATCTTTATGATATTAGATGAGTAAAACAATGAGAAGATAACGCCTTTACACATCTCTAATCTCTAATTATATATATGAGCGTTTAATTAAACCGTATAGCATTTTTACCTCTTGAGTTGTGTAGGGAGAAGTAACAGTAGTCTTGGAATCACACAGACGGATCAGATCAAATGAAAACGATCTTAATGTGAATGATAAAATGATTTTTCTTAAACTTATGCACCCTACCAAATCTGCAGAACATTTGAAATTTAATGTGCATCCTTGTTAAAGAAAAATGTTAACGTACTACAATCATCGTTTTTTTAACCTCTTTTCGTTTAAGTTTATTTTCATCATAACCCAACGTCCCAACCACAAAGGCACTAAAGAAAAAGGGCTAAATTTGAGACTAGCCCAGTCGCTCAAAGTGGTGGGCTTTTGTGTACCTAAGTAGGTTGGTTTCTTGAAATGGCCCGAGCGACTTGCGAACTTAATCCAAGGGCGACATGTGGCACCAAAAAAGTAGTGCCCAATCATTATGTGTAGGGGTTACTTTTGTGCTACTTATCACCAGCAACCTATCAAAAGTTCGAGCGACCTTCTAATAAAATTATTTTAATCTTTTTTCCTCTTTCCAACACTTCCCATCACCACCACCACACAACCATCACCACCACCCTCCACCACCACCACCAACCTCTACCACCACACATATTATTAAATTGGTTAATGGGTTTTGTTAATACATATATGCTTACCATGTTTCAAACAAACAATCATGCCAGAAATGTGATTGAATAATTTTTTGAATCTTAGAGCATATAGGTTGATTTGGGTTTTATCATGGATGATTGTTTGAGTTCAATTAACCATAGGGGTTTTGTTTAGATGAATTAATAGAACACTCGACCTAACTAAATTGAACTAACATGATGTGTTGATTGATCTTCGAATTTTAGGGTTCATCGTTCGAATTTAGGTATTTTTTGTGATGATTGTTTGAGTCTAATTAACCAAAGGGGTTTAGTTTAGGATTATCTCATGTGCATCTGTTCTAAATCAATTAGTTTAATTCACTGTTTTGCATGATATTCAAATAATGGTGTTCTTAGATTTTTCGAATAATGAATGTCGGTGATAATTGTTCTTGTTACATGACTCAGTTATGCTTTATTGATAGTAAGGAATATATTTGCACTGTGTTCTCATGTTTTCAAGCCAAGATTAAGCTAGTTGAAATTTCATGTTAATCATTTTTCGAATAAGGTGATAATTATGCTTGAATCTGTGGTGGTAGAGGTTGGTGGTGGTGGTGGTGGAGGGTGGTGGTGATGGTTGTGTGGTGGTGGTGATGGGAAGTGTTGGGAAGGGGAAAAAAGATTAAAATAATTTTATTAGAAGGTCGCTCGAACTTTTGATAGGTCGCTGCTGATAAGTAGCACAAAAGTAACCCCTACACATAATGATTGGGCACTACTTTTGTGGTGCCACATGTCGAACTTATGTCAACTTCGCTAGTCGCTCGGGCCATTTCAAGAAACCAACCTACTTAGGTACACAAAAGTCCACCACTTTGAGCGACTGATCCGTTTGTAGAATTGCCCCAAAGAAAAAATGTTGCTAAACTTGGAGTGCCTTTGAGTCTTTGACTAGCGTCATACTAGCGAGTTAACATCATTAATCTTGAATTAGCATTTATAACTAAATGATGCATGGAAAACCATGCCTAGGGCCACCCTTCAAATCATGCTACGATGGCATCATCAAGATGATAAAATGTTTGCAACAATGTGGTGATGATAGATTATGTTCTCTAACTCCCAAAAGCACTTCTTAATCTAACTATCTATACTCCTTTATAAATTATAAAGGGTTGTTTAGGACATTCTAAATATAACAGTCTTACAAATTTGTAGACAAAAGATATTTAATATATATATATATATATATATATATATATATATATATATATATAGGGGGCTTTATTTTCAGAACCCTGTTAAGTGCGAGAACTGCGAGAACTTCAATTTTGCATTAGAAAACATGCATGTTCATATAAAACATGTATGTTTTCTTATATACACCTTAATACACATGCCTGCGTATTAAGGTGTATGTAAGAAAACATACATGTTTTATATGAACATGCATGTTTTCTAATGCATAATTGGAGTTCTCGCAGTTCCCGCATTTAACATGGTTCTAAATATAAAACCATTTTGCATTGATCTATTGCACTTAACATATTTTTATATAAACATGTATTATGTGTATTAAGGTGTATGTAAGAAAACATACATGTTTTATATGAACATGCATGCTTTCTAATGCAAAATTGGAGTTCTCGCAGTTCCCGTACTTAACAGGGTTCTGAAAATAAAGATATATATATATATATATATATATATATATATATATATATATATATATATATATATATATATATATATATATATATATATATATATATTTTGCTAAACATAATGTATTAAATTCTCGTACCTGTACATCCTCCAATATTGATGTTGGAATTATTATATCATGACCTTCATATAAATAAACCAAGTACATCAAAGTGAGCATGAGCGGAAGCAATTATAATAGATCGAATAACATGTAATTAATTAATCAATAATATAAATCGTAAACGTACCTTTGTGATTCTAGCCCGAACAAGAATCAATGCAATCTTCCGGAACCAAGAACCCTAATTAGGGTTTGTAAGGATTATATGAATTACCCCTTACCTTTTTGTAATTCAATCCAAGAATCAAACAATAGTGTGTTTGATTCACGTTCTTGTACACACGTACTAATTCAAGAAAACGTTTATGCAAGTAATAAACACAAAAACCTTTTTAAGATGCAAGAAAATCGAAACCCTTAGGGGTGTTCGGTTTTGGATCGACCAAGGAAAAGACAAGGAGAAGAAAACACCAAGATGTGTGTGTACAAGTTATGTGAAAAACCTACATCTTGGGTTTGCTTATATACTACACAAAACTTGGAGCTCAAGGCACAAAGGAGGTGGGTTACCCCCTTGGGCCGATCGGTTCTAGCACCCCCTAGGGGTTTCCGGAACCTTCTCTTGTTTCCATGTTTTGTCTAGTAATTAGTTTCCTAATCTTCGTTTAATAATTAATTAGTCATTAGTCAATGATACTAATTATTATTTATTTGTTTTGTGTTTAATAATTAATTATAACATATTATAAATAATTATTACATTTTCTCTTTATACGTATTGTGTGCAATCCCGTGATCTCAAGTTCGATCCTAACACACGACTATTATTATTTTGTCTATAAAACCAACAGCTCCCACTTAGACATATCATAATAGTGTGATCACATCGATTGGCGTCTTGCAACACGTCGATGCCTCTAGTACAACTTGAGTAAGGCTCCTGGAAAACCTTTTAATGATTTCTCATTATTATTATCCCTTTGTTTCTAATACCGTGTTAAATAAGGATATGGATCTAGGTCATTTCTTAATTAACCATTCTGTTTCTCGTTTTAGAAATTGACAAGATTACCAAATCTTTTGAACCTTTCAAGAAAGACCTTGGGCGTGGCCACGCAAACACCTTGACAACCCTACGAGGGGCCCAGCAGTATTAAACTCCAAAAATTAATTTGAAGGAACAAATTCTTTATTGATTACAAGCAAAACACACAAACTTTGTAACACTTCCGAAAACAACCCTTATGACTACCAGTTACGTATAGCGTTAAGTTGTTCCACAAAAATGTACTACATTCATGACCGTTATCTTGTATCTCAAGTCTAAGGATAACTTCTTATGATTTACTTAATGACAAGATCCATAAAGTAACATCATATAGTTGGGATAAGTCCTATATTCAGTATCATCGAATATCGTCTGAAATGACATGTCTACACATCAATATACTTAAGCATATTATATCAACTTCAGATTTGTCTTAATTTAATAATATTCCCATATTATTAACTGACAACGGACAATTTTAGAATAACTATTATTCATGGATTTAAACATGCAAAAATAGGACAACAATAATTAACAATAGAAATAAACATACCAACATACTTTATTTCATTAAAATAATAATTGTTTACAATATCCTTTATCCAAATACTAATCACAGTTATGCATGAAACTACTAGCTAATTTAAGTCCAATTCCATTGGATAATCCATTAAGCTTCTCTTTCGCCAAAGCCTTAGTGAATGGATCAGCTAAGTTTTCATATGTGTGAACCTTCAATAGATTTATTTCACCTTCGTCAACCTTTTCACGAACAAAGTGATACTTCCGTTGAAAATGTCTGGTGCCTCTCATGACTCCAGGTTCATTGGCAAATATGATTGCAGCAGAATTGTCACAATACATATTAATAGGTAATTCAATTGAAGGCATAACACCAAGCCCAGAAACGAATTTCCTAATCCAAACAGCCTCCATAGCAGCTTCTGAAGCAGCAATGTATTCAGCTTCTATTGCAGACATCGCAATTGTACTCTGCTTCTTGCTCCTCCAATCTACAGCTCCTCCATTAATAACAAAGACATAACCCATCTGAGACTTCGAATCATCTTTATTACTTTGAAAGGATGCATCACAGAAACCTGAAACACAAAGTTCTGCAGATGGATTTCCACCATATACCAAAAACATATCTTTTGTATTCCTTAAATACTTAAGAATATGCTTAACAACAATCCAATGTTTATCACCTGGATTCTGTTGAAATTGACTGGTAATATTTTGAGCAAACGCCACATCTGGCCTTGTGCACTTAACCGCATACATAATAGATCCTACTGCCGAAGCATAAGGAACTTTACTCATGCGAGCCACCTCTTCAGGTGTTAAAGCACAAAACTCATTACATAAGTCATGTTTCACTTCCATCGGCAAATATCCTTTCTTGGAATTTTGCATATTGAATCTTTTCAATATTTTGTCAATGTAAGCACTTTGACTTAATCCAATTAACCGCCTTGATCTATCTCTATAGATTTTGATTCCCAGAATGTATGCAGCTTCTCCTAAATCTTTCATAGAAAAGCACTTTACAAGATATGCCTTAACAGCTTGTAAACTTGGAATGTCTTTTCCCATGATCAATATGTCATCAACATATAGAATTAGGAAAGTTACATTATCACTCCCACTAACTTTGTGATACACACATGGCTCATCAAGATTTTGAGTGAATCCAAACTTTTTAATTTCAGCATCAAACCTCTTGTTCCATTGTCGTGATGCTTGCTTTAATCCATAAGTGGATCTCTTAAGCTTGCAAACACGATTTGGAAATTTTGGATTTTCAAACCCTTCTGGTTGTGCCATATAGATGTCTTCATCTAGATGACCATTTAAGAAAGCTGTTTTCACATCCATTTGCCAAATCTCATAATCATAGTACGCTGCTATAGCTATGAGAATTCTTATAGCTCTTATGTCTGTTACAGGAGAAAACGTCTCCTCGTAATCTATTCCAAAAGTTTGAGTAAAACCTTTAGCAACTAGACGAGCCTTATAAATGTGTGCATATCCATCCATGTCAGTCTTGATTTTATAAAGCCACTTACTCCCAACTACCATGGTACCAGGAGGTAAGTCAACTTCTTCCCAGACTTCATTGTCATGCATGGATTGTATTTCCCCATCCATAGCAGCTTTCCATTTAGCTTTTTGAGGGCTATTAATGGCAGCTCTATAACTAGTAGGTTCATTAAGATCCCCTAGTATATGCTCATCGACCTCTACATTAAGACATAGACATTCAGGAGTTTTCACAGATCTTGAAGATCTGCGAATGGGAATTACTTCAACTTCCGGTGGAGGACCCAGACTTTCCGGTTCTATAGGAAGTGTGGTAGTGTTTTCTGAAGGTAATGCATTATTTAGATCATCTTCTAAATCATAGACTCTCCCACTGATTTCTTGAACCACAAATTCACTTTCAAGAAAATCACCATAACTTGCAACAAACACTTTGTTCTCAGGTGGGTAGTAAAAGTAGTAACCCATAGTTTCCTTAGGGTATCCTACAAAAATGCATTTTACAGATCTTTGTTGGAGTTTATCTTGTGAGTCACGTTTAACATACGCCTCACAACCCCAGACCTTTAAATAAGACAAGTTCGGAGCCTTTCCAGTCCATATCTCATATGGTGTCTTATCAACCTTCTTGGTGGGAACCATATTCAAAATACAAACAGCTGATTCAAGAGCATAATCCCAAAAAGACAAAGGAAGATTAGTAAGATTATACATTGATCGAACCATGTCCAACAATGTACGATTCCTTCTCTCAGATACACCATTTTGTTGTGGAGTATATGGAGATGTGAGATTCTGGACAATTCCATTCTCAGTTAAGAAATCTTTAAAATCTTGACTAAGGTATTCACCACCTTGATCAGAACGAAGAGCTTTAATCTTCTTTCCCAATTGCAATTCTACTTCTGCTTTGAAAACTTTAAATGTTTCAAACACCTCATGTTTATGCTTAAGTAAATAAACATAACCATAACGGCTGAAATCATCCGTAAAAGTTAAGAAGTAAACAGCACCTTTCCTTAACACATGTCTAAGTGGTCCACACACATCCGTGTGTATCAAACCAAGTAGATCTGAAGCTCTTTCCATATTACTATGAAAAGGTTTCTTCGTCATCTTCCCAGAAATACAAGATTCGCATTTATCAAATGACTCATCATTGATATCATTCAAAAGCCCTTCACGTTACAGCTTTTGCATGCGAGTCTTGCCTATATGGGCAAGTCTACAGTGCCAAAGGTAAGACGAATTCAAGTCATACTTCATTCTCTTACTTATGCTGTACATCGAATTATTATTATTGTTGGAAGTCACACAATTATTCATATCAATTTCAAACACACCATTCACAGCAACAGCATAAAAATAAAATACACCATTTAAAGAAACAGAAATTTTATTGCCATAAATAGTATGAGAAAAACCAAGATCCAACAAACATGAAAAGGAAACAACACCTCTAATTATAGAAGGTGCATAATGACAATTGTTTAAACAAAGTACTAAACCCGAAGGTAAAACTAAATCAAACATTCCTATGGCTTCAACTGCTGCTTGTGCTCCATTTCCCACATGCAGAAATTGCTCCCCATAAGCTAGTCTCCTTTCCTCTCTAAACCCCTGCAGTGTATTACAAATATTAATACCACATCCAGTATCATATACCCAGGAATTTATCATACGAGATAAAGTAAATAATTCAATGACAAATAAGTTACCTGAAGTGCTGGCGCCCATGTGCCCAGTCTTCTTGACCTTATTGTTTCGCAAGTCATCGAGATAAAGAGGACAATTCCTCTTCCAATGGCCCATCACCTTGCAGTAATGGCATCCTTGATCCTTCTTTGGATTATTCTTGATAGGAGGGTTCTTCTTAGGTTGAGGTGGTTGATAAGCCATAACCTGCTTATTCTTATCAGCCTTCTTCTTTCCTTTACCCTTCTTCTTGTTCGCATTTGGCTTGTTAATTCTACCCCCTTGTATAGCAAGAACTTGGGGCGTAGGAGCCTTTAGTGTCAACCCTTTCTCATAATCAATGAGCAGTGCGTGCAATTCACTTACTGTCTTCCCCACACAATGCATATTGAAGTTCCTTACAAAACCATTAAAATCCTTGTTAAGGGACCTATTGATTAAGTTCACAGCCATATCATTGTCATAGGGTTTCTTAAGTGTTTGTAGTTGATCCATGAAACTTTTCATCTTCAACACATGAGCACTCACAGGTTCACCATCCCCTTGCTTACAACCATGTAGAGCCTCCATCAAATCGTAAATCTCTACATTTGATGGTTTCTCATAGAGTTTCTTGAGTTCATCAATCATGTTCATGGGAAAATACTCCTCAAACTGCCTTTGAAGAGGTGTGGACATCGCCCCTAACATCACTGCGGCCACATCAATATGTTCCTTGCAATCAAGATTCCATTTGGCCTTAGCAGCTTCAGTAGCTGCCACGCCTTCAGGTTCAGCAGGACAAGGCGTTTTCAAGATTTCAAGTTGACCAGTCACTCGCAGGACAATCCTTAGTGAACGGTACCAATCATTGAAATTTTCCGAGCCAGTCAATTTTTCTCGTTCAAAATAAGTTTTGAACACAGAACGAAAGTTGGTGTTATCAGTTTGAGCCATTTCTACAGATAAAGAAAGTTCAAAACATTAGTATTTTTGATAATACAATTTTTCAAGAAAATTAAAATACCCAAGGAAAAACAAATCCATAGAATAATCTTGAAAACTAGGATCCTCCATAAACATAGCTTCATCACATCAGTTGATCTGCTAGTAATGAAAGTACAATATGAGGTAACTTGTCGTATAAGTAATTGGCATAACTTTTGTCCAATTCCTAGATTTATGGGATTTACAATCACAAAACATTTGTATTGTAAGCATGTTTAGTCCCCATCTTAATGCCTTTGAGTCAAGTCTCACTTCCTACTCAATTTAAGTCGTCTAACTTAAAAACTGCAAACTCACAAATCCATTACATCAGTTGATCTGCTAGCAATGAATTTATGAAATTTACCTCTCCATTGCAATCTCGCCAAGTCTCACATGACGTAAATTACAACTTCAAGTGTTCTTAATTAGATGGCATTCGACTTAATTTTATAAGGGTATAACTATTTTGATGTGATCAAAATAATGTATGAAGAAGCATGCATACAACTTCATAACATTGGTTTTACAAAACATTTTTATTACCAATTAGCTAAGAGTAAAATAACAAAGTTTTGATTGAGGTATCGGGTTCACCAATTAAAGAATAACCATCAATTATCGTCCACTATATCGTACTTTTCCATAAGCCCGAAAGCTTAGTGTTTCGGATAATCATTGTGGAATTGTGGATTATTCACCCTTAAGATGACAATGTACATGTAATGGTTGTTCGGTAAGTCTAATTTACACACAGACGAGCGTTAAGACAGAATGTTGTCTATCTAAGGCCACAATTTAATGCGTTGCCATCCTTATACCCATCTTATAGTGTGTAAACTTCGGTCGAGCCTATTTAACCATTACGTACAAAAACATCAATCAACCAATTCTTTGAAATTTTAACTCTTAAAAACCAAAACAATTTCGCCATTATTTAGTCTATATTATTTTTCTATTCAAAAAATTACCCTTTTCGTTTAAATAAACATGTCTAACACAATAAATAAACAAAACAAGTAATATATAATAAAAAATAAAACAACTAAATAAACACATATACATAATCATAACAATTAAATATGTATAAAACATGTAGCCACATGCAAATCTTATTAAAAAGCCCTATTAATAATCAAATCTAGGTGTATAACGTATTAATCTAATTAGGGCTTTTTTTTTTCTTAGAAAAAGAGCCACATACATCGATAAATCGATTGCGTAAGCCAAAATTAAATAAATACCACATAGCACATAATTGATTACTTAATATTGGAGTCTTCCCCAATTCGACATCTATTAAAATTTACATGTATTAATATAACTTAACCATTAATACATATAAGCAATTTAAACAATTTAAATTATAACACAATAAAATCCATGCAAATATGCACTTTTTCATGGATTTAGCTTAACAATTAACATATTGCACAAAGATCGTTTACTAAAACGCATAACAATTACATGACATCTTAGGGTTTCTAATCAAATTTTTAAAAAAAATAAAACAAAACCCTAAAAACCCTTTAGGTCTAAATCGACCCAAAAAATTAGGGTTAGGGATAAAACACATAAACCCTAAAAAAAATGTAACTATACGAATCAAAATCCAATTTTTATGCGTTTCGATAATTAATTACACATTATAACGGCTCTAGATGCCACTGTTGGAATTATTATATCATGACCTTCATATAAATAAACCAAGTACATCAAAGTGAGCATGAGCGGAAGCAATTATAATAGATCGAATAACATGTAATTAATTAATCAATAATATAAATCGTAAACGTACCTTTGTGATTCTAGCCCGAACAAGAATCAATGCAATCTTCCGAAACCAAGAACCCTAATTAGGGTTTGTAAGGATTATATGAATTACCCCTTACCTTTTTGTAATTCAATCCAAGAATCAAACAATAGTGTGTTTGATTCACGTTCTTGTACACACGTACTAATTCAAGAAAACGTTTATGCAAGTAATAAAAACAAAAACCTTTTTAAGATGTTGGTCAGTTAGGGAACTGTTCAAAAAAATTAAAATGAGTAAAATCAACAAGGATTTTCAGTTATATATTTTAAATTACGTTTAATGATGGAGATGAATCCTTTGGCATATAAGAAAAGTTTGATATGTAAAATAACTCTCCTCTTAAACTATAGGGTAAATTGCAAAAATGGTCCTTGACGTTCCACGAAATAGCAAACATAGGACCGAGACAAAAAGTAGATCAAAAAAGACACCAACGTTCCACATTTTTGCAAAATCGCTACCGAGAGGCCTTTTCTGTTAGCTTTCGTTAGTTTTCCTCGTTAAGTGCAGTGAAATGACTAATATACCCTCGTCTTCTTCCCCATTTGAATTTCTTTTTAATTTATATTTAACTTTAATAAAAAATAAATAACATCAAGAACAAAAACCCAGACATTCAAATCAAAACCCAGATCCAACAATACTCTTGTTGCTACAAGAATCAAAGAATATAAGTGGTCTCGGCTTCCACAAGTATGAGCGGATGTTTTGTTTGCTTTCAATAATAGATTAATTTAAGCCCGGGGCAGAAAATGTCTTTGGTCTTTTCTTGTTTTAAATCTTGTCATGTTATTTTCCAAGTAGAGAATTATACTGAAAACCAATTGGAAATATTCAACTCCTTGTTCATTAAACGTGGCATGTGTGTTTCGTACCACTTCACTTTTTCTTCAATCTAATTAGTTTGTTTATGATTCTTGTAGACTTCTGCAATGACCACTAGACTTCATATTATTCACCATAAAGCAACAACATATTATCTTCCCAAACCAAATAAATTTCAGCTCAACTTTCACAGACTGTTTCCAACCTGCGCGTCATCAACATCATCTTCTCTAGCACACAACCCTCAATGGCTGACTTTGACTTTGACTAGTCAATTAACCCCATCAACAGCCCCAGCCCAACGGTCAGAAGAATGGTTCGCCCTTAGAAAAGACCGGTTAACCACTAGCAACTTCAGCACAGCTCTTGGCTTATGGAAAGGCAAACGAAGGTATGAAGTTTGGCATGAAAAAGTATTCTCATCAGATACAAAGTCAAATGTTTAACTTGCATCAAAAAAATGCAATGGAATGGTAGTTGATTGGCCTGAAATGGTCAGATAATTATTGGTCAACCACTTGTAAATAGTCAACTATAATAGTCAAACAGCTTAGGCCAATACTTCTGTGGAATACAGTGTTTCCCCGGGTCGTAATGTCCCAACGAGGTGTGCGATGGTTTATTAAAAACGAATATGTGATCGAGTGAATGTGAACAGGAAAGGTATAAAAGTGTGTGTGAGTGATTACACTAGGGTTTTATAAAATAAAATAACTTAGATAAACTATTGGACCGATTACGTGAAAGCTAGATAATTAAAAACGTTTAATAACTAAAAACGCGTACGTTTTAATTTAATTCTACGTAAACGTACGAAACAAAAAACGGTTTTAACTAAAGTAGTAATTTATATGCCTTAGGGGCTTAAATGCAAATTAAATAAACTTAAATTATTTAATTTATAATTACTAATTATTTAATTAATTATTATTATTTAATAACTATTATTAATTATTTAAAAATTAACTAATAAATAAGAAAATGTAAAATAAGTCTAGAAAATTAAAATTAAAATTTTTAAAAGTCTAAAATATTATAAAACTTATTTTAAAAATAAAATTATATTTTTAAGACTATTTATCTAATTATTATTAATTATTAACTATTTAATTATTAATTAACTATTTATATGATTTAAATTATTATAAATACTAAAAAGACTTAGATAATTAAGAAGATTTTTATAAATCTAATTAACCATCACAGGAATCCTAAAAAATTATAAAAAATTTATTTTATTTATTTTTAAACTAGTGGGACAACATCTAAAAAATTATTCGAATTATTAATTAATTACTATTTAAACTATTTAAATTATGAAAACTAGTAAATGAACAGTAAAATTTACAAGAAAATTTCTAAAAATGTTTTACAACATCTAAAAGCTAGAAAAAATATAAAAACTAGGTGTTGCTTTATAAAAATTAATTATGCTATTTAAAACTTAATTATTGATTAATTATTAATAAAACTAATTTTAATTCTAATAAATACCAAATGATAATATAAAAATCTAATAAAATTATTAAAAATACTTTAATATAAAATAAAATTAATAAAAATATAAAAATATAGATTACTTAATAAAAATCTAAAAATGAAAATTAAAATTAAATTATATTAAATAGAAACTATCACTTATTTTTATATTGATTTTTCTGGAATTTTCTTTTACAAAACTATATTATACTAAAAAATAGATAACTTTTGTAAAAACAATTATTTTATAGCTTATTAATAAGCACTGTGGGGGCTTATTACCTCCACAGTTGACTTTGGTTGACCAAAGAAACAAATAAGCTCAACTGATCTTGTGTGGGACCCACTATGGTAAATTCTAATTCCAATAAGTTGTTTGATCAAGTATTAGCAAGATTTGATCAGATAAGCTGGTGGAATAAGCTAATAAGCACTTAATAAGCACTTGGATACTTGTATGAACTCAGAAACTGGGACAGACTTTTGTAGCTTAATTAGGTGGGACCCAGGGGTCTTATGGTCAAACAAATGGTCAACTAAGGATCCCTGGTAGGAGGGGGTTGGGAGAACCTAATTTTATGGTGTGGGACCCACTGAGGTGACCAGAAAACACCACCAAAGTTGGTGGTATGGGACTATGGTGCTGGTGCAGGGTAATAGGTTGCCCTGCAAGTGACTTTGAGGGTAAGTGGGACCCAGCAGAAAATTCCCAAAAATATGAAAACTATGGGAAACTGAAGTTGAGTTGGGAGACTATGATCCCAAGAATTTTTAGAACCTCAAACCTAATACACAATTCTACAAAATTCACCCAATATTTGAGAAAATCTGAGATGAGCAAAGTTTGACTTTTGATATAAACCTAAGATTTGACTTTATTGAACTTTTGGTGATCCTAGATTACTGGATATGATGTTTTATGCTAAAATAAGATTATATGGGACTAGTATAACAACTATTGTACTGAATTAGGGATTTGTGGATCTAAAATCCTTGACAGTTAACTGTCAAAGGATTTGGAAATGGATTTTGACTATTTTGCAAACAACATTGAGGTATTATGACTAAACTAAGCTGGTATGATCTAAAGTAACTTAGGTGAACCAATTGTAGCTATTGAAACAGACCTGAACACAAGCTTTCAGGGCAATCCAAACACTCCCTTATGAAACAGTTTTGACAAATTTCAAAGCAGCTTATTATTTTAGACTTCAACTCTGATTCAGAACTTTATATTATCTTATAATGAGACCTAATGAGCAGAAATTAACAACAATAACAACATAAAACTAATTAATGACAAAGAGACCTAATTGACTGTGAAAATGAAATATTGAACAACTACAGAAACTGATTAGCATACATGATATTTTAAATTATATTATCAACTACCAACACCAAAGTGATATAAAAACACTAAAATAAGCAGATTATAAGCTAATCTACAATAGGAAGTGAAAATTGAAAATTAAGCTTACAATGGGTATTGGACTGAGAAACAATGAACCAAGGTCTGTGTACCTTTCCTAAAGCTCACCAATGAGCACTATAACCAGTACAATCAAAAATCACCATGCTCCATTGCTTTTCCTTCTTCTTCTTATGATTTTTTATTTTTCTACTATTTTATTTGATTTTTTTGGTATTTTCCTTTTATGAACTAAACAGACAACTAAGGTTTTCCAAAGCTTATTTAAGCTTTGTCAGAGCTTATATGAGCTTATGAATTGACTTAACTACAACTAACAACAACACTTGAACTTTTTGTGATCTTTGAAATAAGAAAAAATTTGCATAACTGAGATACACACTGAAACTTGAAATTGATGATCAAAACTAGTTTATATTACACTAAAATGAAGATTACAAGCTACTAGAATTGAATGGAACAACTGAAAAAGAGATTACACTAATTACGACTAAATTACACTAAGGCTACACTACTGCTCCATCTCTTCTGCCTCTTTTCATCTTTATAGCCACTTTCATGGTTTGTGGGACCCACTTTGACATTTCCCACCCTATCTGAGCCATTGATTTAGTCCAATTAACCCTCACCGTTCAAAATGCTTTTTCGTGCCAAAAGTCATGGGGGACTGTAGATTGCATGGAGAGGTTATTTTAGGGTTTTGGAAGGTTGTGGAGGTGGAGGGTAGTGGGTAGGACAGCTGGGGTGGTGAGGTGGAGGCAATACCAGGGTGGTTTCATAGCAGTGGTGGTGGTGGTGGTTTGGGAGGGAAGTGGTGACTGGGGTGGTTTGGTCAAACAAGGGTTGACCCCGTTTTTTATTAAGGGGTGTGTTTTGGATTGGGCCTTGTGGATCAGATAATAAAAAGGGCCAAGGGTGGGTTTTTTTTAAAGTGTTGGGTTTATATTTGGATTGGGTTGTTGGATTATATATATATATATATATATATATATATATATATATATATATATATATATATATATATTAAGGATCCGTTTGGTTAGTTTATGCACAAGGACCAAATTTGTAAATTATGCAAAGTTGAGGGGTCTGAATTGGCAAGTTTCCAAAGATACTACAAGGATTAATCTTGCCATATGTGATAAACCAAAGGACCTTAATTGAAATTATTCCATTTTAAACCACCCGGGGACCAAAATTGACAAACTGCCAAACTTGATGGACCAATTATGTCATTTCACCAAACTTCACATCAAGGACCATTCCTGCAAAAGATTATTAGTACAAGGACCAAAATTGATTTTTCTCAAAGTTTTTACATCCCAGGGACCATTTATGTCAATTTCCAAAGTATAGGGACTAAACTTGTAATTTTGTGAAACTTTGCACCAAAGGACTAAATATGTAACTTTATGATTAAAAAGGACCTTTGGTGATATTTTCATGTTTTTAGAATAACCAGGGACTAGTTTTGACAACATTTGAAACTTGAGGGACTGAAACTGCCAATTATGCAAACTTTGTACGTTTTTTTATCTGTTTTTGCATATTTTGCATTTGAAACATATAAAACACACTTCTAAGATATTTCCATTATTTTGATGCATATTTGAGTGTTTTTTGATGTTTTGGCAGTTCAGATTGGTATAAAATGATGAGTATTTAGACACTCATCAATCCCCCACACTAAAACATTGCTAGTCCCTAGCAATCTTTTGAGAAAAACTTAATGGATTTGAAAAACTCTTTACCAAAAGCCATCACTTCTGGAGTAGCCAGATGTAAGAATTGTGGTACACCTGATAACCGTGTGATTTTGAGCAAATCACCAGCTGTCAACGGATTTGATTTGTCTTTACCAAAAGCCGTTTGCTTCTGGACTAGCCAACTCTTGATGGAATAGTCAACATCTTGGTGAGCTGATTACCAATTATGGATTTTCCACTGCCTTTACCACAAGCCATAATCTAGCGGGCTAGCCAACTCATTCGCTTTTTAGGATATGGCGAGTTGAGGTACCATACAATTTTGGGCAAATTGCAAGCCATAAACGGATTTGAGTTATCTTTACCAAGAACCGTTTGCTCCTGGATTAGCCAATCCTTATGTGGGTTAGACATGGCGGACTGATAACCATTTATTGCGTTCTAAGTGAGAAAAATTTTTAAAATTTTGGCTAAAATGGGGGTTCTTGATGGAATATGTGTTTAAATTCATTAGAATAACGAATCTCCCCCCACACTTAGAACTGAATATTGTCCTCAATATTCAAAGTACCGGGTGTTAAACCAACACTTAGAACGTAAGAAGAAAATACTCTATAGCCTTTATTTAAGTTTATGTACACATTTTTTTTTTTTTTTTTTTTTTAGAAGAGGATATATACATATATACAACATGTAGGTTAGTATCTCCCCCACACTTAGGGTGAAAACCCTAAGTAAATGCTACTGTTTTTATTTACCGAGTCGCTAGCTTGACTCGACCCCGAATTCATTTGTCCATGGGGAAGCATGATGTGGAAGAGACAATCTGCATCGGACTTTCATTCAAGATGTTTGGATAAACATTTGAAGCACGTGAAAGTTCCACTCCGATAAGATATAATGACACCCGGCTCAAAATTTATAAATGAGAATGCCGGGGTCAAAGATAGTGTCTTCATTCCCGAAGGAGTGAAGAACAGGAGAAATCACCTGGTAGGTGAAGGAAAGTAGGGAGATCTGAATAGCAATTAAGATAAGAACTTCCTCCTCAAGAAATGCATATTCAAGTGGAGGAGGTGATGAGGCGAAAAATGATCCATTTTTAGGGGGTCATTTAAGCCCGAATCCGAATTTATTTGATCAAATATTGCCCTAAATCGTTCCTTTTGTGATTTTAGGTACTTGGAGAGTGAATTCTGGAAAAGAAGCCATTTTGGACGTTTTTGGAGCATAAAAGTGAAGAAAACGGCAAAGTCTCAATTTTCCATGCTGGGAACAGTAGGTGACGGCGTCAAGAGTAATTTCCTGACGGCGTCAAACCTCAATAATAAAATCCGAGAGTTCATGAAGGCGTCAAGAGTTTTCCTGACGGCGTCAAAACCCCAAGAATTAAAATCCGTAGTTGATGACGGCGTCACACACAGGGCGTCAAGAGTAATTTGTGTGACGGCCTAGGCCTTGACGGCGTCAGAAGTAGATCAAGGCCGTCCGAGGAAGTATTTGGCGGCGAGATGATGGCGTCACACCCTTGTTCTTGACGCCGTCATCCCTATTTTCCTATATATAGTTTTCTAGTTTTTCACATTAAAGAGAAGAGTTTTGGGAGAAACCCTAAAGACGATTTTGGTGTAACTTTACAGGTTTTTCAAGGGTTCCAACCCCTTGATACCTTGCATGATTAATCAAGATAAGTATTCTTCTAATTCAATCAATATGTCTATGTGTTGGTTGTCTATATCTTGTTCTTGTCTTAATTCTATCATGCTAGGCTAGATCTCTTTTGTGTTTACTTAGATCTAATGAAACCTAGATATTGATTATGTGTTGATTACTTGTTTATTCTTGTTTTGGATGAATGATTTATATGTTAGGCTTAAGAAAACTGGCAGATCTCCAAATGGTAACATGCTTGAACGTCTTAAGAAACATGAACCGAGGCGTACTAGGTCTTTATTGGTTGTATTTAATGCATGAGCCACTGTTTACAATCCCTATAGTTGTGCTGGGCATGGTGTAGGAGGAGATAAGAGCTCATAGAATTGGGGAGTTATGTATGCCACCCCATGAATGGTATTAAGGAATACGATCCGTCATCCATGCAATTATAACAAGTAATTAACGTATAAAAGACATCTAGGGAGTAGTGAAATCTAAGTAAACACATTTTCTCCAATTACTGCTCACAACTTTAGTTTAATTAGTTTATTTTCATTTTTGTTATTTTATTTTGATTGCATCTTAGTATTGGGTTAGTTGAATAGCAACTAATTCCGCCCACTCTTCCAAAACCCGAGATTTTAATTTGCTTTCTAAAAAATATAAAAATACAAAAATAATCATCCCTCACCTTTAGAACTAGTATTTAGGCTTTCTAATCCTAGCGACACTATTCCTAAGCTGAACGATCAATCCCCCGGTACTTGTCACTATACTATACTACAACGATCAGGTACACTGCCTGGTGGGGGTTGTAAGCTTCTCGAGATCCCTCGAGAGGTAAAGCTTGTTGCGATTCCCACGCATCAAGTTTTTGGCGCCGCAGGCCGGGGAATAGTTATTGTCTAGGTTAGGATTTCTTTTTATTAGGTCTACTTGCTAGATTCCTTTCTAGTAAGATTTTATTTTTTATTTTTAGGTCTTCTTTAGTCTATCTTATTTCTTCGTGCTTTTGTTCGTAACTCTTTACCATCCGACATCATGGAAGGTGGTAACATCTTTGAACCCGTCATCCCACCACAACAAAACCCACCACTAGAACCCCTTAGGCCCCGAACCTTAGGAGAGTACTCCCGACCTAGCCATCAAGGCTACCGAAACACCATTGAGCTCACCGGAGCCAATGTGACCCCCTTGCGATCCGACACCATCCGGTTGGTGCAAAGCGGATGTGCATTCCATGGACTTCGTTCCGAAGATCCAAACCAACATCTTAAGGACTTTCTCAAAATCGTAGATTCCATAGACCTAGGTGTTGAAACTAGAGAGACTACCCGTTTACGCCTATTCCAATTCTCTCTACGGGATCAAGCTAGTCAATGGCTTGAGCGTTTACCCGCGGGATCTATCACCACATGGGATGATCTCACCACTCGTTTCCTTGCTCAATTTTTCCCACCGGGGAGAACTACTAAGCTTAGGAATGACATCTTGATGTTCCAACAACGTCAAAATGAATCTCTTTATGAAGCATGGACTCGTTTCAAGGACTTACTCCAAAAAGTCCCTCATCATGGCATAGATCTTTGGCTCCAAGTCCAAATCTTTTATGACCATATCGACATCTCCACGAGGCGAGCCATTGACCAATCGGCCGGTGGTAAGCTACGTGATCTTAGTGCGGAACAATCATGGGAACTCATAGAAGATCTTGCTCTCTATGACAACGAAAGTTGGAACGATCCCCGTGACTTGAACAAAATGGTCAAGGCAATATCTTTGCCTTCGAACAATTCTAGCACTCCCGACCGTAGGATCATGGAACTTGAGGACCAAGTCAAGTTTCTCATGAAATCTTACGATGCTCCTAAGCCTTCAAATCATGCGAATTATGTAGTGGTCCCCATGACACTCGTGATTGTGTGGAACTCCCCGGAACAGCTTTTGCGGACTACGTATCCACGCGTACCGACGAAGCGGGAGATAAGTGGTACACTTTCAAGCCCGAGCCAAACACTTACGGTGATTCATACAACCCCTCATGAAAAAATCACCCAAACCTTAGGTGGAAACAAAATCAACCCAATTCTTCCAATCCGCCTAATCGTTACCAACCAAACGGTCCACCATCTAACCATACTTTCAACAACAATCCTTCTAACAACTATGGTAGTACCAACAATCTTGAAGGATTGATGTCAAAGTTCATGGCATCTCAAGAAGCTCGCATATCTAAGTTTGAAGCCGATTTCAAACAAAAGCAAAGCGAGATGACCACTAGAATTGATGCATTGTTGAAAGTTCTCAATGACCAAGAAATGGGAGCACTCCCGAGCGACACGGTCAAGAATCCGAAACTAACCGTTAATTCCATATCCTCAGTTTCGTCACCCACTTCGTGTCCACAATACTACTCGGTTAAATCAACGAGCACGTGTTTCAAACAAAACCAAGTTCCCCAAAAGGACCAATCAAATAAAACACCCACTATAGAGCCGGTCAAAAGCATTGTTGAAACACCTCTTACGCAAGACCTTGACGATGAATTCAAAGAGCTTCACCTTGAACGCCCCGTCATTGATGTCTTAGTGCGTGCTCCTTACTATAGTGCCCTCCTAGAAAAATATGAGAAGTATAAGCTAGGTAAAAATGGGACCGCCTTCGTTCAAAACAAGCTGCCTAAAAAGCTTGATGATCCGGGTATATTTGTTTTGCCTTGTAAGATAGGAAGATCCGAAGCTTTCGACACACTAGCCGATTTAGGGTCAAGCCTCAACTTGATTCCCTTATCCTTATTCACCGCTCTTAAGCTAGGAAAGTTAGAGGAAACGGAGGTATTGATAGGGCTAGCGGATGGGAGCATTGCCCGCCCGGTTGGAATGATTAAGGATGTAGTTGTTCACGTAGGAAGGTTAACTATATTAGCGGATTTTCACGTCCTAGACATGGTTAGTGACACTACATGCCCATTATTGGTAGGAAGAGGATTTTTAGCAACCGCTAGTGCCATGATAGATTGCAAGGAATCCAAGATAGCGGTAGGTGAAGGCGATACTTGGTCGGTGTATGATGTTAAGAAGCATAGTTATGATTGTGATGATGAACCAACACCGCATTGAGTAGAGATGAATAGGAGACCATCTAGATATGGGTCTTGGATAGAAAGGAACTTTATAGGACCTCAATGCCCATTTTATCTAGAAAAAGATTTTGTTGAAAAGACACATTCGGTAGAACAACTCATAGCTAGAGATGAAGAGCTAGACCCCTTTGAGGACCCGTTAGTCTTTAGGAAGATTATTGAGTTATTAAGCGTAATGCCCATCAACATAGAAAGGAATAAATGGAAAAGAGAGGGAGACAAGTGTAAATGGAGGTGGGACAAGCCACCTAAAGAAGGTGACGGGTCATGGCATATTAGAATGACCTTGTATGATCCGGATGGAGAAAAGTTTGAAAGGTCGTACCATACTAAGGAAACCGATAGAAAGTTGAAACCTAAGTTCGATCCCAAAGATGTCCTCAATGAGGAACTCACCCGTATCACGTAGTAACCCATGACCTTGAGTCTAGCTACAAGACTCGTAAATAAAGAAAAGCGCTTCTTGGGAGGCAACCCATGTTTTGTGTGATTTTATTTGTTTGATTGTTATTTGCTTCCGTATGCATGTTTAGTTTTTATTGTTGGTTGATCATGTTTCTCAATTAAAATGTGGAAATACTTTACTTTGTTGTTTAGCCTAGTCTTAACTCCACCTAAAAGTATTTTTGCAAAAGATAAGTGTAAGGGGAAACCCCAAATACGTTTTTAAGAAACAAACCGATCATGATTCTCCATGATATTAAATGAGCATGTATATTCGTATTTGTTAGAGTCAAATGCTTGTATTGAGTCATAATGAAGTTTTGCAGGATTTTCCAGGAAGTAGGACCAAGTTTTTCCAGAAATTTTCCGGAAACTTAATATAAGAATTTCTGCAGGTCCATTCTGACGGCGTCAGAGTTTTACTCTTGACGGCGTCAGGAGTTAAAATCTGGAAATTTTACTGGTTTTTTTTTCTAACGGAGTCTTATGGTTTTTGTGAATTATTAAGTTTTATAATCTCCAGGAAATCTGCAAACTTCATTCCACAAGCATTATATCTTACTTTGTTTTCTAGGATTTAGTAACTTATATAGGAGCCGCCGATTTTACGCGAGGTTGTCTTGTCTATTTTTGTCAGGATTTACAGGTTATGTTCGACAAGGAGATGATTTATATTCTAGAAGGGAAGCTTTGATTGTTCATTTTCTTGGAGGAAGATCTAATCTGGCCAACCTGTAATCCATACCGAGCGAATCAGGGGAGTATTTGATTTCATTCTCTTTACTTTTTCACTTTTACATTCTTTACTCGAACATTGGGGACAATGTTCATCTTAAGTGTAAGGGGAGGGTAAAAAGATGATACCTTACATATGCACTTTCGCTTGAGTTTGTTTTGTTTGATAGTAGATGTGAAATAAAACTATGAGAAATACTTGTTAGTGCAATTTTAGCGCCAAATTTAAAATTTTTTACAATATTTAGGAGTGAAACTTTAGCCATAGCAAGCGTCTCATGGATAGGAGATTGTATGACTAGCACATAACCGTATATTCAGAAAAATTTTCCACCCAAATATGTGAGGTTTGCCTTTAGATTTGATAGGAAAAGCATTCACTATTAGTGCTTATTAGTGTACCGGTAGCATTTAGATTCTAGAACTTGCGTTAGTGATACATCCCGAGACCGCTAGTGAGACTACATTCGTGTAGTAGGATTTACTACAT
This sequence comes from Artemisia argyi, assembly GCA_030686995.1. Classification (NCBI taxonomy): domain Eukaryota; kingdom Viridiplantae; phylum Streptophyta; class Magnoliopsida; order Asterales; family Asteraceae; genus Artemisia; species Artemisia argyi. The sequence goes on from CM060702.1 coordinate 135,125,680, forward strand.
GATAAGAGGCATTAGGATCACCCTTGTGTTAAACCCGTTTTATAATTACTTGACCATTTAAGTCATATTACTTGACTAGTTAAGTCAACTAATTTTTCCCACACCCTTAGCGTTGTACTCATTTTTAGTACACGAAACCTCTAGTACACCCCTCCGAGCCTATCTTTTCGTTTCTAACTTTAAGCATTTTACTTAAAGGAAGAATTTGTTACACCCCACTTAAATGTACAACCAAATCGCCTTAGCCTTCCGTGTATGCGCTCATTTTTAGTGCATTATTGTTATTTGTTAAACCCTAAGTTAACTATCTAATTGATTACATGGTTGCTAAGTCGAGTCATATCCTTGTACATATTGTTTTGGGACGATTGGGACTAATGGGCAAGTACTTATTTTATGGAGTAATGGGGAAGAACATCATTTATTACCCCCATATGTGCGTTAATCTTAAAAGTGCTCCAAGTGTTTTGATTTTCTTAATTCGAGTCATTAGATTAGTTTAATGTAAAGTATGTAAAGATTCAAGTGTAAGGGGAATTCTCATCCCCTATGATGTATTATTTTGGATGGTAGGGTAAGAGTGTATGCAAAAAAAAAAAAAAAAAAAAAAAAAAAAAAAAAAAAAAAAACAACTAGAAAAAGAAAATAAAAAAATAGAAAAAGAAAAAGAGAAAAAACATACGGACTACCATCCCTTTTTATTCTATGTTCATTTTATGTTTTTGTTATTTTTCATTTATTAGCTTAAGTCGAGTCTAGTCTTGGCTTAGCAACGCCACATTGTACATGTAATTAACCAAGATTGTTAACTCGCCACCAGTAATAACTTCCTTTATCCAACAAAACCGTGTAATTCATATCCCTATACCTAACGTTACAACCCTTTAAAAGACCTCTTTGATAGTTTATCCTAGGTGCTTACGCCATGTGGTGGAGGTTTGATACTTTCCCAAGCCTATGGTAATCTATTTTGCTATGACAGGTAGTGAGAAATATCTTTCGTTTCCATATTGTAATTTACACTTTATTACACCCGAGAGATGTGAGTATCTAAACACTATTTGTGAGGTGCTTGTGTATGACCTCCGTGCTTGTCTTTGGTCTTTAGTGGATAGATTATTTGTTGTAATTACTTTTATATTAGTGTTAAATGACCCCTAACTTGTCTTTTGAGTAGAATAAAAGCGCATTTGCTTGAGGACAAGCAAATCTTAAGTGTAAGGGTATATGATGAGGCGAAAAATGATCCGTTTTTAGGGGGTCATTTAAGCCCGAATCCGAATTTATTTGATCAAATATTGCCCTAAATCGTTCCTTTTGTGATTTTAGGTACTTGGAGAGTGAATTCTGGAAAAGAAGCCATTTTGGACGTTTTTGGAGCATAAAAGTGAAGAAAACGGCAAAGTCTCAATTTTCCATGCTGGGAACAGTAGGTGACGGCGTCAAGAGTAATTTCCTGACGGCGTCAAACCTCAATAATAAAATCCGAGAGTTCATGAAGGCGTCAAGAGTTTTCCTGACGGCGTCAAAACCCCAAGAATTAAAATCTGTAATTGATGACGGCGTCACACACAGGGCGTCAAGAGTAATTTGTGTGACGGCCTAGGCCTTGACGGCGTCAGAAGTAGATCAAGGCCATCCGAGGAAGTATTTGGCGGCGAGATGACGGCGTCACACCCTTGTTCTTGACGCCGTCATCCCTATTTTCCTATATATAGTTTTCTAGTTTTTCACATTAAAGAGAAGAGTTTTGGGAGAAACCCTAAAGACGATTTTGGTGTAACTTTACAGGTTTTTCAAGGGTTCCAACTGTAACACCCCCAATTCATGGTTGCAGTGGAATTCAAACTGGGTGTTACTCGACGGCACAATAGTCACAATAATAGAAAACGAACTCCAATTGAGTCGTTTTAAGAGATTTATCATTCAAATTGTATAAATATCAGAGGTTACAAAATGAGGTCCCAATTGGTTCCATGTTTACAAATCACATTAAGTGAGTTTTCGAATGATAATAAAATTTATAGCCCTCTTGAGTATCTGTGCCCTTCCGTGCCATCCTTGATCGTCATGAACCTGAAATACATGCTTGAGAGGTCAACACAAAGGTTGAGTGATATTCATAGAGTTTGTTTAATGTTTGAACACAATATGTTGGTAGTGTGAGCTAATCAGACTCATACACATGTTTGGAAAACAAAGGTGGGCTACGTTGTTATACGCCCGGAAAAGGTATTATCACATTATTCACTAAGCTTATGACACCAAAACGTTAACGGGTACCAATATCGATCGGCGGTTTTATCCCGGTAGGTATGTTGCTGTCATACCCAGGTCTCAAATATTAATGCATTTGTATGAACGTATTCACTACAAATGGGATTCGTCAATCCCAATAGGCCTATTCACAATATTCGCGCTCACTATTGCTAGTGATTAAATGGTTCATGATAGGGATCTCGGTTCAGCAAGGCAGGTACTTAGTGATAATAAAACAATCAGGCAAGCATATAATTTGAAAGCATTGTGTTCAGTTAAAATAGCATGTATTCCCCCCAAGGGTTTGTAAAACAATTAAGTAATGGAAAGTGGGGCTATGAACTCACCTTAAGTAAGATAGCAAGTAATGAAGGTGATGATTGGATCGTGTAGGTTTCTACGAGCAACCTATAATAGAATGTTGCGACTTAGGATTTGAGTAAAGAATATGAATAAGTGCCTATATATATATATATATATATATATATATATATATATATATATATATATATATATATATATATATATATATATATATCTTGCATTATAGTCCATGATGTGGTATGATGTATATTGTAAGTCTTTGAAAGAAAAGATTCATGAAACATGTATGTTTTGTATATCGTTTACTACCGTTCGGGCCGACATAATTCAGAAGTCATGTTAGTAAGCGTTCGAGGAGCCAGGACACTTTAACTCGTAAATCCACAACTCATCTCGACGGCTTACCTAATGAACTCCTCACATGAGGCTCCCTACTATTGTAGTAGTTGATGAAATATATAGATATAAGTTTTGATTCGAAAAGTTACATGTCCGATATTTGAATAAACTTAGGAAAGTTTATTAGTACATGAAGATTGTTATTAGGGGTAGTTTCATAAGTCTTGTATGACCATTTTCTCTTTGTAATATCTCATGGGTCCTTTTTAAGTGAAGTAGATCCAAATTGCTTGTTCAAGTTATCGCCAACTCCTTGTTTCATGTTTACGCCTAAGTAAGCTTGTATGGTCATTTCGTCATGGCCTTGCCATGACCTTTGGTCATTGTTCCATGGTCTTGAGACTCAACCTTGGCTCTAGCCATGGTTGTGGTCTTGATTCTAGGTCATAAGACCCCTTTGATCTTCATAAACCATAACCTATATGTAATGACTTTGGTCTAAAAATGGGCTGTTAAGAATTTGAAGAAATTATCACTCGGAAAGCGTTTTCAGGGCTCGAGCTTCTTTGTTCCTGAACGAAAACGTCGTTCCGGACAACTTTCGTGTTTTAACTTTTTGATGAATCGGACCAGAAATATGACTTTCAAAAAGTCAGAATGCAAAACAGTGTGGTTTAGGCAGTTTTGCCAGAAATCTTTGGTAACTTCAAATGGGCGTAACTTTTGACTCGTATACTCGTTTTAGGTGGTTCAAATTGCTATGGTTTCCTTGTTAAGTCCTCTACTGTAATATGTAATGATCCAACATTATATTTTTACCATTTTGATCAGGTCTTACCAAGAAAGTCACTAGTTTACTTGTTTTAGTAACTTATCTTGTCAATCAATTACAACAACTTGTTTTGCTCACTTTTATACATCATGGACATAACTACAAGACATAATATAGCAAGAATAACATGTAAATAACATGAACATGATTATTTAATAAGAAGCATGTTAGGGTTTGGCTTACAACTTGTGAAGAAACTAACTAGAACCAAGATCAAGACCAAGAACCACTACTTAATCTTCCAAATCCTTTCCAACCATAGCCATGCTTCCATACCAAAAACCCTATCTTATAATCCTTTGATAAATACTAATCTATCATAAAAACAACCTTGAGTAAAAATCTTCACTAGGAACACTTGGAAATTTGATGAGTTTTTGTGGTGATTTTATAGAGTTTTATGGTTGAAAGGTGTTAAGGATCAACTAGGAACTATGACTTGAACTTGTGATGGATTGAATGAGCAAGATCAATGATCAAAATGGTGCATTTAGATGGTTTTGGGTCGTTGGTATTGAAAGAGAAAGGAAGAGAATGAGTCTCTTTTATACTAAAAATGAGGAGGTTACATGCATTAGGATATTTTGCTAAACTTGGAGACCAAGTTGTACATGTGTAAGGATCTAAGGCATGAAGGGTCAAGATTAAGCCACAACTGTGAAACCCCCCCCCCCTAGTGGCGGTTCACATGGATAAGGAGGGAATGAGTTGGCTTGTGATGATATTATCCTAGTTATATTGATAGTTTTGACTCCGTAAAATGCTAACCGCAAGTTGTTACGTCACAAAATGTAAAACCGGGTATCGTAAAAATACGAAACTTGTAGGAATGATTAAACTTGTCAAAATACTCCATAATAAAATATAAAATGAGTGGTAGGTTCCATTTGGGTGGTAAAACCCTGCTAAAAACTGGAAACACGGGTCTAAAACGCGTAATACGTAAAATGTACGAATATTGCGTAAAATTGAGAAAAGTAAAATGTTACTTTTCTAATAGGATATAAATGATTTAAAATGACTTGTAATGTCTAGACTGGGCTCAGTCTAGTGTCGGTTGGTATTAAATGTCCTTTAGACATCAAACCGTAAGCCTAAAAATCAAGGAATGACTTATAATGTCAAGGAATGATTTTTGGTCAAAGGAGGAGGGAAAAATATGTTGACTTTTTCTAATAAGTTGAAAACTCAAATTGTCTTAGAAACGCGGTGCCGGTATAGGCTAAGGTTACGGCTGAGTAAAAACGCTTAAAAACTGAAAATTCCAGTTTTTCACGGCCGAGGCTTATTTTGGCCATGTTTTTCTCAGTCATGATTTATTCTCAAATCAATCATGAGTGTGTCAAACATTTTTCCGATGTGGGGTCACCTGACGGGGTCGAATTTCGTTGTGCGTAGAATTTCTGAATGACGTTTTACCCTAAAACGTGTAATTCCTTAATAACTTTCACGAAAATGATCTGACGAATGTCAAACATTTAATTTGCCATGGAAATGATTTATCACTCGAGAATATCAAATAAAAATCAACTTTCGGGAAAGTTTCGGGAAAAATGAATAGTAAAAGTGAATAGTGAAATTTTTCGGGAAAAATTAATTAACCTGAAAATGCGAATTGTTACACCAACCCCTTGATACCTTGCATGATTAATCAAGATAAGTGTTCTTCTAATTCAATCAATATGTCTATGTGTTGGTTGTCTATATCTTGTTCTTGTCTTAATTCTATCATGCTAGGCTAGATCTCTTTTGTGTTTGCTTAGATCTAATGAAACCTAGATATTGATTATGTGTTGATTACTTGTTTATTCTTGTTTTGGATGAATGATTTATATGTTAGGCTTAAGAAAACTGGCAGATCTCCAAATGGTAACATGCTTGAACGTCTTAAGAAACATGAACCGAGGCGTACTAGGTCTTTATTGGTTGTATATAATGCATGAGCCACTATTTACAATCCCTATAGTTGTGCTGGGCATGGTGTAGGAGGAGATAAGAGCTCATAGAATTGGGGAGTTATGTATGCCACCCCATGAATGGTATTAAGGAATACGATCCGTCATCCATGCAATTATAACAAGTAATTAACGTGTAAAAGACATCTAGGGAGTAGTGAAATCTAAGTAAACACATTTTCTCCAATTACTGCTCATAACTTTAGTTTAATTAGTTTATTTTCATTTTTGTTATTTTATTTTGATTGCATCTTAGTATTGGGTTAGTTGAATAGCAACTAATTCCGCCCACTCTTCCAAAACCCGAGATTTTAATTTGCTTTCTAAAAAATATAAAAATACAAAAATAATCATCCCTCACCTTTAGAACTAGTATTTAGGCTTTCTAATCCTAGCGACACTATTCCTAAGCTGAACGATCAATCCCCCGGTACTTGTCACTATACTATACTACAACGATCAGGTACACTGCCTGGTGGGGGTTGTAAGCTTCTCGAGATCCCTCGAGAGGTAAAGCCTGTTGCGATTCCCACGCATCAGGAGGCAAGTCCTTAAACTCGATCTCATCGTGTGGAAGTTGGTGGAATGAATCAGTCATGTCAGGGTAGGAATAGCGATTCTGGTTATAGACAGACCCGTTTCCTGACTCTACCATGCCACAACCGGGGCAATTACCACCATTATAAGAACTACCACACCATTGACAGACAAGAGGGTGAGAATAAGACATAGAAATAATCAAAGGGTTTAGGGGATGAGAAATGAAGAATCAAATAGGTAGGAGTGTAAAGGTGAATATTTTTGGTATTTTTGAAAATTTTTGTAGTACTAATAAGAAGGAAAATATTTTTGGGTTTTTGAGTTTGTTGAAAACTAATTTTAAAATGTTTTCGGGAACAGTTTTGTTTTTATATGAAAATAAGAATATAATATGAACAAGGGTGGATAAATATACAATGAGCGTGTATTCAGGTTCACTAATACGCAAAATCGTTTAGAATAAGCGCACAACCTCCCCGGCAGCGTTGCCAAATTTTGATTGGCCTGAAATGGTCAAATAATTATTAGTCAACCACTTGTGAATGGTCAACTATAATAGTCAAACAGCTTAGGCCGAAGCTTCCGTGGAATACAGTGTTTCCCCGGGTCGTAATATCCCAACAAGGTGTGCGATGGTTTATTAAAAACGAATATGTGATCGAGTGAATGTGAACAGGAACGGTATAAAAGTGTGTGTGAGTGATTACACTAGGGTTTTATAAAATAAAATAACTTAGATAAACTATTGGACCGATTACGTGAAAGCTAGATAATTAAAAACGTTTAATAACTAAAAACGCGTACGTTTTAATTTAATTCTACGTAAACGTACGAAACAAAAAACGGTTTTAACTAAAGTAGTAATTTATATGCCTTAGGGGCTTAAATGCAAATTAAATAAACTTATACTATTTAATTTATAATTACTAATTATTTAATTAATTATTATTATTTAATAACTATTATTAATTATTTAAAAATTAACTAATAAATAAGAAAATGTAAAATAAGTCTAGAAAATTAAAATTAAAATTTGTAAAAGTCTAAAATATTATAAAACTTATTTTAAAAATAAAATTATATTTTTAAGACTATTTATCCAATTATTATTAATTATTAACTATTTAATTATCAATTAACTATTTATATGATTTAAATTATTATAAATACTAAAAAGACTTAGATAATTAAGAAGATTTTTATAAATATAATTAACCATCACAGGAATCCTAAAACATTATAAAAACTTTATTTTATTTATTTTTAAACTAGTTTACTAATTATTATTCTAATTATTAATTAATTACTATTTAAACTATTTAAATTATGAAAACTAGTAAATGAACAGTAAAAATTACAAGAAAATTTCTAAAAATGTTTTACAACATATAAAAGCTAGAAAAAATATAAAAACTAGGTGTTGCTTTATAAAAATTAATTATGCTATTTAAAACTTAATTATTGATTAATTATTAATAAAATTAATTTTAATTCTAATAAATACCAAATGATAATATAAAAATCTAATAAAATTATTAAAAATACTTTAATATAAAATGAAATTAATAAAAATATAAAAATATAGATTACTTAATAAAAATCTAAAAATGAAAATTAAAATTAAATTATATTAAATAGAAACTATCACTTATTTTTATATTGATTTTTCTAGAATTTTATTTTACAAAACTATATTATACTTAAAAATAGATAACTTTTGTAAAAACAATTATTTTATAGCTTATTAATAAGCACTGTGAGGCTTATTACCTACACAGTTGACTTTAGTTGACCAAAGAAGCAAATAAGCTCAACTGAGCTTTTGTGGGACCCACTATGGTAAATTCTAATTCCAATAAGTTGTTTGATCAAGTATTAGCAAGATTTGATCAGATAAGCTGGTGGAATAAGCTAATAAGCACTTGGATACTTGTATGAACTCAGAAACTGAGACAGACTTTTGTAGCTTAATTAGGTGGGACCCAGGGGTCTTATGGTCAAACAAATGGTCAACTAAGGATCCCTGGTAGGAGGGGTTGGGAGAACCTAATTTTATGGTGTGGGACCCACTGAGGTGACCAGAAAACACCACCAAAGTTGGTGGTGTGGGACTGGTGCTGGTGCAGGGTAATAGGTTGCCCTGTAAGTGACTTTGAGGGTAAGTGGGACCCAGCAGAAAATTCCCAAAAATATGAAAACTATGCGAAGCTGAAGTTGAGTTGGGAGACTATGATCCTAAGAATTTTCAGAACCTCAAACCTAATACACAATTCTACAAAATTCACCCAATATTTGAGAAAATCTGAGATGAGCAAAGTTTGACTTTTGATATAAACCTAAGATTTGACTTTATTGAACTTTTGGTGATCCTAGATTACTGGATATGATGTTTTATGCTAAAATAAGATTATATGGGACTAGTATAACAACTATTGTACTGAATTAGGGATTTGTGGATCTAAAATCCTTGACAGTTAACTGTCAAAGGATTTGGAAATGGATTTTGACTATTTTGCAAACAACATTGAGGTATTATGACTAAACTAAGCTGGTATGATCTAAAGTAACTTAGGTGAACCAATTGTAGCTATTGAAACAGACCTGAACACAAGCTTTCAGGGCAATCCAAACACTCCCTTATGAAACAGTTTTGACAAATTTCAAAGCAGCTTATTATTTTAGACTTCAACTCTGATTCAGAACTTTATATTATCTTATAATGAGACCTAATGAGCAGAAATTAACAACAATAACAACATAAAACTAATTAATGACAAAGAGACCTACTTGACTGTGAAAATGAAATATTGAACAACTACAGAAACTGATTAGCATACATGATATTTTAAATTATATTATCAACTACCAACACCAAAGTGATATAAAAACACTAAAATAAGCAGATTATAAGCTAATCTACAATAGGAAGTGAAAATTGAAAATTAAGCTTACAATGGGTATTGGACTGAGAAACAATGAACCAAGGTCTGTGTACCTTTCCTAAAGCTCACCAATGAGCACTATAACCAGTACAATCAAAAATCACCATGCTCCATTGCTTTTCCTTCTTCTTCTTATGATTTTTTATTTTTCTACTATTTTATTTGATTTTTTTGGTATTTTCCTTTTATGAACTAAACAGACAACTAAGGTTTTCCAAAGCTTATTTAAGCTTTGTCAGAGCTTATATGAGCTTATGAATTGACTTAACTACAACTAACAACAACACTTGAACTTTTTATGATCTTTGAAATAAGAAAAAATTTGCATAACTGAGATACACACTGAAACTTGAAACTGATGATCAAAACTAGTTTATATTACACTAAAATGAAGATTACAAGCTACTGGAATTGTAAGGAACAACTGAAAAAGAGATTACACTAATTACGACTAAATTACACTAAGGCTACACTACTGCTCCATCTCTTCTGCCTCTATTCTTCTTTATAGCCACTTTCATGGTTTGTGGGACCCACTTTGACATTTCCCACCATATCTGAGCCATTGATTTAGTCCTATTAATCCCCACCGTTCAAAATGCTTTTTCGTGCCAAAAGTCATGGGGGACTGTAGATTGCGTGGAGAGCTTATTTTATGGTTTTGGAAGGTTGTGGAGGTGGAGGGTAGTGGGTAGGACAGCTGGGGTGGTGAGGTGGAGGCAATACCAGGGTGGTTTCATAGCAGTGGTGGTGGTGGTGGTTTGGGAGGGAAGTGGTGACTGGGGTGGTTTGGTCAAACAAGGGTTGACCCCGTTTTTTATTAAGGGGTGTGTTTTGGATTGGGCCTTGTGGATCAGATAATAAAAAGGGCCAAGGGTGGGTTTTTTTAAAGTGTTGGGTTTATATTTGGATTGGGTTGTTGGTTTATATATATATATATATATATATATATATATATATATATATATATATATATATATATATATATATATATATATATATATATATATATATATATTAAGGATCCGTTTGGTTAGTTTATGCACAAGGACCAAATTTGTAAATTATGCAAAGTTGAGGGGTCTGAATTGGCAAGTTTCCAAAGATACTACAAGGATTAATCTTGCCATATGTGATAAACCAAACGACCTTCATTGAAATTATTCCATTTTAAACCACCCGGGGACCATAATTGACAAACTGCCAAACTTGAGGGACCAATTATTTCATTTCACCAAACTTCACATCAAGGACCATTCCTGCAAAAGATTATTAGTACAAGGACCAAAATTGATTTTTTTTCAAAGTTTTTACATCCCAGGGACCATTTATGTCAATTTCCAAAGTATAGGGACTAAACTTGTAATTTTGTGAAACTTTGCACCAAAGGACTAAATATGTAACTTTATGATTAAAAAGGACCTTTGGTGATATTTTCATGTTTTTAGAATAACCAGGGACTAGTTTTGACAACATTTGAAACTTGAGGGACTGAAACTGCCAATTATGTAAACTTTGTACGTTTTTTATCTGTTTTTGCATATTTTGCATTTGAAACATATAAAACACACTTCTAAGATATTTCCATTATTTTGATGCATATTTGAGTGTTTTTTGATGTTTTGGCAGTTCAGATTGGTATAAAATGATGAGTATTTAGACACTCATCAATCCCCCAAACTAAAACATTGCTAGTCCCTAGCAATCTTTTGAGAAAAACTTAATGGATTTGAAAAACTCTTTACCAAAAGCCATCACTTCTGGAGTAGCCAGATGTAAGAATTGTGGTACACCTGATAACCGTGTGATTTTGAGCAAATCACCAGCTGTCAACGGATTTGATTTGTCTTTACCAAAAGCCGTTTGCTTCTGGACTAGCCAACTCTTGATGGAATAGTCAACATCTTGGTGAGCCGATTACCAATTATGGATTCTCCACTGCCTTTACCACAAGCCATAATCTTGCGGGCTAGCCAACTCATTCGCTTTTTAGGATATGGCGAGTTGAGGTACCATACAATTTTGGGCAAATTGCAAGCCATAAACGGATTTGAGTTATCTTTACCAAGAACCGTTTGTTCCTGGATTAGCCAATCCTTATGTGGGTTGGACATGGCGGACTGATAACCATTTATTGCGTTCTAAGTGAGAAAAAATTTTAAAATTTTGGCTAAAATGGGGGTTCTTGATGGAACATGTGTTTAAATTCGTTAGAATAACGAATCTCCCCCCACACATAGAACTGAATATTGTCCTCAATATTCAAAGTTACGGGTGTTAAACCAACACTTAGAACGTAAGAAGAAAATACTCTATAGCCTTTATTTAAGTTTATGTACACATTTTTTTTTCTTTTTTCCTTTTTTTTTTTTTTTTTTTAGAAGAGGATATATACATATATACAACATGTGGGTTAGTATCTCCCCCACACTTAGGGTGAATACCCTAAGTAAATGCTACTGTTTTTATTTACCGAGTCGCTAGCTTGACTCGACCCCGAATTCATTTGTCCATGGGGAAGCATGATGTGGAAGAGACAATCTGCATCGGACTTTCATTCAAGATGTTTCGATAAACATTTGAAGCACGTGAAAGTTCCACTCCGATAAGATATAATGACACCCGGCTCAAAATTTATAAATGAGAATGCCGGGGTCAAAGATAGTGTCTTCATTCCCGAAGGAGTGAAGAACAGGAGAAATCACCTGGTAGGTGAAGGAAAGTAGGGAGATCTGAATAGCAATTAAGATAAGAACTTCCTCCTCAAGAAATGCAAATTCAAGTGGAGGAGGCAAGTCCTTAAACTCGATCTCAGGAAAATTATCAGTTTCCTCAACTGATTTGATTTCCTCATTATGAAGTTGTTTGGGTGGAAAAGGGGGAAGTGGATCTTCATTTAACAAACTTTCTAGAAAAAGAATGTCCCCCTCAGGATCAAGATAGTTATCATCAACTTCGTATGAAATTGAACTATCTTCAGTCATAAAAGCCTCGAATTCGTCCAAATCATTTTCACTTTCCGGAGAAAGTTGATTAATCTGAACGAGTTCAATCGAAGGATCATGAGTAGGTAAGAATTCTAACTCTCTCAAATCCGCTTCAAAGTCAAAGACTTCATTTTCATCCCTTGGTGGGATGGGATCCATATGAGAGAGTTCATCAGCGAACTCTTCAAGAAGATAGTCAACATTAGACTCGGGAAGTGATGCCTCAACATACTCAATTTCTCCATAAGATGTACAATCGTCGTTAGAATCGGAAAGAGTATCTACATGATCTTTTGAAAAATCAAGAGGAGGAGGGATATCATACATATGATCAAAAATCCCCTGTGACTCACTTGGGATTGAGACAAGGTCCTCAACACTAGACTTTATGAATTCGTCAGATTCCTTTGCAGGAATTGTGTCAAGATGCTCGTCCCCCATATTCAGAGAGTGAGTGGGAACCTCGGGTATGATATCAATAGACTGAAGGAGATGAGAAGGACTAACATACAATGATTTTATAATTTCCGTTTGTTCAACTGCTAGTAATTCTCCCATACTCTTTTCTCCCTGATTTTCCATGGAAGGAATTGCAACAGATGAACTCAATGATTCTTTTTTAATAATAACAACGTTATCATCATCACTGTCATCATCGTCATCTAGAAGAGCAACATTGCAAAATGCGCATGTATTTTAGCTGCATGCTCTTTGACCATTAATTCCTCCATTCCGTTCATAACATCTCGTTTTTTCTTTCTAAATAACTCAATAGATGTCTCACGAGAATTCTGAAACGATGTAGTAGCCAACTGATTCGCCTTAAACTAGTTATCTTTTATTTCTCAACCACTTGTGAATGGTCAATAGTAAAGTCAAACTAATCAAGACAAATGCTTCCGTGAAATACAGTGTTTTCCCGGGTCGTCATGTCCCAACGAGGTTGTGATGGTATTTAAAACGAATCTGTGATCGAGTGAATGTGAACAGGGATATGAATAAGTGTGTGTGTGTGATTAATCTAGGGTTTTATAACTAAAAAATAACTTAGGTAAACTATATTAACGATTACGTGAAAGCTAGATAATTAAAAACGTTTAATAACTAAAAACGCGTACGTTTAATTTAATTCTACGTAAACGTACGAAACAAAAACAAATTTAACTAAAGTATTAATTTGCAAACCTTAGGGGCTTAAATGCAAATTAAATAAACTTAAAATATTTATTTTATAATTACTAATTATTTAATTAATTATTATTAATTAATAACTATTTATAATTATTTAATAATTAACTAATAAATAAGAAAAATGTATAATAAGTCTAGAAATATAAAATTAAAATTTCTAAAAGTCTAAAATATTATAAAACTTATTTTAAAAATAAAATTATATTTTTCACACTATTATTCTAATTATTATTAATTAATAACTATTTAATTATTATTTAACTAATTATATGATTTAAATTATTATAAATACTAAAAACACTTAGATAATTAAGAAGATTTTTATAAATCTAATTAACCATCACAGGAATCCTAAAAAAATTATAAAAACTTTATTTTATATATTTTTAAACTAATTTACTAATTATTATTCTATTTATTAATTAATATCTATTTAAACTATTTAAATTATAAAAACTATTAAATGAACAGTAAAAATTCTATAAAAATTACTAAAATTATATTATGACTTATAAAAGCTAGGAAAAATATAAAATCTAGGTGTTACTATGTAAAAATTAATTATGCTATTTAAAACTTATTTATTGATTAATTACTAAATAAACTAATATTAATTCTAATTAAAACTAAAAGACAAATTTAAAATCTGAGAAAATTATTATGATTACTTTAATATAAAAGGAAATTAATAAAAATATAAAAACACAAATTACTTAATAAAAATATAAAAATGAAAATTAAAATTAAATTGTATTAAATAGAAACTATTACTTATTTTTATATTGTTTTTTTCTTGAATTTTCTTTTACAAAACTATATTATACCTAAAAACAAGCAACTTTAATAAAAACAATAATTTTATAGCTTATTATTAAGCTGTGTATAAGCTAAGAAGCCTAACAGTTGACTTTAGTTGACTAGCTAAGCAAATAAGCTCAAATGAGCTATTGTGGGGCCCACTATGGATAATTCAGGTTCCAATTAGTTAAGTAAACTTGTTAAAGCAATAATAAACAATTGGTGTTAACTGAATAAGCTAACAAGCTCAAAATAAGCACTTGGCTTTTGGAATCTGAGACAGATTAGGGACAAGGATTCAATGGCTAATCTAGGTGGGGTCCACTGATCTAGAGGTCAAACCTATGGTCAATACTTAGAGTCTACTAGGAGGGGGTTGGGAGGAACTAATTAGAAGGTGTGGGGTCCACTGAGGTGGTCACAAAACCACCACAAAGTGGGTGGTGTGACTTGAATCTGCTGGTGCAGGGGAGCTTTCTTCCCTGCAGTTGTGTTTAGGGGTGAGTGGGGCCCACAACAAAAATCCTAAAAATATAAGCTAGATGGAAATCAAAAGATGAGCTGGTAGAGTGTAATTAGAAACAAGTTTCAAAGCCTAGGTCCTATTCCTAAATTCTAAACAAATCTCCAAAGTTTTGGAAAAATCTGAGATAGGCAATTTGACTTTTTAAGTGAAACTTGCTAGGTTGACCAAAGTGAGATTCTAGCTTGATTTTCTGATTGATTATGGTATTTTAAGCTATAATAAAGCTAGATTGATCTAATCCTATAATATTTTAGCTGTTTTGAAGGTTTATGGATCACAAAACCCTCACAGTTAACTTTGAGGGAAGATCAAATGCAACTTTGACTATTTCTCAAACAAGTACCCTTTTTTATGACCTATATGTTCTAATAAGACTTAGTATAGCATGATACAACAGCAAACAACAATAATGACAACCTAGAACACAGATGAACAGCTTGATCCAAACACTCTTTTAAAACTGAGAATCAGAGATTTTCAAAACAAAAGATTGATTGAGCTTAAGAAAATGATATACAACAACTTAATTTGATACTATAAGGGAAATTAAACACAGAAACACAATATTAAACCACAAATAACAAAGAATCAAGATTCTACAATCTTGACTGAGAAAATGAATTAACAAACAACTATGAAATTCAAAATACAAACAACTGATATTAAACCACAGATTCAATTAACAATAACATATAAACATGAAAACACATAGATAATCAACAACATACAACTTATACAGTAAAATGCCAAATTGTGAGTGAATGCTTACAAATAGCTTCCAAACTGAGAACAACTGAAACAATGACCAAGAACCTTTCCTATTGCTTACCACTAAGCACTACAACCCAGGGCAATCCAGAATTAACCCTGCTCCTTTGCTGCTTCTTTATTTGAAACTGATTTTTTGATTTCTTTTCTATTTTCTTTATTTCCTTTTGTGTTTTTCTTTTTTAGTGATTATTGCTGGTTTAGAAGATTAAAAAGATTGCATAAGCTTACTAGGAGTTATGTAGTGTTTTAGTAATCCACTAATCAACAAATGGCAACTGGATTTAAATGACTTGATATTTAAATTGGTACGAAATTGAGATAACTTGAAAATAAAAGATAGATTAAACTTGAATTGTAAACAGGTTCTTACACATTCAAATTAGGTTACAAGATCCAGAAAACAAGTAAATGACAATAATTTAAAGTTTAAGCAGTAAAGACATTTTAAGTAAATTGATCAAAAATACGAAATTAGTGATCCCTTTCATTCCTACTTGAATCTTGATATATATTGACTTCAAACACTCCCACTAGCATCCTGATACTTTCCCACTTCAATTCAAGACCATAGGATGGGTCAAAGTGATCCTGACCCTTTAAAAGGATTTTGGCGGGAAAAGCTGTTTAGGTGACTTGTAGCTGTATTATTGCAATTAATGCAATTTGGGATGTAGTAGTGGAGGAGAGGACATGGTAGGAAGGTTTTGAGCCAAGTTGGGGGTGGTTTTAGTGGTTTGTAAACAAAACCGTGGGTTTTGTAGTGGTTTTGGGTGAAAAGGAGTGGGAAGGGCATTTATTGTTGCGTGGGATGGTGTAAGGAAGTGGAAGAGAGTTGATAGATAGCAGAGGGTGAGGTGGAAAGGTGAGGAGAGGTAGCTATGGAGAGGTGGAGGGGTGAGGTGGAAGAGAGTGAACAGTGGGGCGGTTTGGGATGGAAGTTTGACTGTTTGACCCCGTTTGTATTAAACGGGGGTGGGCTGTGGGTGTTTTGGGCCAAAGAAAAGAATGGGCTGGGGTTGTGTGGGTTTGTATTTGGTTTGGGTTTATAATAATAAAATGGATCCGTTTGGTTTTATTTCACACAAGGACCATTTTTGTAATTAGTGAAAAGTTGAGGGTTTGAAATGGCAGGTTTCCAAAGATACTACAAGGACTAAACTTGCCATGTGTGATAAACCAAAGAACCTTAAATGTAATTTTTCTATTTTAAACCACCCGGGGACCTTTTTTGTCAATTCCCAAACTCCAGGGACCATTCTTGTAATTTTCTGAAACTTGAAGGGTTAAACCTGCAAATATCAAATATTAACACAAAGGACCAAATATGCCATTTATGAATAGTTCAAGGGTTATTTTGATAAATTTTCCATTTTAGATAACCTAGGGACTGATTTTGACACTTTTCCAAAGTTGAGGGACCAAAGTTGTAAATTTATGATTTTTAACTTCAAAGGACTTTTCCTAACAACTTATGAATCCCAAGGACCTAAAATGATATTTGAACAAGTTTTGAGTGACCAGGGACTAGTTTTGCCAATTTATGAAACTTGAGGGACTGAAACTGCCAATTATGCAAACTTTGTACGTTTTTCACCTGTTTTTGCATATTTTGCATTTGAAACATATAAAACACACCTTTAAGATATTTTAAGTATTTTGATGCATATTTGAGTGTTTTTTTATGTTTTGGCAGTTCAGATTGGTATAAAATGATGAGTATTTAGACACTTATCAATCCCCCACACTAAACTATTGCTAGTCCCTAGCAATCTTTTGAGAAAAACTTAATGGATTTGAAAAACTCTTTACCAAAAGCCATCACTTCTGGAGTAGCCAGGTGTAAGAACTGTGGCACACCTGATAACCGTGTGATTTTGAGCAAATCACCAGCTGTCAACGGATTTGATTTGTCTTTACCAGAAGCCGTTTGCTTCTGGACTAGCCAACTCTTGATGGAATAGTCAACATCTTGCTGAGCTGATTACCAATTATGGATTTTCTACTTCCTTTACCACAAGCCATAATCTTGCGGGCTAGCCAACTCATTAGCTTTTGAGGATAATGGGGAGTTGAGGAACCATACAATTTTGGGCAAATTGCAAGCCATCAACGGGTTTGAGTTATCTTTACCAAGAACTGTTTGCTCCTGGATTAGCCAATCCTGTTGTGGGTTAGACATGGAGGATTGATACCATTTATTGCGTTCTAAGTGAGAAAAAATTTTAAAATTTTGGCTAAAATGGGGGTTCTTGATGGAACATGTGTTTAAATTCGTTAGAATAACGAATCTCCCCCCACACTTAGAACTGAATATTGTCCTCAATATTCAAAGTACCGGGTTTTAAACCAGCACTTAGAACGTAAGACGAAAATATTCCTTAGCCTTTATTTAAAATGTATATACATACAATTATTTTTTTAGATAAAACTTCTTAAATAGAAGCTATCACTATATTTACATTTTTTTTTTGTTAGAGGATATATATATATATATATACAACATGTGGGGCATCTCCCCCACACTAGGGTGAAACATAGGTGAAAACCTATGTACATGCTACTGTTTTTGATTTCCGAGTCGCTAGCTTGACTCGACCTCGAATTTATTTGTCCATGGGGAAGTAAGTGGAAGAGACAATCTACATCGGACTTTCATTCAAGATGTTTGGATAAACATTTGAAGCACGTGAAAGTTCCACTCCGATGAGACATAATGACACCCGGCTCAAAATTTATAAATGAGAATGCCGGGGTCAAAGATAGTGTCCTCATTCCCGAAGGAGTGAAGAACAGGAGAAATCACCTGGTAGGTGAAGGAAAGTAGGGAGATCTGAATAGCAATTAAAATAAGAACTTCCTCCTCAAGAAATGAATATTCAAGTGGAGGAGACAAGTCCTTAAGCTTGATCTCAGGAAATTTATCAGTTTCCTCAACTGATTCGATTTCCTCATTATGAAGTTGTTTGGGTGGAAGAGGGGGAAATGTATCTTCGTTTAACAAACTTCCTAGAAAAAGAATGTCCCCCTCAGGATCAAGATAATAATCATCAACTTCGTATGAAATTGAAGTATCTTCAGTCATAAAAGCCTCGAATTCGTCTAAATCATTTTCACTTTCCGGAGGAAGTGGTTTGATCTGATTGAGTTCAATCGAAGGATCATGAATAGGTAAAAGTTCTAACTCTCTCAAATCCGCTTCAAAGTCAAAGACTTCATTTTCATCCCTTGGTGGGATAGGATCCATATGAGAGAGTTCATCAGCGAACTCTTCAAGAAGATAGTCAACATTAGACTCGGGAAGTGATGCCTCAACATACTCAATTTCTCCATAAGATGTACAATCATCGTTAGAATCGGAGAGAGTATCTACATGATCTTTTGAAAAATCAAGAGGAGGTGGGATATCACACATATGATCAAAAATTCCCTGTGACTTACTTGGGATTGAGACAAGGTCCTCAACACTAGACTTTATGAATTCGTCCGATTCCTTTTCAGGAACAGTGTCAAGATGCTCGTCTCCCATGTTCAGAGAGTGAGTGGGAACCTCGGGTATGATAACAGTAGACTCAGGGAGAATAGAAGGACTAGCATACATAGATTTTATAATTTCCATTTGTTCAGCTGCTAATAATTCTCCCATACTCTTTTCTCCCTGTATATCCATGGAAGGAGTCTCAACTGATGAAATTGATGAGGTATCATCACTTTCATCATCCTCATCGAGAAAAGCAGCATTTTGAAATTTGGTACGTGTTATAGCTGCTTGTTCTAAGACTAGTAATTCTTTCATGCTTCTTTCGTCTCTAGCAGCATGTTCTTCAGCAAGTAATTCCGCGATAGATTTATCACGAGAATATTGAGTGAGTGGAGACTGTGGGGGTGTGGATGTGTCAAAACCGGATATATCAGAACTAGAACAATGTTCAGGTTTATAATACGGTTGACATTTGAAATCATCATGAGGACCCCCACAATGTACACAAGAAAAACTTGGTGTATTGTGAAACGACATATTAGCCAACTCCTCCTTAAGGTCTTTAAGTTTCTCAAGAACCTCTAGACAAAGGTCTTGCTGGTTTTGAGGAGTTGCTTGGTTCATTTGGTACTGTGGAGGTGGGTCTTGAAACGAATAGTCGTAATTATTACAAGGAAATGGATTCCTTGTTTGACAATCAGAGCTAAAGTGTGGACCTCCACAGTACTCACAACAGTTGAACTGATGTGACTGTGAGTCGTATGTGTTTGAGTCATAATTGTTATCAGGAACCTGTTCATAGACAAACTGATTCCTAGTTTGACAATCAGAACTGTAGTGTGAACCACCACAATACTCACAACAGTTAAACTGTTGAGTCTCATGGTGTGGAAGCTGGTGAAATGAATCAGTCATGTCAGGGTAGGAATAGGGATTCTGGTTATAGACAGACCCGTTTCCTGACTCTACCATGCCACAACTGGGGCAATTACCACCATTATAAGAACTACCACAACATTGACAGACAAGAGGTTGAGAATAAGACATAGAAAGAATCAAAGGGTTTAGGGGATGAGAAATGAAGAATCAAATAGGTAGGAGTGTAAAGGTGAATATTTTTGGTATTTTTGAAAATTTTTGTAGTAATAATAATAAGGAAAATATTTTTGGTTTTTTGTGTTCGTTGAAAACTGATTTTAAAAAGTTTTCGGGAACAGTTTTGGTTTTATATGATAATAATATGAACAAGGATGGATAAATGTACAATGAGCGTGTATTCAGGTTCACTAATACGCAAAAACGTTTAGAATAAGCGCACAACCTCCCCGGCAGCGGCGCCAAATTTTGATTCGCCTTAAACTAGTTATCTTTTATTTCTCAACCACTTGTGAATGGTCAATAGTAAAGTCAAACTAATCAAGACAAATGCTTCCGTGAAATACAGTGTTTTCCCGGGTCGTAATGTCCCAACGAGGTTGTGATGGTATTTAAAACGAATCTGTGATCGAGTGAATGTGAACAGGGATATGAATAAGTGTGTGTGTGTGTGATTAATCTAGGGTTTTATAACTAAAAAATAACTTAGGTAAACTATATTAACGATTACGTGAAAGCTAGATAATTAAAAATGTTTAATAACTAAAAACGCGTACGTTTAATTTAATTCTACGTAAACGTACGAAACAAAAACAAATTTAACTAAAGTATTAATTTGCAAACCTTAGGGGCTTAAATGCAAATTAAATAAACTTAAAATATTTATTTTATAATTACTAATTATTTAATTAATTATTATTAATTAATAACTATTTATAATTATTTAATAATTAACTAATAAATAAGAAAAATGTATAATAAGTCTAGAAATATAAAATTAAAATTTCTAAAAGTCTAAAATATTATAAAACTTATTTTAAAAATAAAATTATATTTTTCACACTATTATTCTAATTATTATTAATTAATATAAAAGGAAATTAATAAAAATATAAAAACACAAATTACTTAATAAAAATATAAAAATGAAAATTAAAATTAAATTGTATTAAATAGAAACTATCACTTATTTTTATATTGTTTTTTTCTTGAATTTTCTTTTACAAAACTATATTATACCTAAAAACAAGCAACTTTAATAAAAACAATAATTTTATAGCTTATTATTAAGCTGTGTATAAGCTAAGAAGCCTAACAGTTGACTTTAGTTGACTAGCTAAGCAAATAAGCTCAAATGAGCTATTGTGGGGCCCACTATGGATAATTCAGGTTCCAATTAGTTAAGTAAACTTTTTAAAGCAATAATAAACAATTGGTGTTAACTGAATAAGCTAACAAGCTCAAAATAAGCACTTGGCTTTTGGAATCTGAGACAGATTAGGGACAAGGATTCAATGGCTAATCTAGGTGGGGTCCACTGATCTAGAGGTCAAACCTATGGTCAATACTTAGAGTCTACTAGGAGGGGGGTTGGGACGAACTAATTAGAAGGTGTGGGGTCCACTGAGGTGGTCACAAAACCACCACAAAGTGGGTGGTGTGACCTGAATCTGCTGGTGCAGGGGAGCTTTCTTCCCTGCAGTTGTGTTTAGGGGTGAGTGGGGCCCACAACAAAAATCCTAAAAATATAAGCTAGATGGAAATCAAAAGATGAGCTGGTAGAGTGTAATTAGAAACAAGTTTCAAAGCCTAGGTCCTATTCCTAAATTCTAAACAAATCTCCAAAGTTTTGGAAAAATCTGAGATAGGCAATTTGACTTTTTAAGTGAAACTTGCTAGGTTGACCAAAGTGAGATTCTAGCTTGATTTTCTGATTGATTATGGTATTTTAAGCTATAATAAAGCTAGATTGATCTAATCCTACAATATTTTAGCTGTTTTGAAGGTTTATGGATCACAAAACCCTCACAGTTAACTGTGAGGGAAGATCAAATGCAACTTGTAATAAGACTTAGAATAACATGATACAACAGCAAACAACAATAATGACAACCTAGAACATAGATGAACAGCTTGATCCAAACACTCTTTTAAAACTGAGAATCAGAGATTTTCAAAACAAAAGATTGATTGAGCTTAAGAAAATGATATACAACAACTTAATTTGATACTATAAGGGAAATTAAACACAGAAACACAATATTAAACCACAAATAACAAAGAATCAAGATTCTACAATCTTGACTGAGAAAATGAATTAACAAACAACTATGAAATTCAAAATACAAACAACTGATATTAAACCACAGATTCAATTAACAATAACATATAAACATGAAAACACATAGATAATCAACAACATACAACTTATACAGTAAAATGCCAAATTGTGAGTGAATGCTTACAAATAGCTTCCAAACTGAGAACAACTAAAACAATGACCAAGAACCTTTCCTATTGCTTACCACTAAGCACTACAACCCAGGGCAATCCAGAATTAACCCTGCTCCTTTGCTGCTTCTTTATTTGAAACTGATTTTTTGATTTCTTTTCTATTTTCTTTATTTCTTTTTGTGTTTTTCTTTTTAGTGATTATTGCTGGTTTAGAAGATTAAAAAACTTGCATAAGCTTACTAGGAGTTATGTAGTGTTTTAGTAATCCACTAATCAACAAATGGCAACTGGATTTAAATGACTTGATATTTAAATTGGTACGAAATTGAGATAACTTGAAAATAAAAGATAGATTAAACTTGAATTGTAAACAGGTTCTTACACATTCAAATTAGGTTACAAGATCCAGAAAACAAGTAAATGACAATAATTTAAAGTTTAAGCAGTAAAGACATTTTAAGTAAATTGATCAAAAATACGAAATTAGTGATCCCTTTCATTCCTGCTTGAATCTTGATATATATTGACTTCAAACACTCCCACTAGCATCCTGATACTTTCCCACTTCAATTCAAAACCATAGGATGGGTCAAAGTGATCCTGACCCTTTAAAAGGATTTTGGCGGGAAAAGCTGTTTAGGTGACTTGTAGCTGTATTATTGCAATTAATGCAATTTGGGATGTAGTAGTGGAGGAGGGGACATGGTAGGAAGGTTTTGAGCCAAGTTGGGGGTGGTTTTAGTGGTTTGTAAACAAAACCGTGGGTTTTGTAGTGGTTTTGGGTGAAAAGGATTGGGAAGGGCATTTATTGTTGCGTGGGATGGTGTAAGGAGGTGGAAGAGAGTTGATAGATAGCAGAGGGTGAGGTGGAAAGGTGAGGAGAGGTAGCTATGGAGAGGTGGAGGGGTGAGGTGGAAGAGAGTGAACAGTGGGGCGGTTTGGGATGGAAGTTTGACTGTTTGACCCCGTTTGTATTAAACGGGGGTGGGCTGTGGGTGTTTTGGGCCAAAGAAAAGAATGGGCTGGGGTTGTGTGGGTTTGTATTTGGTTTGGGTTTATAATAATAAAATGGATCCGTTTGGTTTTATTTCACACAAGGACCATTTTTGTAATTAGTGAAAAGTTGAGGGTTTGAAATGGCAGGTTTCCAAAGATACTACAAGGACTAAACTTGCCATGTGTGATAAACCAAAGAACCTTAAATGTAATTTTTCTATTTTAAACCACCCGGGGACCTTTTTTGTCAATTCCCAAACTCCAGGGACCATTCTTGTAATTTTCTGAAACTTGAAGGGTTAAACCTGCAAATATCAAATATTAACACAAAGGACCAAATATGCCATTTATGAATAGTTCAAGGGTTATTTTGATAAATTTTCCATTTTAGATAACCTAGGGACTGATTTTGACACTTTTCCAAAGTTGAGGGACCAAAGTTGTAAATTTATGATTTTTAACTTCAAAGGACTTTTCCTAACAACTTATGAATCCCAAGGACCTAAAATGATATTTGAACAAGTTTTGAGTAACCAGGGACTAGTTTTGCCAATTTATGAAACTTGAGGGACTGAAACTGCCAATTATGCAAACTTTGTACGTTTTTCACCTGTTTTTGCATATTTTGCATTTGAAACATATAAAACACACCTTTAAGATATTTTAAGTATTTTGATGCATATTTGAGTGTTTTTGTATGTTTTGACAGTTCAGATTGGTATAAAATGATGAGTATTTAAACACTCATCACCAACTCCTCCTTAAGTTCTTTTAATATCTCAAGACCTTTTAAACAAAGGTCTTGCTGAGTTTCATGAGGAGTTGCTTGGATCATTTGGCACTGTGGAGGTGGGTCTTGAAACGAATAGTCGTAATTGTTACAAGGAAATGGATTCCTTGTTTGACAATCAGAGGTAAAGTGTGGACCTCCACAGTACTCACAACAGTTGAACTGATGTGGTTGTGAGTCAAAACTGTTATTAGGAAACTGCTCATAGACAAGCGTGTTTCCTGATTGATAATCAGAACTGTAGTGTGAACCACCACAATACTCACAACAGTTAAACTGCTGAGTCTCTTCGTGTGGAAGCTGGTGGAATGAATCAGTCATGTCAGGGTAGGAATAGGGATTCTGGTTATAGACAGACCCGTTTCCTGACTCTACCATGCCACAACCGGGGCGATTACCACCATTATAAGAACTACCACACCATTGACAGACAAGAGGGTGAGAATAAGACATAGAAAGAATCAAAGGGTTTAGGGGATGAGAAATGAAGAATCAAATAGGTAGGAGTGTAAAGGTGAATATTTTTTGTATTTTTGACAATTTTTGTAGTACTAATAAGAATGAAAATATTTTTGGGTTTTTGTGTTCGTTGAAAACTAATTTTAAAATGTTTTCGGGAACAGTTTTGTTTTTATATGAAAATAAGAATATAATATGAACAAGGGTGGATAAATATACAATGAGCGTGTATTCAGGTTCACTAATACGCAAAATCGTTTAGAATAAGCGCAAAACCTTCCCGGCAGCGGCGCCAAATTTTGATTGGCCTGAAACGGTCAGATAATTATTGGTCAACCACTTGTGAATGGTCAACTATAATAGTCAAACATCTTAGGCCAATGCTTCCGTGGAATACAGTGTTTCCCCGGGTCGTAATATCCCAACGAGGTGTGCGATGGTTTATTAAAAACGAATCTGTGATCGAGTGAATGTGAACAGGAAAGGTATAAAAGTGTGTGTGAGTGATTACACTAGGGTTTTATAAAATAAAATAGCTTAGATAAACTATTGGACCGATTACGTGAAAGCTAGATAATTAAAAACGTTTAATAACTAAAAACGCGTACGTTTTATTTAATTCTACGTAAACGTACGAAACAAAAAACGGTTTTAACTAAAGTAGTAATTTATATGCCTTAGGGGCTTAAATGAAAATTAAATAAACATAAATTATTTAATTTATAATTACTAATTATTTAATTAATTATTATTATTTAATAACTATTATTAATTATTTAAAAATTAACTAATAAATAAGAAAATGTAAAATAAGTCTAGAGAATTAAAATTAAAATTTGTAAAAGTCTAAAATATTATAAAACTTATTTTAAAAATAAAATTATATTTTTAAGACTATTTATCTAATTATTATTAATTATTAACTATTTAATTATTAATTAACTATTTATATGATTTAAATTATTAAAAATACTAAAAAGACTTAGATACTTAAGTAGATTTTTATAAATCTAATTAACCATCACAGGAATCCTAAAACATTATAAAAACTTTATTTTATTTATTTTTAAACTAGTTTACTAATTATAATTCTAATTATTAATTAATTACTATTTAAACTATTTAAATTATGAAAACTAGTAAATGAACAGTAAAAATTACAAGAAAATTTATATAAATGTTTTACAACATATAAAAGCTAGAAAAAATATAAAAACTAGGTGTTGCTTTATAAAAATTAATTATGCTATTTAAAACTTAATTATTGATTAATTATTAATAAAACTAATTTTAATTCTAATAAATACCAAATGATAATATAAAAATCTAATAAAATTTTTAAAAATACTTTAATATAAAAGGAAATTAATAAAAATATAAAAATATAGATTACTTAATAAAAATCTAAAAATGAAAATTAAAATTAAATTATATTAAATAGAAACTATCACTTATTTTTATATTGATTTTTCTAGAATTTTCTTTTACAAAACTATATTATACTTAAAAATAGATAACGTTTGTAAAAACAATTATTTTATAGCTTATTAATAAGCACTGTGGGGGCTTATTACCTCCACAGTTGACTTTGGTTGACCAAAGAAGCAAATAAGCTCAACTGAGCTTGTGTGGGACCCACTATGGTAAATTCTAATTCCAATAAGTTGTTTGATCAAGTATTAGCAAGATTTGATCAGATAAGCTGGTGGAATAAGCTAATAAGCACTTGGATACTTGTATGAACTCAGAAACTGGAACAGACTTTTGTAGCTTAATTAGGTGGGACCCAGGGGTCTTATGGTCAAACAAATGGTCAACTAAGGATCCCTGGTAGGAGGGGGTTGGGAGAACCTAATTTTATGGTGTGGGACCCACTGAGGTGACCAGAAAACACCACCAAAGTTGGTGGTGTGGGACTGTGGTGCTGGTGCAGGGTAATAGGTTGCCCTGCAAGTGACTTTGAGGGTAAGTGGGACCCAGCAGAAAATTCCCAAAAATATGAAAACTATGGGAAACTGAAGTTGAGTTGGGAGACTATGATCCCAAGAATTTTCAGAACGTCAAACCTAATACACAATTCTACAAAATTCACCCAATATTTGAGAAAATCTGAGATGAGCAAAGTTTGACTTTTGATATAAACCTAAGATTTGACTTTATTGAACTTTTGGTGATCCTAGATTACTGGATATGATGTTTTATGCTAAAATAAGATTATATGGGACTAGTATAACAACTATTGTACAGAATTAGGGATTTGTGGATCTAAAATCCTTGACAGTTAACTGTCAAAGGATTTGGAAATGGATTTTGACTATTTTGCAAACAACACTGAGGTATTATGACTAAACTAAGCTGGTATGATCTAAAGTAACTTAGGTGAACCAATTGTAGCTATTGAAACAGACCTGAACACAAGCTTTCAGGGCAATCCAAACACTCCCTTATGAAACAGTTTTGACAAATTTCAAAGCAACTTATTATTTTAGACTTCAACTCTGATTTAGAACTTTATATTATCTTATAATGAGACCTAATGAGCAGAAATTAACAACATAAAACTAATTAATGACAAAGAGACCTAATTGACTGTGAAAATGAAATATTGAACAACTACAGAAACTGATTAGCATACATGATATTTTAAATTATATTATCAACTACCAACACCAAAGTGATATAAAAACACTAAAATAAGCAGATTATAAGCTAATCTACAATAGGAAGTGAAAATTGAAAATTAAGCTTACAATGGGTATTGTACTGAGAAACAATGAACCAAGGTCTGTGTACCTTTCCTAAAGCTCACCAATGAGCACTATAACCAGTACAATCAAAAATCACAATGCTCCATTGCTTTTCCTTCTTCTTCTTATGATTTTTTATTTTTCTACTATTTTATTTGATTTTTTTGGTATTTTCCTTTTATGAACTAAACAGACAACTAAGGTTTTCCAAAGCTTATTTAAGCTTTGTCAGAGCTTATATGAGCTTATGAATTGACTTAACTACAACTAACAACAACACTTGAACTTTTTGTGATCTTTGAAATAAGAAAAAATTTGCATAACTGAGATACACACTGAAACTTGAAATTGATGATCAAAACTAGCTTATATTACACTAAAATGAAGATTACAAGCTACTAGAATTGAAAGGAACAATTGAAAAAGAGATTACACTAATTACGACTAAATTACACTAAGGTTACACTACTGCTCCATCTCTTCTGCCTCTTTTATTCTTTATAGCCACTTTCAGGGTTTGTGGGACCCACTTTGACATTTCCCACCATATCTGAGCCATTGATTTAGTCCAATTAATCCTCACCATTCAAAATGCTTTTTCGCGCCAAAGGTCATGGGGGACTGTAGATTGCGTAGAGAGGTTATTTTAGGGTTTTGGAAGGTTGTGGAGGTGGAGGGTAGTGGGTAGGACAGCTGGGGTGGTGAGGTGGAGGCAATACCAGGGTGGTTTCATAGCAGTGGTAGTGGTGGTGGTTTGGGAGGGAAGTGGTGACCGGGGTGGTTTGGTCAAACAAGGGTTGACCCTGTTTTTTATTAAGGGGTGTGTTTTGGATTGGGCCTTGTGGATCAGATAACAAAAAGTGCCAAGGGTGGGTTTTTTTTAAAGTGTTGGGTTTATATTTGGATTGGGTTGTTGGTTTATATATATATTAAGGATCCGTTTGGTTAGTTTATGCACAAGGACCAAATTTGTAAATTATGCAAAGTTGAGGGGTCTGAATTGGCAAGTTTCCAAAGATACTACAAGGATTAATCTTGCCATATGTGATAAACCAAAGGACCTTAATTGAAATTATTCCATTTTAAACCACCCGGGGACCAAAATTGACAAACTGCCAAACTTGAGGGACCAATTATGTCATGTCACCAAACTTCACATCAAGGACCATTCCTGCAAAAGATTATTAGTACAAGGACCAAAATTGATTTTTCTCAAAGTTTTTACATCCCAGGGACCATTTATGTCAATTTCCAAAGTATAGGGACTAAACTTGTAATTTTGTGAAACTTTGCACCAAAGGACTAAATATGTAACTTTATGATTAAAAAGGATCTTTGGTGACATTTTCATGTTTTTAGAATAACCAGGGACTAATTTTGACAAAATTTGAAACTTGAGGGACTGAAACTGCCAATTATGCAAACTTTGTACGTTTTTTATCTGTTTTTGCATATTTTGCATTTGAAACATATAAAACACACTTCTAAGATATTTCCAGTATTTTGATGCATATTTGAGTGTTTTTTGATGTTTTGGCAGTTCAGATTGGTATAAAATGATGAGTATTTAGACACTCATCAGTAGTAAATGAGTCAACCGCAATTGAAAAATACAAAACCATAACCAGTCGTGAATTAACTTCACTGGGATTTGCAACACATTCAGAAGATAATTTTGATTGAATCGGTGCATCCCCAGATGGGCTTCTTGGTAATTTATCAGATCCGGGGATCCTTGAAGTGAAGTGCCCGTTTAATAAAGGAAAACCCGAATCTGCTAAACCTTGGTCCACTTTGCCATTTTATTATATGCCTCAAATTCAAGGTCAAATGGAAGTTATGGATAGAGAATGGGTTGATTTGTATTGTTGGACCACAAATGGGAGTATTATATTCCGTGTATGTAGAGACAAAGAATATTGGAAGTTGATTCATGAGGTGTTACATGAGTTTTGGTGGGAAAATGTGATCCCTGCTCGAGAGGCTTTGTTGATGGGAAGCTAGGAAGAAGCTAAGAAGTATGAACCAATGTCGACTCATAAGGTAATGGGATTGGTTATTCATAAGAGCTTAAAGTTGGCTGGAGAAACGAAGCTTTTGTGTAAAGAAGTCGAGGGACATGTGGAATTTTTATGAGGTAATGTGATTCAGCATAATTATGTATCCATAAGCTTTTCTTATGTGATTAATGTGATTGTTTGAAATTTGGGATCGAATAATCATATTGATCAATGATAGGAAAAGAATGAAAAGATTCAAGTGTGGTTTGGAAATGACAAAGAGTTTGTTAGTTATATATTGTTGGAACACGGTTGTGACTTGAATTTCTGGGTTTTTGTTCTTCATTTTTAATTAAAGTTAAATATAAAT
The DNA here is from genome assembly GCA_030686995.1 of Artemisia argyi. NCBI lineage: Eukaryota > Viridiplantae > Streptophyta > Magnoliopsida > Asterales > Asteraceae > Artemisia > Artemisia argyi. The sequence goes on from CM060702.1 coordinate 135,155,314, forward strand.
TAAAAAGAAATTCAAATAGGAAGAAGACGAGGGTATATTAGTCATTTCACTGCACTTAACGAGGAAAACTAACGGAAGCTAACGAAAAAGGTCTCTCGATGGCGATTTTGCAAAAATGTGAAACATTGGTGTCTTTTTTGCGCTACTTTTTGTCTCGGTCTCATTTTTGCTATTTCGTGGAACGTCAAGGACTATTTTTGCAATTTACCCTAAACTATTTAGTTGGGGCAATTACATTTATATCCTTACTAAAGTTCAATATTACATCAATATCCTTCTCACTTTTGTAATTACGTCAATATCTTTCTCAAACTTTTGTAATTACATCAATATCCTTCTGACTTTTGTAATTACGTCAATATCCTTTTCAAAATTTTGTAATTACATTAATATCCTTCTCAAACTTTTAAATTCTCGTATATATCTCAAAATCAACATCTTCTTTCATCACTCAAGGCTAAAAGGTATATATGAAAAAATAAATAAATATGAACAATAAGTTCTTTCATATATATATATATATATATATATATATATATATATATATATATATATATATATATATATATATATATATATATATATATATATATCCAAACTTTTGTCGCCATCGTGTTCTTTCATCAATCGAAGCCAAAAAAATCACATATGAACTATATATTATAATGAATATCAGTGATAAATAATAGTTTCTGAATTTAAAACTATTAGAATATAATTTAATTCATTTCTTGATATATATGAGAAGTTAAAATTTCAGAAAAATTATTGATATAATTAGAAAAGTTTTAGAAAGACATTGATGTAATTATAAAAGTGGGAAGAATATTTATGATTAAACTTCAAAAAAAATATACATGTAACTCTCCCAGCTATTTATGTATTCAACACTAAAACAATTTGTTGACAAGGATTGATGTCAAATGCAGCTATCTTCATTCACTTATATTCAATTCAATCTATTCACACACATATATTTCATGAACTTTATTTGTTTAATTAAGGCATAAAAATATCCTATTTTTTTAAATGATAAAAGTATCTAGCAAGCTATCCATTGCGTGTTGTTTATAAGAATTCTCATATCTGGGACAAAGTAAAATTAATTATTTAATGAATTCTTTAATCCCTCATGTTTTGTGGATATTTTTATGACATATTTTTACAGCTTTTTAACCAATTAGATATTATGGAAAAACTACGGTAGAATGTAAGAGACGTAGCCCATAGGTTTTTTTTTTTTTTTTTTTTTTTTTTTTTTTTTTTTTTTTTAATCTTATGTAAGTGGTTTATAAGAAACTGTGTTATATTTGGACGATATTGTACGGATTGAGATTCTTTCAAGTTATAATAAATATGATAGCTCATGTTCTCACATATACAAAATTTTGGGGTCTACTGCGAGATCCGGTCTTTCTTTTATTTATGAGGGAACATGAGCTATCATGTTAGTTCTAACTTGATAAGATCTCAATGCATATTGTACGTATAACACATAACCCAAAACATCACATCCGGAGATACGTATAACATAACCCTATCTTAAAACCATGTTCCAAACTTTACCTACGAAGTCAAACTCCTTGACTTTGGTATATAAAAATCGTGATGTCTTAATAAAAAGTGAGATTTTAATGCATATAACCACTTTTCATTACATAAAGTATGTTTGGTTGAATGATTTAGACTTTTTCCATGACTTTATGTAACGAATACCAGTTGACTTGCTAACGAGCAAAACAAAATAGTTGCTTCATACTTTCATAGTGCCATTTTATTTTTTTTAACGGCGATTTTATTAAACACAAACTAGCTAGCAAAGAGCTAGATTACAAGGAAATAATAAAAGAGTTTTTTAGCCACTCATTTCAACCAAACGAGACTTTACATCTATGCTTACACCAATGAAAAAAACTAGAGATAACATTATCTAATATCATCGACTTCATAGGAGTTTCCTCATCAAATAGGATCTTGTTATGATAGTTCCACACATACCACCAAAGCGTATACCAAACTCCCTCGAACATTCTTTTAAGCTTAGACGCCATCCGACTTGAAGTTAACCACGTCTTCCATTGTAAGAACATAAATGTATAACTACTCGAGGATGTGAGAATACGTACATCCATAATTTTATACGATAAGTACGTAAATTAAGCATATCTTTTCATTACTATTACTTTCTTCTAAGTTAAGAACATTTTTTAGATGTGTATGCTTTAAATGAGCAAGAAACATGTTTTTGCAATTGAGACCCTTTTATAAGTTGCTAGTAAGACATGCATATTTTTAGCTTCTTAAGCTAACCACTCAGATTATAGCGTTCTTATTATGCATTGTTTACTTTCTTTTTGCTCGTGTAATTGTGGTTTCCTACCGTGTTATAATGCGTATAGCCACTTTTCAACATACCTATGTGTCACTTTAATTAGTTAGTCAGTAATAAGAGATTAGTTAACCAAACACAGAGATGTGGGTCGGTGATAGTTGTTAAAAGTCAGTTATGATATGTTTCGTATCAGCGTCATTTTCCATGCTTGAATAATTGGATATACCGAGCATTAAGCTAGGCACAGTGGTGACCTATATTGCATCATTATTCCGGCTGTCATCTCAGTTTTCTCTCTCCTCAACTCATATTCACCTCTCTCCTCACAGTGTTGACCCATATTTTTCTTTTATTTTCTTTTTTTTTTAATTTCAAACATTTTAAAAAACAAATTTAAAATTCATTAAAAAAAAATTAAAAAAAAAATTACAATACTAAATCAAATTAAAAAGTGTAGAACCGTAGAGGGGGTGAATGCGGTTTCTTCGGCTTTTTAGATGTTTAAAAACTTTAAGCCAAAGAGAACACCAAGTGGTTGTACTATAATCCAACAACCACTTGCACAACCAAAGTATAATAAAGCAAGTAATAACACAACGATATATACTGGTTCGGGATGGGAGTTTATACCATCCGTACGTCCAGTTGCAAATCCGCGATTATGATACTATTCACTAGTATAATCCTTTCGGTGGACTACAAACCGTTAAAATTCACTCCACCAATATTCACCAATATTGATGCTCACAAAGAAGGAGTTACTCCCATGGTATTCCGCCCTCGGAAACCACCCAAAAAAATCTCACGATTCGACTTCTCCTAAGGATCACAAAGATCACTACCAAGACTTCTCATCGGAAGTGTCAAACCCCAACTAGATCCTCAATGATCTAGGCTTGCTCACCAAGACACAAGACTTCCCTTACAAACAATTGAATGAATAAATATATGTTTATTCAACCAAGCCCTAACCTAACCTAGAGACTCGATTGTAATAGAAAGGGTATAAGAAAGAAGACCCTCGACACAATCACAAGAGTGAATTATGTTCTTGTAATTCTTCCCTTGCAAAGATATGTGTTCTTTCAAAGATGTTAGTGTGAAAATCAAGAACACAATATTAGAGATAGAGAGATTTGAGAGTGTTTAGAGAGAAAGAATATAGAGAGAAAGAATAATGGCAAGGGGTGAGGAATACAAGAGGCAAGAGTGGTATTTGTAGGCTAAGAACCCAAACTTGAAAAATTTCACCAAGGCCGGCGCGTCAGCGCGCGGGCAGCGCGCCAGGCTTCTGTAAATTTTTCCCAAGTGTTGGGTGTTTGGATCTTATAAATACATATTCTTGCTAAACCCCCAATTGTACTTCACACTAAACCTTAACATTAATCATTCTAAGGTTTACCAACTCAAATAGCCAATTTGAAAAATGTTTTGTGAAGTGTTTATAAGAAAACCAAATACCAAGGGTAGAAAGTGTAGATAGGATAATTTGGAAGGGGTAGAAGTATTATTCCTCACATGGCATAGAAAAGAGAGAAAGAATATACCAAGGTATATTCCATTGCTTGGGGGGAGGGGAAGAATGAGATGGAGGGTTGAGATGAGATGTTTGAATTAGATGGCTAGGATCAAAGGGAGCCTCCTTTGGTTTTCAAATAATTTGGCATGTGGGAAATATGGAGGGTTGAGATGTGTTTATTTGAAATGGATGGTGGAGATCGAGGAAGCCTTTGTTTGGATTAAGAAGGGATATTCCAAAGGAATATGCTTTGCTTGGGGGGAAAGAGCGAATCAATGGTTGAGATGGTTTAGGTTTGAAATAGATGGCTTGGATTAAACACATGTGATGGTATAGAGAAGAAGGTTGGATGGATGGTTGAGATGTGCTTGGTTTGTCATTTGTAGAAATGAGTTGATTCGTGTGAAAACCAATTATATAATATAGTAGTATAGTATCGAAGTGATCCGCGTAAAATACGGATCACCCGAGTCGTTTCCCAGTGAAGGCGAATGAAATCAAGAATATTGATTCGTGAAACCGTGAATTGAAAAGTGAAAATAGCAATCAAGATATTCAAGTAATCACAAACAATTATAAAATATGCAAAGAGTACAAGCTAATAATGCACCAAAGTCAAAAACGTAAAAACGGAAATGCAACCGCGTTATTTAAAACGTAACGTTTATTGAAAAATGAGCCTACAAACTTGAAAATATTTTCTAAAAATCTTAAACTAATAAAATAAATTTCCAGAAAAATAAAAATATTTTTTTGACTTTTCTTTTATTTTCTCTGAATTAAAATTGATTTTTGGAATTTTAATTGAATTAAAAATAAAGAAAAATAGAAAAATAAAGTGGAAAAATGAAAATTTAATTCTAAAAATTCTAAAATATTATAAAAGAATTTCTAAAAATATTTTTGTATTTTTCACAACCTTTTCTGAATTTTTATGGATTTTTGGTAATTAAATTCTATTTAAAATTGAATAAAATCAAAAATAAATTGAGAAAAATAGTAAAAAAGTTTAGAAAAATCTGGAAAAATTCCAGAAAATCTAAAATAATAAAAGTAACTCAAAGAAAAATTTTGAAGTGAAAAAGAACTGTTTAAGTGCTTATTTTGGAGAAACTGCTTATCACAAGTGCTTATTTATAAGCACTTGTGATCCAAACTGTTTGGAACTTAAAATACAATCTTAAGATGTTGCAATGAGCTCAGTTATGCAGAAATTAACAAGAAATAACACACTGAATCTACAGAAGTTTAGAAATGTAGCAATAAGCTCAAAATAAGCTCACAAAAATGAGCAGAACAAGAATAAGCAGTCCCAGAAGCACAGAAAAAGTTCAACTCACTAATCCTACTCAAATATGACTCATAATTAACTAAAAGTAACAAGTACAAGCTCATAAACAATAATGCAGGCCTAAATATCCAATCAGTTACTATGTCTCAACCTAGTAACTTCACAGACTCAATAAGCAGTTAAAATAAACTCAAATGAACCAGCTAAAGGAGGCAAAAGATCAGAGGCAATATAGAGACACTAGATCAAGCAATTATTTGACCAATATCTACTGTGTGAAAAACAAGCTCAATTCAACAAGTAGTGAACCACTTCAGTGAGAAATTTGACTAATGAACTTACAAGCTAAATTTGACCAAGTCCAATTTCAAATGATCAATTACTCTTCTAAATGTATTATGAAGCTGAGATTACTCTATATTAAACTAGTTTAATCTGTTATGCAACTAATCCTACACTCTCTTTAACTGTATTTTAATATCCTACTATTAATAAGATTTGAAATCTATTTTTGACTTTTGGTTATATGAACCTACTGATATAATGACTTATTATCCTATTATTACTTTAATTCAACTTGAGTATACTATAAAAACCACAATCTATCTTCTAATACACACATAAATTATTACATCCAAACACTCCCTATATCCATCAGTTATACTTCATTACCTATATGTAGACCACTAAGCCAATCCAAAACAATTGTTAAACCTCTGAATTAAGGTAAATCAACAATTATATCAACTGGTACTAATAGATACTCAGTGACACAGTTCCAAAAAATGACAGATGTGCACTAAGCAACACAGATCAGAGATAAACCAAAACTCAGCACTCAATATATGCAACTATAGCAATGATATCCAAATGAAACAGTAACTCTAAACCAATCCAATACAAACTCAGATCTACAATACTCAGAGATTCAATACTAGCTATTCAACACAGATCTAAAATAGAACAGGTATAACAATGGATTAAGCTAACTCTATCTAAACAATTACAGCAACAATATAGCAAATGTATATCAATTAAACTAAAATACAACTAACTAAACTATGCTACCTCAAATCAAACTTTATAACAGAAATTTGAACAAAACTTACAAATCAGTTCATCTCAGCAAGAATAGAGATGATTCACTATGCTTGCCTATCTCTAGGATAGGCAGGTCCATCCATTTCTGACCTAGCTATCCAATCCACCTCAGCAAACTCAGGATTCTAACCTTCTTTGATTGAAACAGTACAAGTACACTACAAGCTATATTAGCTTGCATATACTGTATATAAGCTGAAATCAGCTTATTGAAGACCTATATCACAAATACTTTTAAACATTTTTGTTTATTTATCTTTTTATACATTTTTTCCTTATTTTCTGATTTTTATTTATTTTTTTCTTTTTATGAGAATGATTTATAAAACTGATTTAGAGTATGATTTAAGCTAAATGAAACAGGAAATAGCAAAATAAGTAGATTATGAAATAGATTAAGCTAAGTTGATAAGAAATAATAAGCTGAATATAAATGGAAGAAACACTTTTATTAAAAACTAAGCGTAAAATTACAATAACTAGTCTAGATTACAATTCAAACTACAATTTAACAGCATAACTTTACACTAAAAACTACACTGAATAAGCTAATTTAGACCACTATATATAGGAGAGGAGTGAGGTTGGGGTTGATTGATGCTAAACGGTCAACCTAAATTGACCAGGTGATGGTCAACAAGGTCAAACTGCCTAGAATCAATCTCCGCGGAAGTATAGTGGTTTCCCCGGGTCGTTATGTCCCGACGAGGTGTGATGGTTATTAAACGGGTTTGTGATCAGGTGAATTTGGACAGAAAGGGGTTTAAGTGAGTTGTGAATGATTACACTAAGGAATGAGGAATGAAAATAACTTAGAAACACTATATTAACATTTACTGATAATCAGATATACTAAAAACGTAAGCTAAGACTAAAAACGCGTTCGTTTGATTTAAAGTTACGTAGACGTACGAAATAAAACGCGAGTTTTGTGAAATAAAATACCTACGGATGTGAAAATTACATTTTTACAATCCTAATGATGAAAGAAAATTTTTAGAAAAAGAAAATTAATTTTTACACTATTTAATTAATTACTATTTAATTACTAATTAATAATATTTAAATTATACTAATTATCAAGTTAAGCTAGAAAAATGAAAATTTAATTCTAAAACTTCTAAAATAATATAAAAGTAATTTTAAAACTGAAAATATATTTTTCCTACTTTTTCTCTATTTATTATTAATTAACTACTATTTATTAATTAACTAAAATTAAGAAAAATAGAAAATGACTAGTGAAAATTATGAAAAATTTCTTAAAATTATTTTATGATATATAAAACCTATGAAAAATATAAAAAAGTACTGTTGTTAAATAAAAATTAATAAACCTATTTAATTGACTAATATTACTTAATTATTATTAAACTAATATTAATTATAATAAATACTAAATGAAAGGATAAAAATCTAAAAAAATTCCTAAAATTACTTTAACATACTAGGAATTTAATAAAAATATAAAAACATATAAGTACTTGACAAAAATTTAAAAAGAAAAATTAAAAAGCTAAATTATGTTAAATAGAAGCTATCAATAGAAATTAAGTTTGGTTTTTCTTGCTTTTTATTTTACACACCTATTACACTACTAAATATAAGTAACTTTTATGAAAAGACTTTTTACAAAACTCAAAAGTAAGCCAAATGCAAGCTTATTAGCATGACAGTACACCAAATAAGCTCAAATGGGCTTTAAGCTTGAGAAAGCTGATCAACAAGCTACACTATAGAAAAAATAAGCTAGAAATGAATAGAGGCTAAGGTACATGAGCTAAAATAAGCAAGGCATACCCTAAAAAGCTTAAAATAAGATAATAAGCAATTCAAGAAATGCCACGAACCAACAGGTCTGATAGGCAGTTTGCAGGCCACAATTGAGCTTATCAAATAAGCTAATAAGGCCAAAACAAGCCTTGAACCAACAAGTAGAGCTTAAGGGATTCTCAAAAAACTAACAAGCTAAAGATGGGACTCACTATTGAGCTAGATAAGAGCTTATGAAACTGCTTATGTACACTGATGAGTCAGTGTACATACTCAGTTGTAATCATTTTGAAGACCAAAAATAAGCAACCAAATAAGCTATAAAAGAGAAAGTGAGCACATGCATAGAAAGATGGTGCACTGGGGTTTACAAAACACCCAATACCTCACAATGAGCATCACTAAGGAGCTAGTTGTGAGATTATGAAAATGGTTCAAAATCTGTGAACAGGGGAAGTTATCTGAAAAGTGCTCAAAAGAAGCAATCCAATAAGCAGTTTAAATGACTTAACAAAAATAACTAAAAACATCCTTATGAAAATGAACAACAAAAGTTTATTATCCCAAGAGCATAAAATATGAAACCTAGTATTAAGACCTACACAAAATTATCTATTTTATTCAAAAATTACTTAACTGAAATTTGACTTTTTTAAAAGAACATGCAAACTTTGACTAATATGAATTTAAACTGACTCCTACTGATTGATTAAGTAGTAATAAGCTAAAATGATATGAAATTAAGCAATAACAACTAATTATCAACTGATATGTATGATCTAGGCCTCACAACTTCCAACTGTTAACACACAAGATCAAATCAAGAGTCATTTTGACTTTTTGAAAGGTGAACACTGGATTTTATGGCTTCTAAATCCTGCTTGAACCCAAGGAGACATGGACAAACCAAAATAAACAACAAGGGGCTAATGCACAGTGGTGAAAACCACTGTGCCAAACACTCCTACTCTAACTGTTTCAAGGGTATTTCACAGCAATTGGCCAAAATAACATACAAACTTAACTAACTACTTTATATTAAGCAACACAGAACTCAAAGAAACAGGAATACACAATACTAACAATACATATCCATCAATCAATGATTAAAGACAAGTGTGGTCCAAAAGCTTACTTGGCATCCAAAGTCATTAGTAATCAGGGAACCAGGGCCAAAGGTACAACCTACTATCCCCCATGGGACTTCTAAACCATGAACATACAATTTCCACCATGCTTCCTGCTATCTCCTTCATTAAAACTGAATGTAGAAGTTTTGACCATTTTATATTTTTATTTGATATTTAAATGAAACTGCCTTGAATACTTAAAAAGCTTTAAAAAAAAAAAAAAAAAAAAAAAAAAAAAAAAACTTAATAACAGTCCAAATTTACTTGAATGAGTAAATGAACAAGAACCTTCAACCACTTTAGAGCTAACTTAAGATTTTAAATAAAAATTGCAACCTGTGGAATTTAATCAATACACTTGAAATTAAAGATAACTTGAGTTAATACTACACTTACATAACTGAATACAATCTTTCTTGCCTAAGAAGTACAACTGGAAATAAGATTAAACTAAAAATGACATTTTAACTAAATTACTAAAACTAAAATAAATACTAACTACCATCTGCTTGCTTCTTTCTTGTTTTTATAATGGCCCTTTTGGAATCCTTGCAGACCTCTTGTTACTTCCCATCAAATTCTTAGTCGTTGGATGGCTTTGAATCAGTCTTGACCATTTGATTAGTTTTGGCGGGAAATGGATCTTTGGCTGTTTACTTGTTGGCATGGGGTGTTATTTGGAGTTTTATGGGGGAAAGGTAGTGATAGGTTGAGTGTGGCAGAGGGGGGGGGAGGATAGGTGTGATGATGGTGTTTTAGCAGGGTGTTGCAGGTGTGGAGTCACGGGGTGGATTGGAGATGGGGGTGGTCAAAGTGTTGACTGGAGGTATTATTTAAAACGGGGGAGTGTTTATATTAGGGGGTGGGCTGGTGAAGGTGTTGTGGAGTGGGCTGTGAGGGTATTGGGCTGGTAGGAGGTATAAGTGGATTCGGTGGGCTTTTGTTTGATTAAAGGGAGTAGTAATAATAGTTTTAGGATCCGTTTGGTTATGTAGAAATTAAATCACAAGGACCAATTTTGTACTTAACTGAAAATGAGGGGCTGATTTGGCAAATTTCCAATTTTGTCCAAAGTGTACAAATTGCTAAATATGAAAAATACAAGGTCCCAAAAATATAAATTTTCAAAATTTGAAACACCGGGGACCATTTTTGCCAAATTTCAAACTCCAGGGACCAAATGTGTAATTTCTCAATATTTTTACCCAAGGATTGTTTTCTGATAATATTTTACTTTTGAAAGCCTTGGGTTGACTTTTCTTTCATAAAAACGCTCAGGGACTAATTTTGTAAATTTTTGAAACTTGAGGGACTGAAACTGCCAAATATGCAAACTTTGTTCGTTTTTCATTTGTTTTTAAACATTTTGCATCTAAAACGTATAAAACACAATCTTGGAATATTTTTAGTATTTTGATGCATTACTGAGTGTTTTTGGACGTTTTGGCAGTTCAGATACGATAAAAATGATGAGTATTTACACACTCATCAGGGTCTAAATGCCAGGTTGGCGATCCATACCACTCTTTGTGCTTCTTCAGTCCCTTTGATCACCCTTGGATTGCTTTTGTGTTTCTTTATTCTGATTGTAGCCCTTGGATCATGATCTGATACGTGGCTTGCCCACTAATATGCCTCCATCTGTCCCCCTCTCGTGTGCTATATTCTATGTCTTGTCAGCAGAATCCAAGTAGAATTTGTGACGCGTCTCAACCAATAGAACTATGCCATGTGTACTCCTGACATCTCATACTCTCTCTGACACGTTCTGCTCACGTGAATAGCTTCTAGAAGTACTAATGATAGGCTAATCCTGGTAAATTTAATGTGGTGTGGTCAATTGAACCATGGTAGTGGTTTTAGGTTTCATGTTTGTGGTGGTGTTCTGGGAATTTGGGGGAAAAGAGGGAAAAGGGTTTGTTTGTTTATTTATTATTTGGTTTGACCAAATTTGACCCTTGACCCGGTTTTTAATAGTTGACCGTATGGTGGGCTTATGGGCTTTGGGTAGAATGAAAGTGATAATGGGCTTTGGGTAAAATAAAAGTGATATTGGACTTGATATTTGGATGGGTAATTCAGATTTGATAGGTAAATAAAATCAAGGACCAATTGTGTAATCTTCAAAATTCCAAGGGCTGAATCTGTTAATCTTCAAAAATATAGTGCAAGGACTAATTATGCCAATCCTAAATAAATGAAGGACTCATGTTGACATTTGGATCCCATCTTTGACTATTTGACCATCTTCCACTCTCGTGCCTGATTTTCTGGTATTTGCATGATTTTTCGTATTTTTGTGACAAATCCGTGCCTACAGAATCACAAACATAAAACACATGTTTCTTTGGCATTTGTTAGCTCATATAGTCAATTTGGGTCGGTATTTGGCCATAAAATGGTATGTGAATTAGCACATACCATGAGTTTGACAATTAAGATTATAAGTTGAGAAAATCATAAGTTACTTATAAGTTCAAGTAACACAACATCGAGAATCCATAGTTTCATATCTCGTGACTTTCCACGACTCGACGTTCTCAACTAATACCTTGTTTCAAACAACTTAAGTTCTTTGCCTTGATGTAAAGCATAACCCAAGTGGGAAAGGATGCGTTTACGCAAAGTGACATTTGACTTAGTGATGAGGCGAAAAGTGAACCACTTTTAAGGGGTCATTTAAGCCTGAATTCGAGATTATTTGATCAAATATTGCCCTAAATCGTTCCTTTTGTTATTTTAGGTACTTTTGGAGAGAAATCTGGAAAAGAAAGCATTTTGGACATTTTTGGAGCATAAAAGTGAAGAAAATGGCTAAGTCTCAATTTTCCTTGCTGGGAACAGTACCTGACGGCTTCAAGGCTCTCCACATGACGGCGCCAAGAGTTACAAAAGAGTGGATGTGGAAAATACTCGTGACGGTCCAGAGGATTTTTAACTATTGGACGTGATAGCGTCACCAAGGCCGTCAGGGTCAAAACACAAGTGACGGCCCAGAGGAATTTTACACATGACGGAGCCAAAATCAAATCTAGGCAATACGATTTCTATTATGATGGCGAGTTGACGGCGTCACAAATTAATACATGACGCCGTCACCAGTTGTAATCTATATATAGTTTTCCAAATTTCATTTATTAGTGTGCAACTTTGATGGAAAAACCCTAGGCTGAATTTTACAGCTTTTTCAAGGGTTCCAACCCTTTGAATCTTTCATGTTCAATTAAAGATAAGTACTCTTTCAAATCATTCAATATGTCTATGTGTTGTTTGATTATATCTTACGTTTGTCTTCTATTTAACATGCTAGGCTAGATTTCTTTTGTGTTTGCTTAGATGTAGTGAAACCTAGATGTTAATTATGGTTTGATTGTTTGTTTATAGTTGTTACGGATGATTGTATTTGATGTTAGGCTTAAGAAAACTGGCAGACTTCCATTGGTAACTTGCTTGAACGTCTTAAGAAACATGATCGGAGGTGTACTACGATTTTTGGTTGTATTTAATGCGTAGGAGAATTCTAATGATCCCATGTTAGGAGCTTCTAACGGCTCGAGATAGGAGTGAAGTAGGATCCTATATAGTTAGGGAATATTGTACACGGCCCTACGACTAGTATTAAGGAATATTGTTATGACCAAGAAACACGTTCCGGAGGTCGCGGTTGATGGAAATACATCATGGTTCTAGAGAGAGAAATTAGAGAGAGAAAGGTGGAGAAAAGGGTTTATATTAAAATGACAATATGAAGTTTACACACACACTTTCTCACACCCCTTATGGAGAGTCATGAGGGGTATTTATAGGCTCCTAACACTACATGTTTGCCTACTTGACAATAGTAGTCCTTGTAGTATCTAATATAGTCCAATTCACATGTGTGACGTTATCTTTATAAAAAAGCGAGGCTAACAATCTCCCTCCAAGATATCGTCACACGTGAATGGTTACAATGAGACTCATAAATACATAAACAATGTAAATTACAACAATAGTAAACTATGTTGACGTTGTTGAAGCGCAGAGTCTCTGTAGTCTATATACTGAGGCAGACTTGAAGTTCTCTCTTTCGACGATCTCGGCGTATGATCTTTGACACTGACGGCAAAGGTCTTTGTAGCTCTGAACTTCAACTGTAATGGTCTAGTTAGGTTATTACCCCCTCCTAACTAGTAAGACTTTATTCTTTTTCCTGCTCCCTCCTGAACCGACAACTCTTCTTTCATCTCGTAGCGGATAAAGTAGATTCAAAAAGTGTAGGAACATGGTTGTCGTTCGGGTAGCAGCATAACAACATAACTCACATTACATTGCATAGAAGGTTGGTAATAAGCTCTGATGTACACATACTTGGTACCTCATGGTACTTCTCTGGTACTAAGCACAGTTCCCTCGATCAACCAACGTACTGAAGATGAAACACTACTTCTTTTGGCATGTTCTTCTCCCTCCTGATGGTTTCGAGTTATCGGAATCATCATGATATTGTGTACATGCCATACAGTTACCAGTACTTTACACTTCTAATGCAATTTAGAAGCCATAACAGCTTTTTGGAGTACATTCTGTGAGTATATGTAGCTAAGATATGACTCTCGTTATCTACAATCTCCTCTCTTCTCTTCAACATATAAGCGACCTCTTCAAATTCCAACCAGCTAGTAAATGACCACTGTATGGAGAGAACCCAATATAACCAATTTGAGAATGAAGTAAACATCTCATAGATATGTGACTTAATCTTGTACGAAGGTGTGACTAAGAACCTATACTGAGCACTACAATGTAACTCCTTTAAGCATAGGTAGTGCCATATACCCAAACCAACAAATAGTATATGAAATATCCACCTCTTGGAATCTCCACAACTTCATGTGACACTGAGTACTACAACGTAACTCCTTAAAGTGATAGCTATAACCCGTGAGTACTACAATGTAACTCCTTACATCGGGTATAACTAGATAATCCAAGTCTTAATCACTATCTCTACCAGTGTTTGCCCAAACAAGTATCTCCGAAAGTCATGCATCCATCCACCCCTAGACTTTGAGATAAATAAGTACACATGCCCTTGAAATGAATTTTAAAACCAAATAAACAATATCGTACAAAAACTCCGTAGTCACAAAAATCCGATACTAGCTGTTGTCATTTGATTGTGATTCTTGATCAGGATCTTTTAAGCTATACGTGGTGTGTTTTTGGTGCGTGATATATTGGTATTAGGATAATGAAACAAGAAACTGAATCATGTTCTGTAAAATGTTTACCAATTATATCAAGTGTTTTAGGTGAAGTGGTAATTAGGGTTTAGGGTAATAGATCAATGCTTAAGTTACATGATGAGGTTTAGGGTTTTGTTTATGTGATATACTTTGGTTATTTCCTTACTCAAAATCCCATATCCTTACTCGATATCCTAAGTCAATTTTGGCAGAGTTTCGTTTAGGTAAGTCCCAAGTGAAGTCCTTACTCGATATACGATAAGGTATAATGGCTAACTCGCCAAATGTGATCTTGATTACCAATAATCCCTAACTAACAAACTTTCCCTAACTCGCGAAAAAAATTTCTAACTTGATAAAAAAAAATTCTAACTTGATAAAAAAAAATTTCTAACTTGATAAAAAAAATTTAACTCGCTAAAAAAAAATTCTAACTCACTAAAAAATTTCTAACTCGTTGAAAATTTATTCTAACTCGCTAAAAAATTTTCAAACTCGATAAAAAATTTTCTAACTCGATAAAAAACGATCCTAACTCGATAAGACTGTAAGTTTTCCGAGAAAAAACACCAAAAAACACGATTTTACAATCAAAAACACCACGATTCACCCCCGGTTAGCTCTGATGCCACTTGTTATGACCAAGAAACACGTTCCAGAGGTCGCGGTTGATGGAAATACATCATGGTTCTAGAGAGAGAAAGTAGGGAGAGAAAGGTGGAGAAAAGGGTTTATATTAAAATGACAATATGAAGTTTACACACACACTTTCCCACACCCCTCATGGAGAGTCATAAGGGGTATTTATAGGCTCCTAACACTACATGTTTTCCTACTTAACAATAGTAGTCCTTGTAATATCTAATATAGTCCAATTCACATGTGTGACGTTATCTTTATAAAAAAGCGAGGCTAACAAATATAACCCGTCATCCATGCAATTGTAACAAGCTATCAACCTGTAAAAGATATACAGGGAGTAATGAAACCTAAGTAAACACAACTTTCCTCATTATTGTTTACACCACTAGTATAATTAGTTTTGTTTTCATTTCTATTATTTTATTTTGATTGCATCTTAGTTTATTGGGTTAGTTGGCTAGCAACTAATTCCGCACACTCTTCCAAAACCCGAGATTTTAATTTCTTTATATAAAATATAAAAATACAAAAAGAATCATCCCTTACCTCTAGACCTAGTTTATTAGGCTTTCTAATCCTAGCGACACTATTCCTGAATTGAACGATCAATCCCCCGGTACTTGTCACTATACTATACTACAACGATTAGGTACACTGCCTGGTGGGGGTTGTAAGCTTCTCGAGATCCCTTGAGAGGTAAAACCTGGTGCGATTCCCACATATCACTTAGTTTGACCAATAAGGGAGTAAACCCGTTACGTAATTAGAGAGGACGTAAGCACGTGATATGAGCATATGGATGCTTTCACATAATGTTACGTGAAGTATATAAGCTCCCTAAGTTTAGAAAATCTTTGGCTAGAGGCGATAGTTAGAAAACATGAGTTGGCATTTTCTCGTAAATGGGTGCTTTAAAAGTAGGATATCTCAAGTCTCAAAACTTGTTTCGAGTGTTCTCAATTAAGCACATAACATATTCATACCTGTAGTGAAAGATCCACATTTGTCGGGTAAGGGGAAAGCCGACTTTCAAAATTCGCTTGGAGCTATACAGTAGCCTAGCGCGTCACACGCGCGTTGACGCGCGGGCAGCGCGCCAGGAGCAGATATGGGCTCCGGCGATTTTAGGCTAACGTTTGTTATTTTATGTGTTTCAATGGTTTATTTGTCATCATTAAAATATGAAGAGATCTTGATCATGTTTCCTCAACAAAAAGATTATTAAACATTAAAAACGTTACGTAAATTATTGAAATAACATTAAAAAGATCACAGAAATTCTTCATCGTCTTCGTCCTCATCTTCGTCTTGATTGTCATGAGGGTGCTGATGATTTCTACGATTTCTCTAAATGTGCTCGACCAAATCAGATTTTAAGTTTCTATGAGTTGATGCGTTCTCGAGCTCCTTAGTAGCATGTAAAGATTCTTCAAATGTTCTTAAGGGATCGTGTGGTTAGTGGACCTCCTCTTCGAACCATGTAGGACATATCATCCGCTGCTTGTGTTTATATGAGTTGGTTTATTGTGGCTCATACAAAGCCCAAACAAAAAGGACCCAAATAGCACATCTCTTGTTATATCTATATTATCTATAAAGAGAAAATAGTCAAAAAGTCAAAAAGTGAAAAGTGAAAAACTTAAATTAATATTTTACCTAAATTACCCTTAATTAATGCACCCCGTATCAAGTTTTTGGCGCCACAGACCGGGGAATAGTTATTGTCTAGGTTAGGATTTCTTTTTATTAGGTCTACTTGCTAGATTCCTTTCTAGTAAGATTTTATTTTTATTTTTAGGTTTTATTTAGTCTATCTCATTTGTTCGTATCTTTGTTCGTAACCTTTACCATCCGACATCATGGAAGGTGGTAACATCTTTGAACCCATCAACCAACCACAACAAAACCACCCACAAAACCCACCACTAGCAAACCAACCTCTTAGGCCCCAAACCTTAGGAGAGTATTCCCGTCCTAGCCACCAAGGCTATCGAAACACTATTAAGCTCACTCAAGGAGCCAATGTGTCCCCCTTGCGATCCGACACCGTCCAGTTGGTGCAAAGCGGATGTGCATTCCATGGACTTCGTTCCAAAGATCCTAATCAACATCTCAAGGATTTCCTTAAAATCGTAGATTCTATATACCTTGATGTTACAACTAGAGAGTCGACCCAATTACGCCTATTCCAATTCTCTCTACATGATCAAGCTAGTCAATGGCTTGAACGTTTACCCGCTGGATCCATCACCTCATGGGATGATCTCACCACTTGTTTCCTTGCTCAATTTTTCCCACCGGGGAGAACTACCAAGCTTTGAAATGATATCTTGATGTTCCAACAACGTCAAGGTGAAACTCTATATGAAGCATGGACTCGTTTCAAGGACTTACTCTAAAAAGTCCCTCATCATGGCATAGATCTTTGGCTCCAAGTCCAAATCTTCTATGACCATATCGATCTCTCCACAAGGTGAACCATTGACCAATCGGCCGGTGGCAAGCTACGTGATCTAAGTGCGGAAGAATCATGGGAACTCATAGAAGATCTTGCTCTCTATGACAACGAAAGTTGGAATGATCCCCGTGATTTGAACAAAACGGTCAAGGAAATATCTTTGCCTTCGAACAATTCTAGCACTCCCGACTGTAGGATCATGGAGCTTGAGGACCAAGTCAATTTTCTCATGAAATCCTACGAAGCTCCTAAGCCTTCAAGCCAAGTGAACAAAATCACTTCTTCGTGTAAGTTGTGTAATGGACCTCATGAAACTCATAACTGCATGGAACTTCCAAAGCATGCTTTTAAGGAATTCACATCGTCACACGCTGATAAGACAAAGAATAGAGAACTCGCCACTAATCAAGGTCCCCAAAACTTTGGCGAGGCCTATGATGCATGGAAAGATAAACCGAATTTCAGAGGATACCAAACTCGGAGCATATCCTTCGATGATTCCCCTCCACTCGAATGGTCCGAGAATTTTCCACCTCAGAACACTCCTAAGCAAAGCTATGAAGATGCCTTGCGAAATTTCATTCTCTCTCAAGAATTACAGCTTTCCATGCTCGAGACCCGATTTAGACAACAGCAGGCCGATATGAATGACAAGATTTGTAATATGTTAACCGCTATTAAAGAGCACGCTATTAGTAAACCGATTCAGACTGAAGAAGTCAAATCTGTCACCATCATGAATCAACCAACCTCTCATGTGAAAATAAAAAGTCCCAGTAAACTCTTTAAACATCTGTCACCTAGGAAGGACACTAGGGACACTAATAGCAGAATCCAAATTAAGGACCCCTCATCATCCAAACACGTCCACTTTGTCAATGTTGTCACCATTAAGCCGATAAATAAGAATATGGAGGAAAGTGATAAGGATGAAGTTGGAATAGAAACCGGGACTAGGGATGAGATTAAGGAAGTTGAGGATATTAAGGAAGAAAAGTTAGAGGAAGTAGAAGACGTAGAAGAATACTTTGATAAGTTGCCCACCAAGGAAGAACGGCAATATCACAAGGATCTATTCAATGATCCCGAGACACCACACATCCTTGGTTCACCCCTTATTAAAGTAGGAGATCCCTCTAACATCAACATACCATGCAACATTGGGCATATGCATGTGTGAAAAGCTTATATCGATCCTATGTCTCCTATAATGACTAGTACCTATTACAATTGGGTAATGAAGAAGCAACTTAGGTATAGGATGATGCCCGACACTATTAGGATGAGCAACTTTGTAGGAAGAGTGAAAGGATTGCATGTCTTTGTAGGAAACTTCACTTATGTTACCGACTTTGTGATAGTAGAGGATACTCGTCCGGTAATAGATGATTGCCTAAGTCAAGTAGTGTTCGGAAAACCGTTTGTTGAAGCTTCTAAGATGAGTTATGACCCGTCCCTAGGGATAGTGAGATTCAAGGAAGAGAACGATGAGATTGCTTACCAAATGCCCTATAAGATTGAACAATACCGTCTTCTATCAAACATAGAAAAGGAACACAAGCAAGCGGTTTACTATAGGAATGATGAGGATAGACGTAGAGGGGTAGATTATGTCATGAATGGAATACTTGGTTTCTACAAGGAATGTTTGCAACTAGGTCCGGAATACAAAACTAAGATTGGAAATGACCTAGAGAATGAAACCAACGATGAGGTCACGTAATTGCCCATGACCTTGAGTCTAGCTACAAGACTCGTAAAATAAAGAAAAGCACTTCTTGGGAGGCAACCCATGTTTTGTGTGATTTTTATTTGTTTGATTGTTATTTGTTTTCGTATGCATGTTTTATTTTTATTGTTGGTAGATCATGTTTCAAACTAAAATTCTGAACATGCTTTATTTTGTTGTTTAACTTCGTCTTTACTTCATATAAAGGTAATTTGCAAAAGCTAAGTGTAAGGGGAAACCCCAAATTTGTTTTTAAGAACGAAATTGATCTTGATTCACCACAATATTAAATGAACATGTGTATTAGTAATTTTTCGAGTGAAATGCTTGTATCGAGTCATAATGATGTTTTCCAGGATTTTTTAGGAAGTAGGACATAAGTTTTTCCAGAAATTTTCCGGAAACTTAATGTAAAGATTTCTGCAGGTCACTTCTGATGGCGTCAGGAGTTAACTCTTGACGGCGTCATGTGTAAAATTCTGGAAATTTTGCGAGTTTTGTTTTTCTAACGGAGTCTTAAAGTTTTTGTTAATTCTTTAGTTTTATAAACTCTAGGAAATCTGCAAACATTCATTCCACAAGCATTATATCTTAATTTGCTTTCTAGGACTTATTAGTATTTATAGATTGCCGCCGATTTTATGCGAGGTTGCCTTGTTTGTTTTCTCAGGTTTAACAGGTTATATATGACAAGAAGATGATTTATTTTCTGGAAGGGAAGCTTTGAATGTTCATTTTCTTGGAGGAAGATCTAACCTTGTTGACACACTATCCACACCGAACGAATCAGAGGAGTATTTGTTTTCATTCTTTTACCTATTTCACTTTTACATTCTTTAATTGAACATTGGGGACAATGTTCATCCTAAGTGTAAGGGGAAGGTAAATGATGATACCCTATAGGATCAGAGGCGGATCTAGTGTAGAGCACGGGTATGCAAGTGCATACCCTAAAATTCGACGGGTAGTGTAAAAAACATAGGGTGCATACCCTTTAAGGACCCTTCGAGGACCATTCGAGCAAAATTGCATACCCTATTTTGAAATCCTAGTTCTGCCACTGTATAGGATACTATTGCACTTGAGTTTGTTTGTTTGATGGTAGGTGTGTAATAAAACTAAGAGAAATACTTATTAGTGTAATTTTAGCGCCAAATTTAAAATTTTTTACAACATTTAGGAGTGAAACTTAAGCCTTAGCAAGCGTCTCATAGATAGGAGTTGTATGACTAGCACAAAACCGTACCATTTAGAAAAATTTTCCACCCAAATATGTGAGGTTCGCCTTTAGATTTGATAGGAAAAGCATTCATTATTAGTGCTTATGAGTGTACCGGTAGCATTTAGATTCTAGAACTTGCGTTAGTGATGCATCCCTAGACCGCTAGTGAGACTACATTCGTGTGGTAGGATTTACTACATGATAAGAGGTATTAGGATCACCCTTGTGTTAAATCCGTATCATAATTACTTGACCATTTAAGTCATATTACTTGGCTAGTAAAGTCAATTAATTTTTCCCATACCTTAGCGATGTACTCATTTTTAGTACACGAAACCCCTAGTACACCCCTCCGAGCCTATCTTTTCGTTTCTAACTTTAAGCATTTTACTTAAAGGAAGAATTTGTTACAACCCACCCAAATGTGCAACCAAATCGCCTTAGCCTTCCTTGTATGCACTCATCTTTAATGCATTATTGTTACATGTTTAAACCCTTAGTTAATTATCTAATTGATTACATGGTTGCTAAGTTGAGTCATATCTTGTACATATTGTTTTGGGACGATTGGGACTCATGGGTAAAGTACGTGTGTTATGAAGTAATGGGGAAGAACATCATATATTACCCCCATATGTGCATTAATCTTAAAAAGTACTCCAAGTGTTTTGATTATCTTGATTCGAGTCATTAGATTAGTTTATTGTAAAGTATGTAAAAATTCAAGTGTAAGGGGAATGTGCATTCCCTATGATGTATTATTTTGGATGGTAGGGTAAGAGTGTATGCAAAAAAAAAAAAAAAAAAAAAAAAAAAAAAAAAAAAAAAAAAAAATCGAAAAAATCAAGAAAAAAGAAAAAGAAATAGAAAAAGAAAAAGAGAAAAACATACGGACTACCATCTCGTTTCACTCTATGTTTGTTTTATGTTTTTGTTATTTTTGATTTATTAAGTCGAGTCTAGTCTTGGCTTAGCAACGTCATATTGTACATGTAATTAATCAAGATGATTAACTCGCCACTAGTAAATATTGCCTTTATCCAACAAAAGCGTGTATTCTATATCCCTACACCTAACGTTATAACCCTTTGAAAGACCTCTTTGATAGTTTATCCTAGGTGCTTACGCCAAGTGGTGGAGGTTTGATCCTTTCCCAAGCCTATGGTAATCTATTTTGCTATGACAGGTAGTGAGAGACGTTTTCCATTTCCATATTGTGATATATACTTTATTACACCCGAGAGATGTGAGTATCTAAACACTATTTGTGAGGTGCTAGTGTATGACCTCCGTGCTTGTCTTTGGTCTTTAGTGGAACGATTATTTGTTGTAATTACTTTTATATTAGTGTTAAATGACCCATAACTTGTATTTTGATTAGAATAAAAGATCATTTGCTTGAGGACAAGCAAATCTCCAGTGTAAAGGTATTTGATGAGGCGAAAAGTGAACCACTTTTAAGGGGTCATTTAAGCCCGAATTCGAGATTATTTGAACAAATATTGCCCTAAATCGTTCCTTTTGTCATTTTAGGTATTTTGGAGAGAAACCTGGAAAATAAAGCATTTTGGACATTTTTGGAGCATAAAAGTGAAGAAAACGGCTAAGTCTCAATTTTCCTTGCTGGGAACAGTACCTGACGGCGTCAAGGCTCTCCACATGACGTGGTCAAGAGTTACAAAAGAGGTGGATGTGGAAAATACACGTGACGGTCCAGAGGATTTTTAACTATAGGACCTGACGGCGTCACCAAGGCCGTCAGGGTCAAAACACAAGTGACGGCCCAGAGGAATTTTACACATGACGGCGTCAAAATCAGATCTAGGCAATACAATTTCTATTATGGCGGCGAGTTGACGGCGTCACAACTTAATACATGACACCGTCACCAGTTGTAATCTATATATAGTTTTCCAAATTTCATTCATTAGTGTGCAACTTTG
This sequence comes from Artemisia argyi, assembly GCA_030686995.1. Taxonomy (NCBI): domain Eukaryota; kingdom Viridiplantae; phylum Streptophyta; class Magnoliopsida; order Asterales; family Asteraceae; genus Artemisia; species Artemisia argyi. The sequence continues at coordinate 135,177,682 of CM060702.1, forward strand.
ATGGAAAAACCCTAGGCCGAATTTTATAGCTTTTTCAAGAGTTCCAACCCTTTGAATCTTTCATGTTCAATTAAAGATAAGTACTCTTTCAAATCATTCAACATGTCTATGTGTTGTTTGATTATATCTTACGCTTGTCTTCTATTTAACATGCTAGGCTAGATTTCTTTTGTGTTTGCTTAGATGTAGTGATACCTAGATGTTAATTATGGGTTGATTGTTTGTTTATAGTTGTTACGGATGATTGTATTCGATATTAGGCTTAAGAAAACTGGAAGACTTCCATTGGTAACTTGCTTGAACGTCTTAAGAAACATGATCGGAGGTGTACTACGATTTTTGGTTGTATTTAATGCGTTTGAGAATTCTAATGATCCCATGTTAGGAGCTTCTAACGGCTCGACATAGGAGTGCAGTAGGATCCTATAGAGTTAGGGAATATTGTACACGGCCCTACGACTAGTATTAAGGAATATGACCCGTCATCCATGCAATTGTAACAAGCTATCAACCTGTAAAAGATATCTAGGGAGTAATGAAACCTAAGTAAACACAACTTTCCTCATTATTGTTTACACCACTAGTATAATTAGTTTTGTTTTCATTTCTATTATTTTATTTTGATTGCATCTTAGTTTATTGGGTTAGTTGGCTAGCAACTAATTCCGCCCACTCTTCCAAAACCCGAGATTTTAATTGCTTTCAATAAAATATAAAAATACAAAAAGAATCATCCCTCACCTCTAGACCTAGTTTATTAGGCTTTCTAATCCTAGCGACACTATTCCTGAGTTGAACGATCAATCCCCCGGTACTTGTCACTATACTATACTATAACGATCAGGTACACTGTCTGGTGGGGGTTGTGAGCTTCTCGAGATCCCTTGAGAGGTAAAACCTGGTGCGATTCCCACGTATCACTTAGTTTGACCAATAAGGGAGTAAACCCGTTATGTAATTAGAGAGGACGTAAGCACGTGATATGAGCATATGGATGCTTTCACATAATGTTACGTGAAGTATATAAGCTCCCTAAGTTTAGAAAAGCTTTGGCTAGAGGCGATAGTTAGAAAACATGAGTTGGCGTTTTTCCGTAAATGGGTGCTTTAAAAGTAGGATATCTCAAGTCTCAAAACTCGTTTCGAGTATTCTCAATTAAGCACATAACATATTCATACCTGTATTGAAAGATCCACATTTGTCGGGTAAGGGGAAAGCCGACTTTCAAAATTCGCTTGGAGCCATACAGTAGCCTAGCGCGTCACCCGCGCGTTGACACGCGGGCAGCACGCCAGGAGCAGATATGGGCTCTGGCAATTTTAGGCTAACATTTGTTATTTTATGTGTTTCGATGGTTTATTTGTCATCATTAAAATATGAAGAGATCTTGATCATGTTTCCTCAACAAAAAGATTATTAAACATTAAAAACGTTACGTAAATTATTGAAATAACATTAAAAAGATCACAGAAATTCTTCATCATCTTCGTCCTCATCTTCGTCTTGATTGTCATGAGGGTGCTGATGATTTCTACGATTTCTCTAAATGTGCTCGACCAAATCAGATTTTAAGTTTCTACGAGTTGATGCGTTCTCGAGCTCCTTAGTAGCTTGTAAAGATTCTTCAAATGTTCTTAAGGGATCGTGTGGTTAGTGGACCTCCTCTTCGAACCATGTAGGACATATCGTCCGTTGCTTGTGTTTATATGAGTTGGTTTATTGTGGCTCATACAAAGCCCAAACAAAAAGGACCCAAATAGCACATCTCTTGTTATATCTATATTATCTATAAAGAGAAAATAGTCAAAAAGTGAAAAACTTAAATTAATGTTTTACCTAAATTACCCTTAATTAATGCACCACTCCTTAATACCTCTAATTTAAAACTTAAATGAAAACATGAAAACTTACATTATACGTTCAATTTTTTTGTCAACTTAAAAACACGAAAAGTTAAATGAATAATTAATAAATGAAAACACGAAAATGTAAAATTATTTTGTAAACTTAAGAATGAATACACACGTATATAAAAACAAACTTTTAAATACTAGACGAGTACCCCATGCATAGAAACGGAATTTTATAGTGGTAGATAGTTATAGTGATATTTTGGTTACACAAAACGTTACACAAACCACTTAACCAATATATCATTATAATTAAATGCCGCTTCTAAAATCTCGTTGCTATGCATGGGTACTCATCTAGTAAGAGAATATATAAATTTAACCAAAAAAATAGTTTAAAACTAGCTAATTGCACGAAAATGTATCTAACTTGTCACTTTTTGTAGTTTTGTATAACTTACTACTAATTGTAAGTCTCGTGCACGCACGGGATTTACACGTAAATCAAATTTATTTTAAAATTTTAGTTTACTATATGAACGTATAAAAATTTACTCGTTAAATTGTGAGATAAATACAACTAATAAATATGCATGAGTCTTTCATTATCAATTAATATCTATTAATATTTTGTAAAAAATTTATTGGATAAAAGATTTAACTTTGTTTAGCTGACATAGATGTTGAGTTTGAGGTTGATGTTGTTGTTTAACTTTAACTATTGATATCATGTTATACAAAATGTGCGAGTTTAGTAGCACCTAATAAGCGTTGATGAAGTTAAAATACACTCCGTAAAGTTTTTTAAAAATGTTTTTCCGGATATCCGTATATAAACTTTAAATAATAATTATATGAGTCGTTGTTATAAGTACATCGCGTATATTTGATATCATGTTATACAAAATGTGCGAGTTTAGTAGCACATAATGAGCATTGCTGAAGTTAAAATATACGCCGTAATTTTTTTTTAAAAATTTTTTTTCTGGATATCTGTATATAAACTTTAAATAATAATTGCATGAGTCGTTGTCATAAGTACAATAGACTATTTTTGTTTTCATATCACAGTAACTCGTGCTTAACATTTAATATTTATATTATCGTTAATAATAATTTAGCCATATTTAATATTTAAACCCATGTATGCATATATTAAACTTTTAAATAGAAAAACATGAGTCCATTTTTAACGTATATATATATATATATATATATATATATATATATATATATATATATATATATATATATATATATATATATATATATATATATATATATATATATATGAAAGTTTGAAACTAGTATTTATTTTAAAAATATTTAACGTATATTAAAACTAATTCGTATATTTACAAAACTTTGTAATTTAAATGGATGAAAGTCTCAAGCTTGTACTAATACTCATGCGATTGTAAACAAATTGCATATTATAAAGTATATGAGTATAAAGTGTAAGAGGTAATTTGTTTATTATCTAAATTTATTAAAAAACATGAAAACTTATAATTTTACACTTAACTCTATATAACATATTTAAAATTCAACTATGGTTTTATTAATTACCTCCTTTTTTTTATGTTTTTATTTTTATAAATTTGACACCTATATTTTTATGTGTTTTTTTTTCTCAATCAAATTATCCACCAAATTTATTAAACTTTGACCAAAATCAATTCAGTTTTGACTTTTTATTTGCCAATCATATTGTTTGATTTCGCCTATGCGTCAAAATCAAGCTCTCCCCTTGGTCTATTTTTTTTTTTTTTCAATAAGAATGATGTTGCAAAATCACTACGAAATGATGTAATTCTTTTATTATATAAAAGATTTCTTTTGTAGTTCCATGAACTCGACTTTTGAATTAAGTCAGTTCCGTGTATCGGATGACCTACTAAACAAGTTAAACAAGTAATAGATGATTATTTTTAGAGTAAGGTCCCTGTAGTTTGTGAGGTATCATGAATTTAGTCACTATTTTTTATACGATTTTATCCATTTTTCTTGTGTTTTCATATGTTTTATCCGTTTTTATATGTTTTCGTCCGTTTTTATACGTTTCATCCATTTTTATACGTTTTCCTCCGTTTTCATAAGTTTTCACCAATTTTTATATGTTTTCTTTCATTTTTCTTACGTTTTCGTCTGTTTTTATACGTTTTATCATTTTTTATACTTTTTCGCCCGTTTTCTTACGTTTCGCCCATTTTCTTATATTTTTATATACATTTTCGTCTGTTTTTCATACGGTTTCATCCATTTTTATCCGCTTTTATATGTTTTCATCCATTTTTATACGTTTTTGTCTTATTTTTTTCATTTTCTTACAGCTTTGTACGTTTGAAAACGGATAAAAATGGTTAATAACAGATGAAAACGTAACAAGATGTATAAAAATGCTTAAAAAAGTACAAAAATATTTAAAAACGTACTAGAACATATAAGAACGTATAAAAAGTACAAAAAAAGTAAAAGTAAAATAAATAAATAAATAACGCATAAAACATACATAACAGATATAAACGGACAAAAACGTAAGAAAATGGACGAAAATGTAAGAAAACAGGCTAACCGTATAAAAACGGACGAAAACGTATAAAAGCGGATGAAAACGTATAAAACGGACAAAAAAATATAAAAACAGACGAGAATGGATAAAAACGTAAGAAAACATATGAACGGATGAAAAAAATGTTTAAAACCGGACGAAAACGTATAAAACGTAAGAAAATGGGCAAAAACGTAAGAAAACGGGCGAAAACGTATGAAAAATGGAAGAAAGCATATAAAAACGGATGAAAATTTATGAAAACGTGTGAAAAGCTAGAAGGGGGTTGAATAGTTTTACCGATTTTTTTTTCTTTATTAAGAAAATTTCTTTGAAAAACTTTGATTCAACTCTTTTATGAAATCAATCAACACTAATATGAACTTTACACTACACTAACTAATATAAGTATTAAATATAAAGAGATGAGATGGAAAGATCAAACCGAGACAAAAAGATTTATAGTGATTCGGTCACGAAGCTCTTCTTCGCCTTACTCCACTCCACGAGTACCAAACTCGAGAGTTCTAAGCACTATGTCAACAAAGCTCCCTTCAAGCGGAGAAAACCGTACACGTCGCTTATCACGATTTTCGACACTAAGCTAAATGTCGAGTACTAATCTAGCTAGTACCAATCTCACACGATCAACACAATCCTTACACGATCTACACGATCCTCACAATCAACACACTCTACTCTTGATCCACTTGATCAACACACTATCACACAAGCTACAAGAGATCTCCAAGATCTCAACAAGATCAGAATGATCAACACAAGAAGACTTGAACAAGACTACGACACTTGTTGTATATCAAGATACAATCAAGTTAACTAACAAGTAATGCAAGTGCACTACACAAAGACTCTTAACACTTTGTATCTTCTTGATACTTTGTGTTCTTCTCTTGACTAGTAGAGGAATGATGGTTATGATTTGATTGGTTTGATGAAAGGATCACTCTTTGAAATAAAAATAAACTAACTAAATGATTAAGAAAGGTTTAGGTGATAAAAGGATTTATCACAGAAAGTTGTGTGTGAGAAGAATACCTAAAATCTGTGGAAAATTTTGACCGTTTGGAGGGGACGATACCACTAAATTTAGTGGTACCATGCCAGACAAGGACGCTCAATTTTGTTTTTAGTGGTGAAGGTTTATTTGGGGAAGTTTGGAGCTCATTTGGGGGGGGGGGGGGGGGGTGGATAAATTAGCTATTATGAATTTAAACTTATTTTCCCATTAAAACATTTCTTTATAATTCAAAAATAATTTGTAAAGTGTATTTTTGAAAAGAAAGTTTTGTCACATTAAAAATGTGAAGATTAAAACACAAATTCACTTCTTTGATCATTTGTCAAGTTGTAAATTGTTTGTTCTTACCTAGAGTGATTTATGTAGAAACGGGGTAATTCAACTAAAAACTTGTTTAAGTTAATTTTTACGTAAAGCGTTTTCATATTTTGTTATCATCAAAACGTAGAGATATCGAAAGATAGAAATAACGTTTTTAGACATTATTTGTATCAACAAAACGTAATAAAAATAGACGAAAGCGTATAAAAAAATTATGGACTAAATTCGTGATACTGTACAAACCACAGGGACGATTTAAGTAATTAACTCTAAACATAATCACTTGTTACTTGTTTAGTAGATCATCCAATACACGAAACTGACTGAGTTCAAAAATTGAGCACACAACTATAAAAGAATTGTAGGCTATACAAAAGTGGCAAGTAGATACATTTTCGTACAATTAGCATTTAAAACTTGACCTTCCACACACGTATCCTGCACACACACATACTGGTTTGGGAAATTGGGGGTGGGTAAATTAGCTATTATGAATTTAAACTTATTTTTCCATTAAAAATATTTCTTTATAATTTAAAAATAATTTGTAAAGTGTATTTTTGAAAAGAAAGTTTTGTCACATTAAAAATGTGAAGATTAAAACACAAATTCACTTCTTTGATCATTTGTCAAGTTGTAAATTGTTTGTTCTTACCTAGAGTGATTTACGTAGAAACGGAATAATTCAACTAAAAACTTGTTTAAGTTAATTTTTACGTAAAGCGTTTTCATATTTTTTTATCATCAAAACGGAGAGATATCGAAAGATAGAAATAATGTTTTTAGATATTATTTGTATCAACAAAACGTAATAACAATAGACGAAAGCGTATAAAAAAATTATGGACTAAATTCGTGATACTGTACAAACCACAGGGACGATTTAATTAATTAACTCTAAACATAATCACTTGTTACTTGTTTAGTAGATCATCCGATACACGAAACTGACAGAGTTCAAAAATTGAGCACACAACTATAAAAGAATTGTAGGCTATACAAAAGTGGCAAGTAGATACATTTTCGTACAATTAGCATTTAAAACTTGATCTTCCACACACGTATCCTCCGCACACACATACTGGTTTGGGAAATTGGGGAGCATATTAACGGCGGCGTTTGGCCTTCCACGTGAGAATGGCATGGCCTTCATGCCACCATACCCATCTCTTAAGACAATCATTAACACATTATATTTTTGGGGGGACAAATTAATAACAACTTATGGCATTAGAGCACTATGATTTTTCTACCATGAAGATCTGATTTTGTTCAATAAATAAACAGCAATAACAAATTCCTTAAATCATATCCCATTAGCTTCAACTTGGATACATTATACTCGTAAAACAAAAATCTTTCGGTTAACAAACAAATTATTATGTCGTAACAAACCAAATGATTTAGGGGGCGTTTGGTTCAAGATATGTAAATGATGCCATTTAAAATTCTAAGCAAATTTAATTGCTTCCCAAGTGGAAGGAAATTAAATTAGCCCACTTTTAGCCTTATTAATGCAATTAAAATTATTGGGCCCACGTTTTTATTATGAACCAAATAAGACTATTTGAGTAATTTTAATTTCAAATTACCTCAATTGCCTTCAATTTACCCCAACCAAACGCCCCCTAAGTGTTAAAAGAATAAAAGTGCAGCCTATTACAAACTTAAAGTTGCTTAATTTTAGATAGTCAGCAAAGAAAATAGATGAAAATGCAAGATAATGGAAATTAAGTAGCACGACTTAAATACAAATAAACTAGGCCAAGCGGTCTTGTAGCGCAACTCCTGGACCAATCTATATTACATTAGAATATATTTAGGATTATTTTATAATTAGAAAGGCTTAAAATTCATACTTTTTTATTGCTTATTATGGAATGATTTCAAAAATAATTTGTTAGGAAGCAAGTTTGTTAGAAAGTGGTTTGTTCAAACTAAAATTATTTGGCTTAAACATCTCTAATATATCTACTTATAAAGCATAAAGACAAGTAAACGTGCAACCAAATGACGCAAAATATATTCACACGGTACCCGCCGCTGCATTGCGCGGGTATCGTTCTAGTAACAATATAACATACTCCCTCCGTCTCAAAATTATTGTCCCTTTTTGACTTTTTCGGTCTTTTTTCTCAACTTTCAATATAAATATTTTTGTTTGTGTTATACAATTTTTGATAAAATTAATACCAATGAAAATACATTTAAATTCAATCCGTTCACATATTTTATATCAAGTATTATGTAATATAAACAAAAATACTTAAGGTCAAAGTTAAAAAGTAAATATCGAAAAAGTAAAAAAGGGACAATAATTTTAAGACGGAAGGAGTAGTAAATGAAATCTAACCCTCAATCTTAGAATAGAAGGCAAAGGTAGGAGTATGCCCAAGGTGACCCCAAAGTCACACGTGACTCCCTTGTCCAAGTCAAAACTCCCGCGCGAGTTTCTTCCCCCAAGACAAATTAAGGTGAAACACTCACCGAGTTTACTTCGGTGTGATGTGGGGCCGGATGTGTTGTTTTATAGCTTTTTATTTTGTTTGTGAGTGTGTGAGTGTGTGTGGGTATTTAGTGGAGTATATTTGTATAAAGTGAGTATTTTAATTAAAGATGAGGGTAAAGTGACCTTGTCAACAAATAAGTGAGCGTGTGTGAGAGGAAGTGAGATAAGAAAGAAAGCTAAGGTGGCGCTGAGGTGCGTGGTCTATTGTCTTAAGACATCTATTATGGTAAGTTTATAAAAAGGTCTAAAACTAATGAAAATGTTCATATTTCATTTCAATCATAATGGATATTCATTTCATGTCTATGTGTCATGTAAAAGTCTTAATTCTTGAACGTCTTTACAATTTCAATACATTTAATGCATGTGTTATATAAAGCATTTTATAAAATTGTTAAAGGTTTATACCATAGTGAATGTAAGTTTAAATTATCAAAAGTTTTAAAAATATTTGATGTGTCATTTTATAAACCTTTTCAAAAGATTTATAATAGTGGATTACTCCAAAACCAAATCCTGGTTTCATTATCTTATGGTATTTGTATTCTTCAATCATACGGTAACGACTTATAAATGGTGTTACCTCATTTCTCGTATCTTACGGTAAATTTTGAATCTCATCCGTCCATCCAACCAAAACCACTTGGTTCAAGGACGATAGAAGAATGTCTTCGTCAAAAAACTTAGTTACAATATTCAATTAAGTATAATACTTGTCCAACGAGATCTCCTGTGTCTTTACAAGTTGACCTACCTTTATCCACTCAAGCGGATAATGCAGAAAAAAAAAGCACAACCTCCCATGTTTTGCCTTTAACTGGACATACTATAGGTAAATGGTGTTACCTTTTCAAATATACATCAAAGTAATTAATGTAAGCTCCTCAAACAGACAGCGATACTTGATACCAACTTTTCAAAGATGTATAAAAGGCTAGTCTATATATTCTTCTTACAAAGATTTGTGACACCTGAAACCACGCTTACTCCAGCCCAGTGACCATTACAGCTCTAGCCAAACACCATCAATCAAATCTCATAATACAGCCAACATATTGAAAAACGATTCTGGATTTCTAGAAGTAAGGTTTTACAACATTTACACGATTATGACATATAACTCATAGAACTCAAGATTCTTCTATCTTTTTCCACAGATTCTACCCTTCGTTCTTTTATCTCGTAAGAAAACCAAATAACAGACTGGGGTTTTAAGTTAAAATTTTTACCTTGTACATAAAAGAATTAAAATTAGAGATGGATAAAAACCGACCAACAATTTATGTTGTGGTTGCGGTTGATAGTGGTGTCAAAGTTTTTGCCGGAAGGTTGACACCGCCCCCTCTTAAAGATAGAGTTGGGCCTTTACATGAGCCGCTCGCTTTACTTACTAGGTTTGAGTCCAGAAAAACAACTACAACAGTGATGTCATCGTGAAAATGACGCCTTACTCCCCTTTCGATTTTCTTTAAATCTGAATACCTCATTTCTCTCTTCTTTGCTGCCTCTTGTAATGCTGTTTTCACCAATCTTTTAGCACTTCCCTGTGTATCACAGAAGGTTTAAAACCATATTCATGAAGGTACAAGTTTCTACCAAGACTAGTGTATTAGGAAGAAAATTTGATGCAGCTATCCATAAATGGGTTGGCTGTCATTTTATCTTATCGGGTTAGATGGATTATGTTGAAAGGTTTAACTATGAAGAAATGTGTCAAACAAGTCGAGTCATCCGAAGTGTATTCATATAAACAGAACCTCCTAAATCCTTCACCAAAAATAAGGTGGATTCGTGGATCAGTCAAAAGGTCGGAAACTATGGTTACCAACAATAACAATAACAATAACAATAACAATAACAATAACAATAATAATAATAATAATAATAATAATAATAATAATAATAATAATAATAATAATAATAATAATAATAATAATAATAATAATAAATAATAAACAACAACAACAACAACAACAACAACAACAACAATAATAATAATAATAAAATAAGGTGGTTTATATTTTCGATAACATAGTTTTCGAATCATATTCAGCACGTCAGCTATAAAATTTAGAAGTATGGGAAAGATGTGTTTGCATGATTTTGACTGCCACTAAAAAATTGTCCTTTTTGAGTGGAGGACGGTTGACCCGGTTACCCGGTCCACCCATTATGCCACCTATATACTTCATACTTAAAAGGCTAAGTCTACAGAATAGATAGCTAATACAACAGAGGAAATCTAGTTTATATCTTTATCAATACTGTTATATCTTCAAATGTAAATTTTTCATGTTTAGGCTGGAGCAAAACGGTATCGCTTGACTCGCCAACAATACTTTTTGTCATTCTATGTTCATAAATAATTATATATAATATAGTTACACATCAGTATGTTATGTCAGGTTAAAAGAGTAATGTTTTATGCAACATTTTTTAACTTCTGTGTTGCATATTATTAAACCTCTCGCGTAAACAATGCATATGCAACACTTGAATCGAAAAAGAGCAAGTGATAAAATACAATATCCTATATTAACTATAACCAGCAAGATAGGATAGACAGTTAACCTTGGAGGCAAGATTGCGTGCTCTGCAAAGCCCTACCCGTTCAACGAAAACGAATTTTTGCAAACTAAAGAGAAAGTATACAAATGTATTAACCAAAACTCGCTGCCAAGTGAGGGGCTCTTGTTTTCTCATCTTAAAAGAGGTGATACTGCAAGTGAGCATCATCTTCTAAATTCCGATATGCTAAAGTAATTTTATCTTCTTCAAGTGTTTGGTTAAAGACAAAAAGTCGGTTTCCTCAAAAGGATTTTTATCTTCTTCAGGTGTTAGGTTCTTCATTATATTTGGCAAGTCCAGATTCACTACCATTGGACAAGCCATGATCACTAACCCCATTTGTCTCAATCTTCTATGAGTGTGGATCACGTATGCCTAGCTCTAATACCAAGCTACCAAGTTGTAATGGACTAACTGCATAACTTATTAGGAGCCCCTAAACTTGCCAGGAATGTTCAAGGTCTCAAGCCTGTTGTTTCTAACTATTCTAAAAAAGAAATATAGAGCCAGACACACCAACAATGTTCAAGTTCTCAGGCCTTTCCATTTCACAAGAGGTTAATGCGTGTTTCATTTCGTAGAGTTAATCCCATATTTATAAAAGAATCAACCTGCAAGGCTTTCAGGTGCCCACTTCGGATACTTGGAAATCCTCAATAGGCCAACTTCTGCAACTAACTCTTCAACAAATAAACTGTGTTGAGTCCTAATATCATGTTGACATCAAGACTTGTTTAAATATCATAAGTAACTGACTCACAACAGCTAGACTTGTACGTGGGTGGAAATTTCAGGATCATGAACATGTTCATTCACTTTACAGGGTTTCCCATAGAAATAGTGGTCTAACTATGTAAATTAGTACTATTAGTAAATATACATAATGGGCAGTAATTTCAAGATTTATTGCATTTTCACTGAATAGAGTTGTCATAAACCCAGATATACAAACTGAAATCTATGCATTGGTTATTCTACCTCTTCATTTCATTTTTCACTTTATCAAGAATCTCACCACCCAACTTGCTCTTTAAATGATGAAAAAGATGTTGTGGCTCATCTTCGGGAGCATTGTGAGTCGGCAGGTAACAGGGAACTTATAGAGGTAAGAATGCCCATAATAAGTTTCTAGGTAGTGAGATGATTGATAAAAATAAGAGGGTGACACAGAGAATGCGAAGAAGACTTGATCACAGTAAAATAACGAATCCTTTGACAAGGGAAATGAAAAGCGGGTGAAAGCCTGAGTGATTTACCAACAAAAACAGGTTTTTTCAATGACAAAAGGGTTGATGCTATATTGCTATAGATGAGGATAAAATTAGAGATGGATCATTTAAAGGCTTTATCGAGATGTATATCCATTCCTCCATCTTAGCCTTCCAACGATCCACCTCTACTTTTATATCCTCGTCTATAGCATCCAAATTCCTTTAACCTCAAACCTATGAGTATTTGCTCCTTTGAGTTCAGTTGTAACATCTAGCTATTTCTCATTAAAAAGGTTCCTTTCTGGGATAACCATATGGCCCTATGAACTATCAAGCACTTTTCCTTGACAATTATAAACGCTCCCTCTATTTGCTGTGATAAGAGGCTTTTTTTTACATCAATTGAACCCTTACCTTGCAACTTATTTGAAACGCTGTCATGATCATTCATCTTAAAAGATTAAGCTGGAGGGGAAACAATTGGTGAAGTGAAAGCGAAAACGCAACAAAGTGGAAGAAAATACAATGAATGGTTTTCAATTGATATATGTAGTTATGATAATCTTATTCACCTAGTGAAGATGCAACAAATCTTGAACATTACAAATTACCAAAACCAATAAGCAATCATCTCCCTCTCCATGGTCTACATATACCATGTCTTTGAGTTGCATACTTGTGCATGAGCTTTAAGCTTCCTATGATCTTGAAATTTCCACGCATGATATAGTCACATCAACAAATTTCCAAGGGATTATTAACATATGAAAAACTGTATCCCTTAGGAATCAGGTTTTCCCTCAAACATAAATCTGTGACTATGTGCGTCTAGTTTAATATATCTTACTAAAAACAAGTAGAAACAAGCATAAGAACTCGATTTTTGTTGATGAATCGACGTGCTCAAAAAAAAAAAAAAAAAATTGTCACAAAGTTATTCCCTTCTTAAGATGCAAAGCAAAAACAATGGAAATTCGACAATGCAATATAGAGGAACAATATTGATCTATCATCTCTTATATATCCCATCTACGTGACAAAATGGGCTAATCAAGTATTATGTAAAATAAATAAATAAATAGAAGAAGCTGGAATAATTTATATATAAATTATAACTACACGTCACTTAGATATAGCCTAGGCAACTTTTGATTTGTGCACATTGTTTTCCTATCAGCTAATTTATTTTTACTATACAATTCAAGTATTCAACTGATTTGCAACAAAATATAACCCGAATTGACCATTTCTTACACAACCAAGATGAGATTGCTCCCTTTGATCTTTCAACTATCAGCTTTTGTATTTGGTTTACGTACATGGTGTTACTGTACTAGTGCATACTTCGGTACACACCAGCAACCAAGTATAGTATTATTTGTGAGCAGATGTAGATGACAATCAATGGATGGAGAGCAAGCGTAAAGATTGCTTCTACAGATACACTAGTCAATTTGCTTCAGAAAAGGTTTTGGCGCTTTCCAAGAGAACCTAAAATGCTGAGGTGTACATCTGAACTCATTTAATATGGATCTGCTTTCGCAATTTTTTTATTTACAACAGGCCAAACAGGCAAGACTAAGGTGGTGTTTGAGAGCTATTTTAAAGGTGCTTATGTACCTAAAACTAGCAGTTTTTGCCGAACACTTCAATGTCTGTATGTGCTTAAAAATAAGCAGATAAGCAATCTCAAACACCCCGCCAAAATTTAGCTCCAATGGGCTGACTACTCGAATCATTTTTGAAAACTGCCTACAGTATGCCAAGGTCTACAACCTTCTAGATTGCTTTATTATGCCAATAATCCCATTATGCCACTTGAGTGATACTTATATAGTTCTATTAGAGAGTAATGAAGATGGAAACTTAATACTACAATAATTAATGAGATAAAAAGGGAATCTTTGGTGCACCAAGGCTCCATGACTCTGCACGAACTAATAGTTCAGAGTCAAAGAAGGAACTTGTTTAAAAATGAAAGAGAAATGCTACATACAAATGCGTGAACTACACAGATGATATAATTTGAGGGATGTATGATTCTTACAGTATTAGGGTGATTTTGCACTATATCAACTGCTTCTTGGTTGCTAAGGTGCTCCCAAAGACCATCAGATGCAAATATGAGAAACCGATCGTCAGGTTCTATTTCATGCATAGATATTGTCGGGTCTGCGCTCAATATTGGCCTTCGAATAGGATCACGAAGTCGAAACTTAGCATAGAGGGGTTCCCTGTTAAACTCTGCTTTTTTAAGGTATACGTCCCCAATAGATCTAGATATCTGCAACAAAATTTCAAAAAACATAGACCAATGATATCACCAAAACTGACATGAAACATATTCTTAATTAGTAGTATTACTTTGACAATTTCAATAGAGTAGTGATATAAAGCATGCATCTCGAAAATATGGAAACAGCTAACATCAGTTGAAGACTCTTGTGGGAGCGGGCGATTTCAAATATAACGTATTATAGTATAAACGTTAACGGAACACTAACAACTGTACTTCTCACTTTTCGTCTAAAATTTGTTACTCTTTGACGGGCTATATTTTCATTTCCACATAAAATAGATTCAACAAACAGGCCTTCTGAAACGATTTAAAATAGACTGACACCTACGACTTACCCACGAACAGTCGAGATTCATGGGCGCTATGATAGTCACTACCCTATGAGACTTCTAAAAGGTTACCAGTTGAGATTCAACACTAGCCACAATAAGACAGACATTCCTAACAAGATAGATTGCCCATAACTGTGTATAGAAGCAAGGACCATACCTGTATAAGGCCCTTCACACGCCACACGTTATGTTTTAGAACTACAATATGAGGATCATCAGGATGCAAGCTATGGAGTTCTTGCCTAACAGACTCTATGCTTGCATTATGTTCTGTAGATAGTTGAATTGCAATAACCTCCCCAGTAGCCTTCATTGTCCTCCCCAAAACTGCACGCGAATCACCAGCATTTGCAATGTAAAGGGTTCCATTACAAATCACGCCAACTAAGCAACAAGATCCTACAGCAGCTAATTGTGGTTTCACGGACCACTGTTTAGCAACAATCGATAAAAAACCTTCTTCTGTAGCGTGAAATGCTTTCTGTATAACATCCACTGACATCGATTGTTCTTCTGTAGTAAACCCTACACAATCCCAATTACAAATAAGAATCGAACTTTAGAAAGAAACAAAGGGTTTCTAACATAAAATTCCAATATACTTTTTCATTGTCATGATTTATCTTTGTACTTTTTTTGTACATTTGAGTCATTTGTAAGCCTTGCCCACTTAAAAACGTCTTTTAAAACAGTATGTTTTTTAATACAGAAATGCTGCATTATACAAATATTGTGTAGGAAAAGCATTACGGGTTACAAAATGACCCAAACATGACACAAAACCATCTTTTTATGACTCGTATACAAAAATTATTACAATGACTAAAACAGGACAAATGAACGACTATGTTATTTAATGCAAAAAAAAAAAAAAAACACAAAACAACATTAGGTTGTTGACTTTAACTTGATCATTTAACTCACTTTTGAGATTCTGAAAAAGGTTATCATTGACATAACGAGAAGTTTCGGGGCCCCCATGACCATCATAAACTCCAACAAACGTTCCATACGGACCAGAATCAAGAAAGCTCAACGAGCCGGACTCAATCTGGCTTTGATCCTCGAGCAACATATTGGCTTGAACGACAGCCATAGAAAAGTCACCAGCCAAGTGGTGACCAGTGTCTTTATACCAAAGAAGACCATCTTGTCGGCCTGTTGCATCTGAACCGGTATAAGCATAATGGTCCGATGGTCGCCAACAGGCCTTTAAAAAGTTTATCAATGTTGATAACATCCCTCATCTCAATTTTCACCACAACTTACCGACAAGTTCTCAACATCCAAATACTTGGATGTAAAGAAACACTAATTTTTTGTTCTAATTTCCTGCACAAATAGGATCATATAATCAACAAATCATACATCATGACCAACCTAAGCTATTAGCTTATTTGATGGGCTTATTGGCTTATTTAAATATGAAAAAAGCCAATAAGCTCCTTCTTTATGGCTTATGAGCTTGAACTTATGGACTACAACACCATAAGCTCGAGTATATAATAATTTCTAGAAAATTAACACTAATTTTTAGAATTAAGAATCCAAAAAAAGTCAAACCCCCATAAATATATGAATTATTGAAAAACCCATTGAAGGAAAAAAAAAAATGAATACTTACAGTTATAAGTTAGGGTTTATGGGGAGCAAGTGAGTGATAGTAAATTAAAAAAAGAAGATCTGGATAAGTTTAGATCTGTAGATCCATTAAAGATCAAAACTTTGTAATAGTAAGTAATTAGATGTAGATATCTTTTTTCTTGTTTGTGACAGAGAAACAAAGAAAGAAATGGGAAGATGGAAGATAATTGATATTTATTTCTTTTTAAGAAAAAACTAATAGTAAGTAACTAGTCTTCTCTTTTCTTATTTTTATTTTTATTTCTTTTTAAGAAAAAACTAATGTGTCCTGATGGCTCTCTCTGAAGACAACAAGCTTGCTGTAGGAAATAGTCATGTAATGAATGGAGAGTGGGTGAACATCACTATGAGAAAGATAAACATTTTACTTTCAATGGATGATGATGCTGATTTGAAATCTTACTTAGATTATATTAATGTTGATTTTAAGTATGTTGAAGAGCAAAGATTAAATCTGTTTTCAAAATTTAACAAACTGAGTTTTGAATTAAATCAGTGTAGAGATGAGCTTCTTGCTTTAAAACAACCTAAACTTGAAAATGTCACACTTCAAATTCAAAATTCCGAACTTGTAAAACAAAATCAAGCTCTTCAGGAAGAACTTAAGAAAGAAAAGGCTGTCATTTGGAAATGGACTCAGAAGAACCCCAAAGTCTTTGACACACTGAGTCTCACACCCAGCACCAAAAAGGCTGCTCTGGGTGAAGATCAACTCACTGATGTGTCTGGGGAGAGTAGCCAATGAACAGCCTTTCTATCAGCTAACAAACTTTCTAGCAAAGAACTTGCACCAAAACCCAGTGATTGGATTGAAAGAGTCAATCCTGACAGTAAAATGCCTAACTTCAACACTGGAAGAATTTTGGAGTCTGAAAGTCAGGCCATTAAGGAAATGCTAGGAGTTACTGATGAACCCAGTAGTACTGAGTCCATCACTGAGTATAAGTCGGATTCACAATCAGGGAGCAGCACCTAGTTCTGATCTTGCACCATTAGTCTATCAACCTCACTCTCCAAAGGAGAAAACAAATCCAGGAATAACCATCCTGAAAGACCTGCCTCAGTACCTTCTGAAACCCACACACCTTCAGTATCCACTGAAGTGAAACCTGAAAGCACTGATTCAAAGTTTGATCAGTTAGCTGAACTTGTCAGGAAGTTGAGTGAAAAGATTGAGTCCACTGAAAAACAATCTGACTCAAAATCTAAACCAGCAACTTCCTCAAGTTCCTCCAAACCAAAACCCACATCCAGACCTTCAGTGAGATGTGAACTTTGCAATCATCCAAACCACTCCACTGATAATTGCTACAGAATCCTATTCTGCATGATATGCAAACAAGAGGACACTGTTGATATAAATAATGCGTAAAAACATTATTAATATTTATCGATATCCCTATGTTTTGACGAACACAAAATGTAAAATTTTAAACGTAAAATCATTACGTAAACAAGTATTTAGTGACAAAATATCATTACATCCAACTAAATTACTTAAGGTATGAATAAACAATTGCCTAATACATTTTATGATCAAAGGAAGGTTTATTTACTAATTACAAATTATATAAAATGGTATAAACATTTTATATATTTAGAAAAACACTTTTGGTAATTAAAGGAAAATGTTTAATTCATAATAAATAGATGAATTCAAATTTTTAACCAAAATCAATTAAATCTACACCAAATAAACTTTCCCCAGAAAAGACAAAACATTCAGACCGTTACAGGTGGGCGGCCCCCTTAATTATAAGGGGCGGCCCTCTTAATTTTAAGGGGGTCGGCCATGAATTAAGGGGGCCGGCACACGCTCCTGTGTCAGAATCTTTTGCCTATAAATACTGGTTCAAATCTGTAATTTTTCCTCACCTTTTGCACTAAAACTTTCTGTCCAAATCCTCTCAAACCATCCTCCTAAAACCTTTGATCATAAATTTATTAGTTCTTGTTTTCAAGTGATTCATTCTCTCATCATTCAAATTGCAAGAGAAGAATACTCCTTTATTATCAAATCAAGAAGTATTGAAGATTAGTTGTGTAGTTTGTATATATTTATTGTAAAGTTGTGTAGTGATTGTAATAAGTAGATCTAGGTGGGTTTGTGAATCTAGTATAGTAGAAGTAGTGGTGTGAAGAAGAAATAGTGAAGTTGTGTGAAGTAGTGAAGTAGTAGTGGTGTGTACAAGTTGTGAAGAAGGTGTGTCTAGTCGTGAAGAAGTCGTGAGACTGGTTCTAGCTACTATTAGAACTCGACATTTAGCTTTGTGTCGTAAATTGGTGTAAGCAAAAGTTGTGTAAGGTTTCTCCGCCACAAGGGAGTTTGTTGACATAGTGAAGAAAACTCTCGAGTACGTGACTTGGGGAGTGGAGTAGGGCGAAGAGGTGCTTCGTAGCCGAACCACTATAAATCCTTGTGTTGTGGTTTGATCTTTCTATCTCTATCATTTCTTTACTTTCATACTTACATTATAACTGTTTAGTTAGTTAGATTAAATTGTTTACATTGTGCAAGTGTTGAATTTCACATAAATAAGAATCGAAGTTTTTGAAAACAAAGTTTTTAAAATACTAAGTTGACGTAAAACTATTCAACCCCCGCTTCTAGTTTTCCACAAGGACTTCTGATCAAAACTCTCACTCTGCCTCTCTAAAAGCACAAGGTCTTTACAAAACACAAGGCTATCAATATGCCCCATCTTCCAAATAGAGACAGAAGGCTAAGCCTTTCTTGCCATGTCCTCACTGTGGGTTCAATGATCATCTACCTGATGATTGCGTGATGAACAATTGTTGTAACATCTGTGGAGACCCCACACATGATGACAGAGGACATGACAAGATCATTCAAGCAAGAAGAAACACCACTACCAGCACTTCTCAGTCAACTGATTCTTCAACTACCACAAAATGTAAAACATGTGGAAGCTCAGTTCACTCTACTTCAGATCATGATTCTTTAGCTAAGTTCAAAAAGTCCCTGAGGACTAAGCCCACTAGGAGGTGGGGTAACAAGAAAAACTAACTCAGTTTACTATTTTTGCATAAATACATCAGGGATCCTGCTTGGCACCTCGACAGTGGATGTTCAAGGAGTATGACTGGTGTGAAGAGTTATCTGCACAAATATGTAGAAGAACTAGGACCCAAAGTAGTATTTGGTGATAATTCATCAGCTCCCATCTCCTCTTATCAGCCTCATGAAGCAAAAGTCTCTCCATCACTCAGGCAGGACAAAGGCAAAAACATACTTACAACACCTGAACCTGAAATAGTGCTGAAGCCTGCTTCCACCTTAGTCAGACATGACCCTGATGAACCCATCAAAGTTCCATTTGAAATCAATGGAGTGATTCATCACCTCACTGACGCTGAAATTCAAGCTTATTTGGAAAGAGATGAGATACTGAAAAAGGTGGCTAAGGAAGAAAGGATTAGCAAACCTGCCCTTATAAAGGTTGTGCATGAAGAGGCTGAAAAGATTGGGTTGGACACTGAGGAACTGGCTAGTGGGCAAGCTGGTGCAGTCTTCAAAAAGGCTCAAGAGGAAGAAATGAGTGCCCTTAAAAAGCAAAGAGAACAAAAGCTCAGGAAGGTCGCTCAGATCAGGAAAACCAGGATTGAGAGGTATACGTGGGTGACGAAAGAAAAACTGAAACCCGAAACCATCACCGACATTCAGATTCATCGCAACACCAATCTTGCTGTTGTCACCGTCTTCAGGGGACCTGACCAAAGAGTAATGGATATCCACAAACCATTCAGGTTTGCTGATTTTGGCATCTCTGAACTGGATGAGCTTCGACCAATCATTTCCAAGAAGCAGAATGTAGTGGTTCCTGATCTCTTAAAGTCACTAAAGCTGAGGTACGAAAGACTGATGAATATGCCTGAAGCTCTTGGCATTCCCTCTCTACTTCCTACTTTATCTACTCAGACTGCTCCACCAAAGGCCTCCAAAAGGAAAAGGAAGCAAATTGAATTGGAGCCTGAGATCAAGGTCCCTGGGCTAGATTGTGACAGGTCTCTTCCTGAAGGAATCACCTTTGTGAACAACATGGTTCTTGAAGCACCTGAAAGAGGCTTGTGCTTCACTGATGAATATGGGAACCCTGCTTTCCAAAGATGGTCTGACATTTATAAGGTTGGGATTAAGGCGATGCTCATGTACCTCATGTTGGCTTCCCCTGTCAAGTGTGCTGATAATATAAGGTTCTGCCTGGACCTGAAAGCCAAGGTTGAGGAGCATCCTGACAAACATCTCCTGAGGTCAAATAAGACAAAGCTTGAAGCTCTTGGTTACCAACTGAAATCTGAATCTGCAACAACTATCTTTTTTTGTGTTTTTGTAACTTCATTAGGATCTGTACTAGCTATTAATAAACTTTGAAGTTCTTTTAAGTTTTCAGTGTCCTACTCAAATTACATTAACACTCAGTGAGAGATGAAGACCCTTGCCAACTCACACTGAATTATGAAACACTTAGGCTATTTGTATATCCAAATAGGGGAAGACTGTTGAGTCACTGAATTCCCCAATCTTCCTCTAACTAGGCTTTGAACATAAAATAACCTAAGTGTTTAATAACCGTTAAACACAAACATGTCACTGAGTGAACAGTAACTCAGTGAGTCATCTTCAAGATGCTTAGAACGAGCCTATGAAGAAAGGTTCACCATTCAGTGAGGCGGAACTCAACGAGTGGTATCTAAGCCAAGAAGAAGGTGATGTGTTCAGTGAGGATGACAATAACTCACTGAACCCCCAAGACTCCTCAACAACTATTGAAGTACTGAAGACTGAAGATCTGAAGACTGAAGAACGGACGGGACAAAGCGGAAAAGTTTGAACGTATCAACAGGTGTCCTTATCAACCTGAAGTCAAACTTTCCCTGAATGGCATTATGTCAGGATGGTGTCATCAATGTGCATCAGAAAGGCACATTGTCCTTTACCCAATATAGTCTATTATAACAAAGACAAAATATGTAAGTATTTTTTCTCTACTAGATAGGTCATTAGTTTGTCTTTATCAGTAACGTTGTAATTTACTTGTGTATAAATAGATAGCATAAGTGAGGAGTAAAGAGATAAGTTTGTGCAATTAATGCTTAGACATTCACAAACCACTTTTACTCCTCCAAAGAACGACACAGTCTCTGAGATTGCTCAGTGTGACCTTTAGTTGTCACTAAAACATTGTTTGGGTTTAGAGAGGAGTCAATACCATACTTGTCGTTTCAATCCCAAGCGTTATTCCGCAAACACTTGGGTATAATTCTTTGATTAACTTTTAATAAGAATTAAACGTTGAAAAATAATGTGTCTCTTTTCTTTACGTTTATCTTTGTTGTTAATCATTTATATCTTTGTCAAAAGTCATGGAACTTGGTTAGATTAACTCTTTAGTTAATTATAACTTAGCAAATGGGACCAACAGATTTGTGTCTTTCATGGATCAGGAGAGAAGAGAGTCGTTTGTTTCGTGTGTGTGTGTGTGTGTCTGTTTCTGAGGGTGAAGGTGGAGAAGAAAAGTGTGAAGAAACCTCTAGAATTGGGGGGCAAAATATTGGGAATATAACGGAACGGGAAAGGGGAAGAAACCGTAGGAGCACTGTTTCGTCAACTATAGCACTCCATTATTTGTGGAACCCGTTATTTCCGAGTTATAGTATATAGGATAATATTGTATCACTGTTCGGGCTATCATAATTCAGAGGTCATGTAGTAAACGTTTAAGGAGCTAGAACACTTTAAATCGTAAATCTAGCAACACGTCAATACATTTACCCAAATGAAACCCTTCACTTGAAATTCCCTACTAACGTATTACATTAGTAGTTTAAACATATATTTTGTACTTATAAGAGTTATAAATGAGACATATGGTTTTGTTGTATTTCGTTAATAATTATGGTCATGAATTTATATATAACACTTAAGTCATTGTTATGAATTAGGAAATTGGAAAAATAGTTTTTTAAGTTGCAAAAAAGGGTAAAATGGTCATAATTCCCGTCATTTGTGAAAACACTATTTTGATGGTCAAGTGTATGATTTTATATTATGGAAATGACGTTTATAAGTTAGTAATGAAGTTTGGTAAATTTGGTAAATTATCAAGTTTGGGAACTAAGATGAATGAGAAAAGATTTTGAATAAAAACCAAGTTTTGGGTCTAAACAGCCCGCTTGCACATGCCTCGTATTGCGTTTCTGGCTAAGCTTTCGTGACTTTTGATGTAAAACATTATTACAGACAACTTATGTGTTTTACACTTTTCATGATTCGGACTAGAAGGGCTTCAAAATCGTGTTTTAAAATCTAGACACCAAGCTTTTTACCATTTCAAGTATTTCTTTTAGTAACCTTAACTAGGCACAACTTTCAAATCACAAGCCCGATTTAGTTGATTCGAATTGCTACTTTTTTTTTTCTTTTTTTTTAATCTCCTCTATAACTATATGAATTCATTTAAGGTCTTAGTTTCATGGTTTTGTCGATTTTATAAATCTACTTGTTTTTACTAGTTTTCTAACATAAAGTTTCACATAAAATCAAAAGCAAGTTTTATTTATGTTTTGAGGTTGTGTACAACGTGATCAATATTACAAGCATATAATGAGTAGAAAAAACAATAGAATGAAGAAAAACATAATTATTCTTACACTTTTAGCCTTAATGAAAAAGGAAATCAAGAATAAGAACTAAGACAAGATCCCTAAACCTAATCTTCAACAAAACCCTAGGTTTTCAACTCCTTCGGCTCTTGGAATCACATCCAGCAGTGGTGGGAATAGCTCACAAAATTCAATTGCAAATCAACCATGGAATGAAGAAACTTATAACTAGGATCATGTAGAGCTTGACAAGAGCTTCAACAATGATATGTAACTTGTAACTTGGAAATCAAAGATGAGGAGTGTGTGATTTAAGGGTGTGTTCGTTTATGGTGATGGTATAAGTGAGGAGATAAGTTGCCGTTTATACTAAAATGAGGAGGTTAAGTTTCTTTGCTAATGTGGTTAGTAATGGTACACATATGTGCATTTTGGTTTTATGGTTCATCATGATACACATCTTTGCACA
Organism: Artemisia argyi; assembly: GCA_030686995.1. Taxonomy (NCBI): domain Eukaryota; kingdom Viridiplantae; phylum Streptophyta; class Magnoliopsida; order Asterales; family Asteraceae; genus Artemisia; species Artemisia argyi. Next base: position 135,201,099 of record CM060702.1, read on the forward strand.
AAGGTTCTATGGTTTATTACCAAGCTAACAAAGCTTGGTGATTCTCTATCGTGTCAACCACATAAAAATGACTAGGTTTAGTTTTGATAATATCTTGATTTACGGAGTAAGTTTTAGTCCTGGTAATTACTAACGCTAGTATTTAAATCGCGAAACTTAAAATCGGGTAAAAATATAAAACTTCTAAGAAATGTTAAAACTTATCAATATATTCTATAAAAGTATATTAAATGAGTGATAAGTTAATGGAGCGTGTATATGTTGTTAAAACCTGAAAACGTAGGTTTAAAACGCGTAAAACGTAAAACATACGAAGTTTACGTAAAAATAGAAAAAGTGAAATGTGATTTATTAAATATAATCATAATGGTCCTAAAAGGCTTGTAATGTGTAAACTGGGTCTAGTCTAGTGTTGGCTGGTGTTAAATGTACGTTAAGTCTAAAACCGGAAGTGTTAAATAATCAAGGGATGATTTTATGGTCAAATGGGGAGGCAAATAAGTTGACTTCTAAAAATATATAAGTGCTTAAACATCTTAGAAAATGCGATGCAGATATAGGTCAAGTCTGTGTATAAGTAAAAATGCTTAAAACATGAGTTTAGGCTCGTAAAACACATGGTCTATTTGGTAACATTTGAAATTAAAATTTAAAATTCTTGTTATTGATTTTAAGTGGACTAGAATTTAATCAAATGTGATAAAAATACTCAGAGTCGGTTTTTGTTATGCGCGGGATAACCTAACGGTTATATTTAAAGTAAAAAATTGTACACAATTTTAGGATAAAATGTTTATGTTTTGAATAAATATTAACATGAAATTTTCGAGTTGTTACAGTCTTAAAAGGAATTCGGGGATGGGATTCAGTTCGTTTGTTCTACAGACGTATGTTCTTATGACTATCGTTCATCCGACAGACGTATGTTCTTGTGACTAGATTTGATGGGCAAACTTTCCCATTCTCGAGCATAGCCCTCAAAAGACCTTTAGCTAGTTGATTCTAACTTAATCCCACAACTCATCAAAAAAGAAATGTCATGAGATTAAGCTGAATCAGTTTGAGTAACAATTTGCTTCTAGCTTGATTTTCGCAACTCATCAAACAAGAACTGTCACTAGATCAAGCTAGGAAAGAAGTTGTTTGATGGAGGTCTTTTGAAAGTTTGGCTCGATTATGGAATTGCTTACACTATTAATTATTAGACCATGAATAGATGATGGTAACATTAACATCTTTATTGTTAATTGAATTGGGGAACTGAAAAAGAAGGATTAAGAAGTTATAAGTGTTATTGATCTTAAGCGGTGTTTGGGTACACGTTTTAATGTATAAACAACTTCTTGTTAGAAATGGAAAGAATATATTTATCCCAGATGAATATATATACAACCTGGATAATTATTGTTTATGAAAATATTATCATATTCTAGTTTCCTCATCATTTTTATTTCATTATGTTACTCTATTCTCATTATCAACGTGCATATTCTGTTTAGTATGAACGTATATGACCTATCGGCATTTCTATGAGTACCAGTTGTGAAAGACGTTCTTTGTACACTAAGGGGGCGTTTGGTTCGCTGGAATTTGGTGTAATTCGTTGTAATTGTAATATGTATTTTATTACAATCCTGTTTGGTTGGCATGATAGATGTAATTGTAATTCAAATTACATTACATTCCTTGTTTGGTTTGCAAGGAAATGTAATTGGATTACAACCAATTACGTCCAGTGATGTAATCCAGATTACATAGCAAACTTGATGGAATGTGTTGAATTACGTTGGAATTCATATTTTTAAAAGTTAAATATCGTTATTTATCTTTCAACGTTATTATTAATTATTATTAATATGTTATTTAATAATAATAATAATAATAATAATAATAATAATAATAATAATAATAATAATAATAATAATAATAATAATTATTATTATTATTATTATTATTATTATTATTATTATTATGGGATAATTGGTAAAATAGCCCAGTTGCCCTAAGTCTAGGCATATTTAGCTCTTTTTTGAAAAATTCCCGTTTTAGCCAGGTTGCCCTAGGCAACTATTTGCATAGCCAACTACAGAGTGCCATGTCGGGGCAATTTTCGTGTGTTTTGGGCAACTTTTTTGTATTTTGGGCAACTTGAGAACACTTGTCATCTTTCGGTTGGCTGTACGAAAGTTGCCCAAGGCAACCTAGGCTAAAACGAGAATTTTTTAAAAAAGAGCTAAATATGCCTAAACCTCAGGGCAACAGACCATTTTGGTAATTTTCCTTATTATTATATATATATATATATATATATATATATATATATATATATATATATATATATATATATATATATTAAAGCAAGACAGCCTTGCCGGCTTTTTTTCATTTAATATTCAAAAATTCTTTATAATATTAGGGATAATTTCATATTTACACAATTTAAATTTCAAAATTCCATATTTACCCAAAACACAAGTTTTTAGTGCACAAGTACAATGCTTTTAAAGCATGTGTTGGGGAAATATGGAATTATAGTGTCACACCCCCAAAATCGGGTCCAGCGGAAGCATACATGCAGCTGGGGTGTAACTCAATTGGTATTACAGCACTAGTTCAAAAATGGTTTGCATTTGAATCATTTAGAATAAAATAGTTATATCAAAATGTTGAATTTACATTGTTAAAAGTAGTGCGGAAGTAGGCCATTAAAATAGTTAAAAACGGTCCCCAAATGATTAAATCAGAGTCTTCTATGACCATGCCATGCCCTGCCAAAACCTCCAGTAGCGTGCCATTGATTAAAACCTGAAAATACATACTAAAGTGTCAACACGAGGTTGGTGAGTTCATAGAGTCTTGTGAAAAAGAATGTAATGCATTGAAATGAAGATTTCCCAGCAAAGGCATCGTAAATCCACTCAGTTCCAAGTCCCGCCATAAGAGACTTGTAACCTGTGTGTTTACAACCCACTGCCAAATGTAATATGTTTGTAATAAATCAGTCATAAGATTGTTGCAAAGACATAGTAATTCTGTAGTAATAGTGGTGGAAAAGTATTGTAATTCCATAAGTAATTTTTGTATGCACAATAGCCACAAGTATAAAGTGAACCGACATAAATGTCAAAAATGCTACATTGTCCCTTAAGCTCATGACCCCGAAGCTAGACTTTGTAATGCCCCAACAGAGTGTTTACCAGACACTCACTTGATAAGACATGAAATGCATTCGTCCCGTTGGAGCAACCCAAACACGAATGGAGGCGTCACCCTCAATAGATCTATTCACTCACTCTCGCTTAGTACTTGAAATTAACGGTCCATGATATTGAAAAGGGGACTTGTTATGAAGTGGTAGTAAGGCAACTTAAGCAATGTATGGAATTTGTAATACTTGGGCATGTACAAAAATCGTTGCTGCAATGTATTCTCCCCCATGGGATTTGAAATCGTATAAAAGTATAACACGAGTATTTAAGCATGTATCTCCCCCAAAGAGTTTGTAAAGTAATGAAACCAGTAAAAGTGGGGCTATGACTCACCTTAACTGATGAAACTGTGATGAAATGAAATGAACACCAATGAACAATTAGCTGCCGCAACCCAATATGATGGTACCATGAACATGTAATGAGCTGAAAAACAAGGCGCGCACACTAGCCGCAACCTAATATGAATGATGTACGATCTACTTTAGATCATGAAATGATGTTATGAATGTCCATGCACATGCTTCCTATACCACTCTACTCGTTGGAAAAACACTTGTTTTATCAAAATATATAATCCAAGAATTTGGAAAAATATTGCTATTAGAAAATATAATAAGCTAGTTGTAATATATATATACTTATATATATAACGTATGTTTCCATGTTAGTGTTGAAATACTCGGGTTGTAATCCTTGAAATATCGCCTTGAAATGATGAAAATATACTCGTAATAACTAATACTACATTAGTTATAAAGCTTGGTACTTAATATTATTTCTAGCTTATAAAAGTACTTCGTAGTTTTTGTGTCACTTTTTATTAAAAGTTGTCAAATATAAAATGGTTTTAGCCGATATTCAAACGTGAATATCTTTGTCGTTACTTGTCCGTTTTACTTGTTCTTTATGTCCACGGTTACGTCTTAGTATGTAGTAATATATTTTGGAAAGCTCGGCTCCTCCGGGTTACGTCTAAAGTCTCTTTTTGTCCATTGAAAAACGTCCAACAGCAAACAAAATTTCCAGAAAATACTTTTCGTCAACAATCTTGCAAAAATCATAACTCCTTCGTTATAAACTCGTTTTAATCCGTTCTTTCGCCTACGGATTCGTTTTTGAAAGTATTTTCTAAAATTTTTGCCAAAGTTTCCTTGGTGTTTACTGATTTTCCAGATTTTTACAAAACGGGACAGCATGTCCTAAACATGTTCCAAATCAAGTTTTCAAGGTTTAAAACTAATTTCTACCATCACCAAACCTCTTGTAATCACCACATAGCTAATCTAATCCTACCATACACCTTCTCAAGGTGCCATGGACTCCTAACCAAGTTATTATAGCAAGGGGATTCATAACTAAAAAATTAGGGTTTGTATGTTTCATTTTAGATAAAATAAAGGGTGGTATAGCTAGTTGTACATGGTTTTTAGCATGATACTCATGAAATACATGTAAATATAAGATGATCCATGTAAAAATAAAGTTGATAACTTACTTGATAAAATGAGATGATTAGATGATGATTATGCTTGGATTTCTTGTGTTTTTCTTGATTGATTCTTGATTAGACAAGTAAAAGGAACAAGTTTGGTGTTATAACTTATGAAAAATGATCACTTGATCTTGATATGGTGGTTTGGTCGTGGCTTAGGAGGAAGAACAAGAGAAAACTTCATTTTTGATTTATAAAAATAAGTATCAAAGTTTTAAATGTGTTTAAGTATGAAATATCTAAATTCCATGGCATTTTGGTAAATAAAGGGACAAGTTGAAGTAACATTGGGATGGGGGGCTGCACATGTGTGAAAATTAGAAGAGTATGTAGTAAGCTTGGTGTTATATGGTTCACGGAGTCGGTTTTGGTTCCGTTAATCGCAAACCGTAAAGTTTTAAATCGCGAAACGTAACTCTGGGTATCGTAAAAATATGGAATATGAAATAATGACTAAACTTGTCAAAATAGAGTTATAAAAATGTTAAAATTATGTTGGGTACAAGTATTGAGTGTTCGGGTGATTATTGTTTAGTTTTCACGAAAACCGTCGTAATATTCATACGCGTACGTTATAAATAAAATAAATTTCCAAAATACTGGGTAACTGAATGTTATAACTTTTATGATGTTAAAATGGATATAAAAATATGTCGGGACCATTGTGGGAATATTTAGATATATTCGTCGTGTATAAACCGGGTGTTAACGTTTACTATAAATACTTATACGTAAAAACGTTAAATGTACTGAATATAGAAATTTGAAAATCCTGAGAGTGGTATAACATGAAAATGCTGTTATGATGATATGCAGACTATCTCCAGTCCGTATGCAGTGTACTTAACACTAATGAAATGAATTCGCACCTAAACCAATCCGGTTACGCGAATTTGAATACCCGTAAACTAAATTTACGATGAAATGAGTAATGCAAGTGAATAGTGAAAACTTTTCCGGAAATGAATAGTGTTCGATGAATAGTAAATTTCCCAAAAGTTTCTCAGAATATCAAACTGACCTCGAAAATGATGAATAGTGTTTTGATAAATAGTGATTTATGAATAGTAAAAAGTCGAAGTTTCGGAAAATGACCTGAAATGGTAAATGACGCGAAATGGTGAGTTGTGACATTCTTCCCCTCTAAAAGGAACTTCGTCCCGAAGTTCAGTTTATGTTGGTCTCTGAAAACATATTGGTGAAAAGGTGATGATATTCTAGAATTCCAGCGAACTCTAACGATAGGAATTCGACTCTGCTTCTACTGTTTGACCACACAGTCCATGATTTCTACTTGTTCTCCTGCAAGGTTTATGTTTGACTTTGGGTTGGATTCCTTTCCAAATGGGATTATGAGTGACTAATCTGAAAAGATGATAGTACATGGTTGTGTAATCCTGTTGTTCTCTAACAAGGCTCAAGTCTGACGGCCACTAGGCCTACTCTGTCTAAAATATTACATGGTCCAGTGTATATCGGGTTTAACTTCCCAAGTTTTCTGAATGGTATCATGCCTTTCCTAGGCAGAACTTTCAACATAACTCTACCACAAACTTGAAATCCTAAGGGTTTACACCTTATCGAACTTGTAACTGATTCTTGATTTTGTAGGAAGTTCCTGGTTATTTCATGAATACTTACTGGACTAATGAGCTGGGCTTTTCTAAATTTCAAGCCGTCATTGGAGGTTGGCACTTCGACCATAGAGTGCCTCATAAAAGTATTTCTTACAACATATATGTCTTGTATAACTGTAGTTTGGAGAAAAATACATTTGAAAGTGAAAGTATTAAAAGGATAAAATAGTCAAGTATGTATGTCTGCACAAAGGCATAGGTGTCTAACATGTTTGGATAAAGTCTATTGGTGAGGACATGTTCAATCTATAGTCTCTGTTAAGAGGTTGGATTTATCTCTATGGTGTTGCTTAGTGAGCACTCGTTATTGAAAATAATCCTGTAATTCAGTCAAGCCAATACTTTCTAGATGGTGGAATTTTGGTGACCAGGCCAATGATAGGGGTTCGAATTGTTTTGTGATATCCTGAGATTTATGTTGAGTTTTGAACGGTCTTAATGTACCGAGAGATTCTCCTTATAGATGGTATGGAAAGTCTTTCCTAGGGAGGTCATTGATAATATCCACTTATCAATATAGGGAGTAGTGTGCGATGAGTGGCATAGGAATCCATAAAGTGTCAGCTAATTCTATATATATATGGGGATGGGGAAAGGTAATGATAGTGATGGTGAGAAGGGAAGAGACTGTGACAACTGCAACAAAATGAGATTGTGATAAAAGAAAATACCGTGATGTAAGTGTATCATGCATAGACGTGAATGTTCATGAAATGAAATGATCAATTGACATACTTCCAAGTGGCGGTTCATGAGGTGATGAAAAGTATGAATGTTCTGACAACGAGGGTATACTCACACATGCATGAATGAAACATTTGGAAAATGAGTTGAGAATTTATTACAGACAGAATTGTATTATAACCATTCTCAGTGTTGCAAAATTCATTTCTGAGTCAGACATAGGTGGTCAGCCTATATCTCACTATCCCGGGTTGAATATAGATGACCAGTCTATATTCCACCGAGGTTCCATGAATTTTGAAATACTCAGCTCAGTCATACTAAGACTATGTCCTTCACAAATACCAAGACGTTCCGAAAGACAAAAGCAAATGACCAAACTCGAGGTCAAATGATGAAACTATGCAAGGAAAAACATAATGCGGTGACATATATGATACGTGAACATGCTTATATGAAAGACAATTATAGTAATCAACTATAATAAAAGAATATAATATATCAGATAATGAGACACAAATCTCATCACCTATGTCAGCAACTAACCACAAATGAGGCTTCAGCTTGGCAGGCAGGCACGTGACGGTCATAGGGTTAAGTTTTCTTGAAAGTAGCTATAGTCTAGGTTTTAAAAACACTTAGTTCGCTATAGCCAAAGCTCTGATGCCAATCTGTCACACCCCCAAAATCGGGTCCAGCGGAAGCATACATGCAGCTGGGGTGTAACTCAATTGGTATTACAGCACTAGTTCAAAAATGGTTTGCATTTGAATCATTTAGAATAAAATAGTTATATCAAAATGTTGAATTTACATTGTTAAAAGTAGTGCGGAAGTAGGCCATTAAAATAGTTAAAAACGGTCCCCAAATGATTAAATCAGAGTCTTCTATGACCATGCCATGCCCTGCCAAAACCTCCAGTAGCGTGCCATTGATTAAAACCTGAAAATACATACTAAAGTGTCAACACGAGGTTGGTGAGTTCATAGAGTCTTGTGAAAAAGAATGTAATGCATTGAAATGAAGATTTCCCAGCAAAGGCATCGTAAATCCACTCAGTTCCAAGTCCCGCCATAAGAGACTTGTAACCTGTGTGTTTACAACCCACTGCCAAATGTAATATGTTTGTAATAAATCAGTCATAAGATTGTTGCAAAGACATAGTAATTCTGTAGTAATAGTGGTGGAAAAGTATTGTAATTCCATAAGTAATTTTTGTATGCACAATAGCCACAAGTATAAAGTGAACCGACATAAATGTCAAAAATGCTACATTGTCCCTTAAGCTCATGACCCCGAAGCTAGACTTTGTAATGCCCCAACAGAGTGTTTACCAGACACTCACTTGATAAGACATGAAATGCATTCGTCCCGTTGGAGCAACCCAAACACGAATGGAGGCGTCACCCTCAATAGATCTATTCACTCACTCTCGCTTAGTACTTGAAATTAACGGTCCATGATATTGAAAAGGGGACTTGTTATGAAGTGGTAGTAAGGCAACTTAAGCAATGTATGGAATTTGTAATACTTGGGCATGTACAAAAATCGTTGCTGCAATGTATTCTCCCCCATGGGATTTGAAATCGTATAAAAGTATAACACGAGTATTTAAGCATGTATCTCCCCCAAAGAGTTTGTAAAGTAATTAAACCAGTAAAAGTGGGGCTATGACTCACCTTAACTGATGAAACTGTGATGAAATGAAATGAACACCAATGAACAATTAGCTGCCGCAACCCAATATGATGGTACCATGAACATGTAATGAGCTGAAAAACAAGGCGCGCACACTAGCCGCAACCTAATATGAATGATGTACGATCTACTTTAGATCATGAAATGATGTTATGAATGTCCATGCACATGCTTCCTATACCACTCTACTCGTTGGAAAAACACTTGTTTTATCAAAATATATAATCCAAGAATTTGGAAAAATATTGCTATTAGAAAATATAATAAGCTAGTTGTAATATATATATACTTATATATATAACGTATGTTTCCATGTTAGTGTTGAAATACTCGGGTTGTAATCCTTGAAATATCGCCTTGAAATGATGAAAATATACTCGTAATAACTAATACTACATTAGTTATAAAGCTTGGTACTTAATATTATTTCTAGCTTATAAAAGTACTTCGTAGTTTTTGTGTCACTTTTTATTAAAAGCTGTCAAATATAAAATGGTTTTAGCCGATATTCAAACGTGAATATCTTTGTCGTTACTTGTCCGTTTTACTTGTTCTTTATGTCCACGGTTACGTCTTAGTATGTAGTAATATATTTTGGAAAGCTCGGCTCCTCCGGGTTACGTCTAAAGTCTCTTTTTGTCCATTGAAAAACGTCCAACAGCAAACAAAATTTCCAGAAAATACTTTTCGTCAACAATCTTGCAAAAATCATAACTCCTTCGTTATAAACTCGTTTTAATCCGTTCTTTCGCCTACGGATTCGTTTTTGAAAGTATTTTCTAAAAATTTTGCCAAAGTTTCCTTGGTGTTTACTGATTTTCCAGATTTTTACAAAACGGGACAGCATGTCCTAAACATGTTCCAAATCAAGTTTTCAAGGTTTAAAACTAATTTCTACCATCACCAAACCTCTTGTAATCACCACATAGCTAATCTAATCCTACCATACACCTTCTCAAGGTGCCATGGACTCCTAACCAAGTTATTATAGCAAGGGGATTCATAACTAAAAAATTAGGGTTTGTATGTTTCATTTTAGATAAAATAAAGGGTGGTATAGCTAGTTGTACATGGTTTTTAGCATGATACTCATGAAATACATGTAAATATAAGATGATCCATGTAAAAATAAAGTTGATAACTTACTTGATAAAATGAGATGATTAGATGATGATTATGCTTGGATTTCTTGTGTTTATCTTGATTGATTCTTGATTAGACAAGTAAAAGGAACAAGTTTGGTGTTATAACTTATGAAAAATGATCACTTGATCTTGATATGGTGGTTTGGTCGTGGCTTAGGAGGAAGAACAAGAGAAAACTTCATTTTTGATTTATAAAAATAAGTATCAAAGTTTTAAATGTGTTTAAGTATGAAATATCTAAATTCCATGGCATTTTGGTAAATAAAGGGACAAGTTGAAGTAACATTGGGATGGGGGGCTGCACATGTGTGAAAATTAGAAGAGTATGTAGTAAGCTTGGTGTTATATGGTTCACGGAGTCGGTTTTGGTTCCGTTAATCGCAAACCGTAAAGTTTTAAATCGCGAAACGTAACTCTGGGTATCGTAAAAATATGGAATATGAAATAATGACTAAACTTGTCAAAATAGAGTTATAAAAATGTTAAAATTATGTTGGGTACAAGTATTGAGTGTTCGGGTGATTATTGTTTAGTTTTCACGAAAACCGTCGTAATATTCATACGCGTACGTTATAAATAAAATAAATTTCCAAAATACTGGGTAACTGAATGTTATAACTTTTATGATGTTAAAATGGATATAAAAATATGTCGGGACCATTGTGGGAATATTTAGATATATTCGTCGTGTATAAACCGGGTGTTAATGTTTACTATAAATACTTATACGTAAAAACGTTAAATGTACTGAATATAGAAATTTGAAAATCCTGAGAGTGGTATAACATGAAAATGCTGTTATGATGATATGCAGACTATCTCCAGTCCGTATGCAGTGTACTTAACACTAATGAAATGAATTCGCACCTAAACCAATCCGGTTACGCGAATTTGAATACCCGTAAACTAAATTTACGATGAAATGAGTAATGTAAGTGAATAGTGAAAACTTTTCCGGAAATGAATAGTGTTCGGTGAATAGTAAATTTCCCAAAAGTTTCTCAGAATATCAAACTGACCTCGAAAATGATGAATAGTGTTTTGATGAATAGTGATTTATGAATAGTAAAAAGTCGAAGTTTCGGAAAATGACCTGAAATGGTAAATGACGCGAAATGGTGAGTTGTGACATATAGTATTTAAGTTAGGTATATATGGAATTGCCCCATAACATTAATATGAAAATTGATTTGTATGCCTATTACCTACTCCTAAAATTAGACCTAAAGATATGATTGATGCATTTGTAAAATTAATTGGTGGAAAATGATGAAAGAGAAAAGATGTATGACACTTGTCAAAAAATGAATAGTGTAAATTTATTAGTAGGTTTCATTGTTAGGTCTAAATATCATAACTCTATTAATATACTTTGGGCTTACTAATGGGATGCGTTTAAACAGGCTTTGGGCGCTGATTGCTTTGGCTCGACTAACATGCATGCTTTTCTGTATGTCGTAGCATATTGAATGTTTAGTTTATATGTAAAAAACTTATTTCAGTTTGGGGTTGCTCCTACAATTCCACTATACTAAACCAATGTTGTACGACAACTACCAATATAGCTTGACACAATATTTATTTCAAACAAATATAACACATGTCAGCCAAAAACATACCACGATCTCACAACGAGAAGCCCCGCCGCAAAGCCGACCATTTCAAATTTAATATTCCAAGATTCATTATTATATTTCTACAATTAGGCCCATTATCTTAGCCCACGTTGTGGCCAAATTAAGTAGTCTGTTTGTTTCAATTGTTTGGCCTACTACGTTAGCGTAGTTCACATATAAGATTGTCCCAACACAATTATACATCAAATCGTACCTACAAATTATATAAAACCAACTTGCACAAAAAGTATCACAAACCAATAAAAAAAAAATGCCCGCTGCAACGCAGCGGGTACTTCCTACTAGTTGTTGTTGTTGTTGTTGTTGTTGTTGTTGTTGTTGTTGTTATTATTATTATTAAAGTTTTTTCTGAATTACATTATGTTATGAATCAACCAAACACATTGACAGATTTCAAAAACATTCTGTGAACCAAACGCACCCTAATCCTTTCATTTGCCGCTAGCGTTTTCGCTCTAAAATTACACATATACCCCTTATTATTTATTTAAACATATTTTATGTTCATGTGTACATGTATTTTTACGTCATTTTAGACTTTATAATTACAGTTAGAACTACGTTACCAAACGCTTTTATTAAACAAACAATTACTACTAATTGCTTACATGTGTCTTTTCCATGTAGTTGGATAGTTTCGGATTAAGCTTATACTATTAAACTAAAATGAAGATATGTTTAGAAAACAAAAATGCGGGTATGTCGTCCCCCAAATATGCACATACATGTATTATATATATATATATATATATATATATATATATATATATATATATATATATATATATATATATATATATATATATATATATATATATATATATATATATATATCAATGTTGCAAAAATCGTGAATCGGTACTGAGGCGGTCGGGGGGCGATTAGCGATTTTTTACCGATTAATCGGCCGATTTTTGTGACTCGGCCGATTAATCGGCCGATTTCCGTGTAATTCTCTCCAAGGTCGCAGACCGATTAGCGATTACTCGCCGATTAATCGGCCGATTCGGCCGATTTTTGCAACACTGATATATATATATATATATATATATATATATATATATATATATATATATATATATATATATATATATATATATATCCCATTGAAAACGGCGTCGTTTTCCTAGCTGGGTTTCCCGCCAAAAATAACCGGGCTAACAAAGCCCAACCTCCTGGCCTTTATACCTCACCCCTTATGATCCAATAGGTTTTATACGGAGTAATAGATTATGCTACTTGCCTTCTTCCAGAGTTTTCTACACACATCCACACACACCTAACCAACGGCACACACATCAACCATCGATTATCCATAGGCCTGGTTTTGATTGTCGGGTGTTATCTTTCTTGGGACTGAGTTAATAATTACAGCTGAATATGGTGCAAGAGCTATGGAGCAGTTATGGTTTTGATTTTCTTGGAGTTTTCAGGTACAAATCTAACTGGTATATATTCATAACTATATTTATATACTTTAGATCTTTGATGTCAATTAGGGTTTGGTGATTGCTTTTTAGGGTTCTAGAGAAAAAGTGGGGGAGGGTGCGGACAAGGAATATGGAGAGGATGAATTCGATGAGGGGTAGCGGGAAGAGGAGTTTGGAAGGTGGTGGTGCTGAAGATGACCAGCAGCAACCCGAGCGAAAAAGGCCCGTTTTAGCTAGGTATGGACTAATCAATAATTGAGATATGGTTTTGTGGTGGTTAGTTGTTATGTAAAATATAATTGAGTAATTGTGTTGAGTTTATGTAGTTGATTGTGCATTTGTGCTGCTATTGCTTATATTGAGTTGGCTATTTAGGTATTCAATATATAAGATTTTTCTATTTTGAGTAATTGTGTTGAGTTTATGTACGTGGTTTGTCTATTTTTGTGCTGCTATTGCTTATGTTGATCAGTTGATTTGGATTAAGAGGTAATTTGATAGTGTCATTAAGCAATAGGTACAACGTTTTGTATCTTGGGACTTGGGCTACGTTTCGATGATAAGGGAGATTTTTACTAGGAAAGGATGATAACAGAGTGGTTTAAGTGTGATTAAAAGCGTTTTTTGGTTGTTGACTCCGCTGAAATAGTGAGAAAGAGCCTTATAAGGATGTTTTTCTAACAACTTAGGTACCCTTGGTGCACACTAGGCAAGTGCTATATATGTTGGCCATGTGTAACCAATAACCATGATGAAAAAGCAAGTATATCATGAACGAAGGTATAAGGTGACATATCACCATTTGATACAATTAGAGGTCACTTCATGTTTGATTAAAGGTATATATATTAAACCATATATTCTTCACTGGGTTTGATGCTTGCGATGAAAATTGTTCATATATATTAATTCATAACAAAAGCCTGTGAAACAAGAAAAGGTAATGTATACATCGCTCTTGGAATAGCAACCCAAGTATGGGGCTGCTTTATAATGGTTAATACGTCGCTGTGGGGCTATTTTACCACTCTGTGTTGTTTGCGTTTATCATGTATTGTGTGTTGTCTTCATTTACAGGCTCCTGTACTATGGATGTTGCTGGCTCAAGTAGTTTTGTGTCAAATGAAGCTATTGAAGATGTTTAGCACGTGTCTTTTGCCGGTAATATTACTTACGACATTACATGTATGTTTATAGATGTTTTTGTCATGTTATTTGTTTTCAGCCCTATATATGTTCCGTGCAGAACTTACGTTTCATTTTTTGCTGTTCTGTTCCAGCGGCAGGTTTGTCCCTTACCAATGAATGAATACTGGAACAACATGTTGTGCTTTACGGTTAGGCTTTGGTTTTCAATTCGGATTAGTCATATTCTGTGTATTTTAGATGGCCTTCAGATGTCTGTTATAATTGAGTACGCTAATTTGTGCTATGTTGTTATTGTTACAGCTGAAAACACTAAAAACAATGAACTTTTTACACTAGGGGTGGACGATGTTCATTTAGATTGTTGTGCAACTACTATCCAATCTCGCACGTCCACAGGTGCTTACCAACGTAAGTTGTGGGAACCTCAATTTTAGTGTATTTTTTTTCTTCCTTTTTCCCAATAGTGATACTACGATTATTTTTTCAGTGACAACAGATGCCTCTCATTCCAGTTGTCATGCGACGACTTCACAATCACAGGTGTTTGTGGATGCGTATCAATGTATGTTGAATATTTATTGGCCAGTGTTACATACTTATATTATTCTGGTTTACATTTCCGACCGTTGATACCATTTCATTGGAACTTTTACAGCGCCGATCGATGTTCCTGCAGGTAATTCTATGCGTAGGTACAAGTATCAATGTATGTTTGTAATTTTATGGCATATAAGTTTTTGAAGATATCCATCGCGTACGCAGTATGGTTATGCTATAATCAACTTCTTTCTATTGTTGTTTGTAATAAGTGTGAATGGTATTGCTGCAGCGGGAATGCCTTCTCCACACCCCTCGTTTCATACGTCCACCAAATCCATGGGTGCACCTATGACACCTGCTATTGGTGCACCACAAACAAATTCGACGCGTGCTCGAACCAACAACACGATTCCACTCCATGGTAGGCGTACACGCACCTGAAGAGGTACAATTGTTGCCTATTCATTATTAGTGTTTACGTGGCTTATTCAAACTTATATTGAAATGTTAAACCAAAAAATTACATGAACATACTCAAAGACGTTCTTCATAGTCCCACTCAACTTACAGATTTTATAGACACAAATCACATGTCATCGTTTATACAACACTTTTCAAGCTTACACCCAGTGCTAACTTCCCCGTGTACGTTAACATATGTAAAGAAATACTAGAAAGTGATATTTTCATGTGTGCAAGTTATGCAAACTCGATTTACATTAGTAATAAGGAGGTAAAATACCAGAATCTACCTTGAATGTAAGCCATTTATAGTGGGTTAGAAGCAAATATTCAGATTATTACAAACAGATACCAGTCAGGATAATATCTCTTGTAAAAATTATGTTTTGAGCTTAAACACGGTAACTAATACAATTAAGCGACAAACAACATCTGAGGTGCATTTTATTAGTACAAGTTTTAAAATTTATAAACACGAATTATCCGATTATTATTTAGCACATACGAGCAAGTATACTCGTCCGGTGTAATAAAGGTGGGTAAGTCGAGATCGTCCCAAGGGATTTGGTAGTTTTAGTAATTAGAAAAACGTTTGATAAATAAGGGTTGTCAATCCAAATTTATGTAAAAGCTTAATGTAAAAGAAACACAATAAAAACTAAACATATACTTATGTATAATTCCTTGATTGGTAAATAGGAGTATCGTAACAATTTGAGTACGAAGTTTGGTGTAAAACTTGTTATGATGCGCAACTAAAAATGAGTAGTTATACAATTCATGTTGTATGTCATGTTTTCACTACTACTAAGAATTCTATCAACTAAATGACTCCTTTCGGACATATCAAATTAATATGACAATCCTATAAACACATGGTTGTTTAGAAAAACAATTCTTTTCTTATGAATTCCTACGAATCCTTTAGGTCCTTTTTTCGTGATGAAATCGTTTCAAATCTATTTTAACAAGTAAATAAGATGGTTGTCAAGCATCCTATTCCATACTAATTTGGTGTATTAATATTCTGGAATAAAAACAAGTTGAAAATCCTTTCGGACCTATTTTTCAAGAAATTGTTTTTACCGAAAAATTAAGCAAGAAAAGATGTTAAATCAACAAACTCATAAAAATAGATATGTTTTCATGCATCACCTTTTTCATAAGATAATACTCCATTTACCAATCATATCATATACACAAGTATATCACAAATTACTCCATAACAATCATAATAAAACACAAGTAAATAAGAAAACTTTCATAAAACTTAAAGTAACAATTGTTCATTATAAGTATCAAGGTGTACCTAGTCTTGAAATTACAATGAGAAAACTTTGTGGAACTATAGAACCCACACTCCTCCAATTGCTCACCAAAGTAAGTAAATAACTCCACACTCGAACCAATGCTTGAGACTTTAACTCAACACGTTCTGGACGTTTTTACAACACTTTGTAAACTTTCAGGCAATATAAGATAAGCTAACAAGATTTGGTGTAATACTAAGTTAGATAATGGTGGTACAAGTATCTCTAAGTCCTAAGTGCTCATTATATAGCTTAATGACACTTATGCTTCAAGTAAAAACGTCCCTCCACAGTAAATAAGTAACAATGATCAGCCACAAATGATTATGGGGAGTAAATTCGCCAATTAATGCAAAACTTGTAACTTCAGTCACCACCAACCGATCGGTTTCTCGCCATCCGATCGGTTGGTCATTCTGGCACATATCCAGCCGATTCGGTTGCGGGTTGCAACCGATCGGTTGGATCTCGTCTGAACATGATTTATTGTCTTTTCTTTGTCGTTTTACGTTGCATGCAATATTTCTCTTCGTGGCATGACTTTGTCCATTAGAACTTGATATTTCCTTGATAATTTCGTATAGCAAACTTGTCTTTATCAAATCCTTTTGTTCATGCAACGTTTCTTTCTTCTTTGATCCTCTCGAAACTCTCCAAAAATGCATGTCCACTTCAATTCTTCATCTTTTGTTCACTTTTCCCTGCTTTTGGCTATATTTGCATGTATAAACACTTTTCCACGATTAAGTAACAAATGTATACAAATATGACCAATTTCCACTCATAAATCAAACAATAACGTGACTAAAAATATGTTAATTTTGAGCGTTATCAAATCCCCCACACTTGAGCTTTGCTCGCCCTCGAGCAAGTCTTAATCAAAAGAAAATTGAATTCAATGGTAATAGTGCAAATATCTTATTTGAACTCAATCAAGTAAATAAAGAGCTTTGATAACAATTCTAAGCACCTCACGAAAATAATTTGAAATTCACTCATCACTCAATATGTGTAATGATAAATAGATCACTCATTGCACAGTCATGATTAATGTTTCTTGCCATAGGCTTGTACAAGTATCAAAACAATAGAATAATTTATCAAAGAGGTCTTTTATTCGGGTTGTAATGTTTAGGCTAAGGGTTTTATAAACTTTCGTGCAAAATAATTACACTAAGTCAAAAAGGTAAGGATAAGGCATGAGAATATTTATGAAATTGGTTTTAAAAGAAAAATAAAATCAAAGTCTAAGTCCCATAGTTGCTAATCTCACATAATCCACAAACCCAAAAATGATAATAGTTACAATCTTTCTCCTCTTCGACTCCACATGTTGATACCTCGATTCACCATAAAATATTCTTCAAACTTAGCACATCGGCTAACAACATATCACATGACTTTCTTTATTCATAATAATATAACACATTGGTTATATTTGTCACCTTATAGTTGCGATGACTTTTTTTTTTTTTTTTTTTTTTAAGAAAACTCCTCCCCCACACTTCGCATAAGCATACACCACAAAAAATACAAATAAGAAGTATGCATCCTTCGTCTTTGTTGGAATGGCACACACATGAATTGTGAAGTGTGGCTAACTAATAATTATCAAAAACTAACCAAGCAACCAAGCAACTCGCAATCCACCTTTTAGACTTTGACAAGGGTTAGGCTAAAGTTTAAAGTGTAAAATATTTTTGTATTTTTCTGGATTTAACAAAATGAAAAGGATGGCTCAAAGGGTGTAACTAGGGGTATCTAGCGCTAAAGATAAACGCTAACAAATGAGTTCCAAATACGAGGATAACTAACCGATGTGGTTAGCAAAAATTATTTTGTAAACGGATGGCTATTTGGTTTTATTCCTAAGTTTGCCTCTTATCATATGAATATATCCTCATCATTCGAAAATGATTTTAACTGTAATGCATAACAAGTTCAAGTTCTAGAATTAACACAACCACCGGCACACTCATCATGAAATATGCAAATAGTATAAGAAATACTATTCTCATAAAAAAAAACTAATCCTCACAATTTAAAGTAATAAGGGTATAAAATTGTGCTAGCAAATGTTATCAATTCCGAGACAAATTGCTCTTTAAAACTTGAATTTATTCTCCAAAAATATCATTATTATATACCATGGAATCAACCTTATTTTAACTAAAATATGAAGGGCGAACTACTACTAGTTACTAAAGTTCACGACTCTAAATCAAAAATTTGAAAATTAAAAATTTAAAAATAATGCAATTTTTCTATTTTCTTCCTTCCCCCACACTTAAGTTTTGCATTGTCCTCAATGTAATAAAATAAATAAATGACTTCAAAGTAAAGGAAATGAAAAAATTTAGAAAATACCGGAGTTAAATACGCAACATGCATATTTAATCATAATAAGCAAATGAGTTTACCGACTCTAAAAGTTGATCAACTATATGCTTCCGTAATAAAACTCCTGCAAGAAAACTACAAAATATACGAAACAACCAAACAAACACAAACAAAAGCATATCTAAATCAAATAAATAGAAAATACGTTACGTTATAAATCCTACAAGAAAATAGTTAAAGATAATAGAAATAAAAATTGTTCGACACATAATTGTTTTTGAAAACCAACCATAATCATGTAACCAAGCGTCACCATCAATAACTCTCATCCGAACGAACGAACTCGTCCTCGCTTTCCTCTTCATCCTCATCAACATCTTCTTCATCGTCTTCGTCTACCACTCGTCTCTTCTTCTTTCCAGCTCTTGATGATGAACCACCAACATCATAACTCGATCCTCCCGGATTAAAACTTGGTCCACCCACATTAACACCTGAACTACCATACTCGGGAAGTCTACCATATGGAGGATATGGCTCGGGATATGGTGAATAACCAGGATAAGGATAGGGGTATGGTCCAGGATATGGAGAATACGGTAAAGGGTATGGTGGAACATTTGGTGGGTTGTAGGGAGGTACCTCATAGTTGGCATCTTGTGCCAAATGTTGGATCATAGGCAAGGAATAATCATAATTATAATTATCCCTCATTTGCATCGAATCTCTCCAAACATCCCTACACTCAATAGCATTTAATTCACGGTTCCAATCACCCCATCCTGAATCAAAACCACTTTGAGTACTACCCGGAAAACTCCCCATTTGAGGTTGTGAAGGTGCTCCCGCATAAGCTCCGGATTGTGCCCCCACACTTGGTTCAATCCAAGGTCCCAAAATCTTGTTAATCCTATCCAACGCTTTCCCAAAACTAAAAGCATCCCAAAACTCACTCTCCAATCTCACTCTACACTTTCTCAACTCCTCATCATTAAAATACCCAAGATTTTTAGAAAACATGGTCACATAATGACCTCCAAAAACATCACTTTGTTTCTTAATCCCCGGTGCTCTCTTCGAAAGATACTCGGCAATAATCCATGCCACATTCCCATTCTTGTCTTCTTCCAACAACTTCATCACCCATAAGTCCGGTTGACTACACTTGTCTTGTCCACTACTCCTATGTATCAATCCCCAAGAAATCAACTTTTGTAAAACCTTCAACAATGGATTCCTAATCCTAGAAGCATTTCTCCTAAGAAAAGTTGGATCACCAATTCTATTCCAATACTCATCAATACCCGTGTATTGATCATTGCCTCTAGCTAAACTCACAAAATGTGGTCCAAATAACCTATGTTGAATCTTACTCTCCTCATACAAACCAAGTGCAACTGCAAAGTTCGGCAAAGATAAAGCATGTTCGCGACCACACAACCTAAACCAAACACAAACATCTCCAAGCACATCATTTACCTTTCTATCAAAATAGAACGTAAAAAAGAACTCCAAACACCATTCCTTGTAAACATATTCACGAATGCTAAAAGCTCTTTCCCATGAATAATCTTCAAATCTATCTCCGTCACCAGGATACACATAAACCATAGTCATCATACTCCTTAATTGATCTTCACATTCATACTCCTCAAGCAATTCCCAATCAATCAACCTAGGCTTAGCAATCTTCCTCTCTTGAAGTTTTGAAAGACGTTCTCTATACGCATTCTTCTCATCCTTATTTTGCACATGAGAAAACTTAACATTCTCATTCGACTCCGGTTTCAAACTGAAAGTAACCCTTTTTCGCTCGTTCCTATTCAAATACTTACTAACAATCGGATTTCGGCCCAATCTTCCAACATTTCCCTGAAAGAAATCTCAAATTATGTTAGTATATAAGTATAAGAACTATTATCAATCAATTTAGAAACTAGAAAACACATTTTAAAAAATTTCAAAAAATTTTACCGAGGCGACAAACCGATCGGTTTGACGTTCAACCGAATCGGTTGCACTTTGGCACACTCCCAACCGATCGGTAGCAACTCGCAACCGAATTGGTTGGAGTTTTCTGCAAACCAAATTCATTTCCAATCCATCCTAAACGTTTCCCAATCAATCCGAACTTCTTGCTAACTTGTAATCTCTCATTCTTGAGTACTTCTAAACATCCAAACTCTCCTAACAATCATTCCTAACATTTCCAATCATCAACCCAATGATTCTATAAAAACCAAGAACATCATCTACTAAAAATCTCTCAGATAGTGTTCTAATCAACAATGCAATAACCTAACATCACTAATTATCAATCATATAACTTCTGGGATTCATTAATTGCAAATAAACTAGCTCCAAAGATTATACCCAATTCAATCCGAAAATTCAATCAATGAATTCTTACTCAAAACTTAACCAATTGATCTAATTCTTTTTGCAATACCTTCTCCTATCATCTAATCACTTATCCCCAAAATATTACATCTCAATTCGAACTAATTCAAAAATACCCAATTCATGACATAATTTCAATCATCCGAATTAAAACTTAATTGAACAAAATTAATGATATAACTTACTTGACTTGATGCCATTGATGATTAATTATCACTCTTGTAACCTTCTAACAACTTCTTATGGTCGAATTTTTAACCCCAATTTTTGGTGGATTGTGTGTATGTGTTTTTCTTAAGTTTTTGAAAATTTTGGCTTATATATTCAACTTCAACCGATCAGTTGTGAATCCATCCGAATCGGTTGGTATGAAATTGATTTTTTTCAAAGTGTTTTTTCTCCACTACTTTGACTTGAAACAAGTTCTAGTAGGGTTTTTTTTTTTTTTTTTTTTTTTTTTTTTTTTTTTTTTTTTTCAAACTTATTAACTTGTATGTATTCCAAACACACATTGTCTACCAAAAACTTTGGTCATCTATTTCTACTTCTAAACTTAAAACTAAAACATAACTTAAACTCCAAAAAATAAAAACTAAAACTAAATAAAAAGATAAATAGATAGATAAACAAATAGATAGATAGTCTCATTCAAACTTGAAATGCATAAAACTTAAAAACATAAAAATAAAATGCATGAAAAATAAAATGCGAAACAAACAAACTAGCACAAGATGTGCTTTATTCTTGTGATCATTCTTCTTCATCCATAGAAATATTCATTCATAAGAATGTCTTCTCCACGATACTTGTTTGCCAACTTCCTAGTTGTCTTTTGAGTTTTGAAAGTTCTTGCAAAGTTCCTTCCACTAGGACATGTGATATCAAATTTGCAATGCCAATCACCATCTCCTTCTTCTCTTTTGTAAATGCTATGTCCTTCGGAACCCCATTCCAAATTCTTCAATTGGACCGGTAAAGATCCAAGAAAATCTGTCAACTTGTTAAACACAAAAATATTTTTAAAAGGATTAAAGAAAGCCTCCATTAATAGAGCTCTTTCCATTTCATCTTCAATATCAAAGAAACTAGGTGTGCATGGACCAAACTTTGGTCTACCATCTTCATCCCTTCCTACTTCAAAGCAACCAAGGTAATCCTCCTCTTGGTCCTCATCATTATCATCTCCATTACTACCCCCTTTAGGCTTTGGATAGTAAGTATTCTTAAGAACTCCATCATCAATTGTCATGGTACCTTTTCCCATATCTATTATAGCTCCACAAGTTCTTAAAAATGGTCTACCTAACAACAAAGGTAGTTCCTTATCAACCGCAACATCTAACACAAGAAAATCCGCCAAGAATGCTTGATAACCAATTTGAACTCTTACATTTCTTACTTCTCCCATTGCTTTTGCCTTAGAATTATCCGCCATAGTGATTTTAGAATTGTTAGGTGTAGGGTCTCTTAATCCTAACTTATGATACAATGGATAAGGCATAATACTCACACTAGAACCCGTATCGGCTAATGCATATAAAGGAGTTGTCCCAATAATTTTAACCGGTAAAACAAAATTTCCGGGATCATTCATTTTCTTTGGGAGTCCATTCTCAATTATCCTTCTCTCCTCTACTTCATCAAAACTATTATCCTCCAACTTAGACTTTGCCAACATAACTCCATCTAGCTTCTTCCTATACTCCATATAATTCCTCAACACTTCAATGACCGGTTTGTTTTCCATCAATTCACTAATCTTTGCTTCAAGATTTTCCAAAATGGCTTGTTTTTGCTCTTTGGTTAAAGGTTTGGTACTTTTTGGTGAACTAGGTGGTGTTTTGGATGATGATGATTTGTTTTGTTTTTGGGTGGAGGGTTGGGTTAATTTGTTCAATGGTGTTTTGTTTCGGTTAGCTTTACCCATCTTACAAACCTCATCCGTTCCTTCCTTCAACATTTCTATTCCTTCACAAACATCAACAAGCATATCATTCACACTCTTCCCTTCTTCCAAATCACTTATGTTAATTTTCAACTCCCCAAGTGCAAAATCCAAACTACACTTGGTATTCACTAAGAAATCTCTACAAAAAATCACTTCCGGTTCATCTTCATTAGTATACTCCAAAACAACAAAATCAACTTTAAAGATATGACCATGAATATTCACTCTAACTCCTTTCACTTCCTTCTTACCATAACTTCCATAATCAAGTCTCACAAAACCAAGTTTGTCAAGCATTTCTTCCGAAATGTAATTGTCTCCATATTCCATATTCAATTCCGCATCCCACGCTTTAACTCCTTCCACCGCACAAGGTGTTGAATACCACATGTGTGGAGCATCATACTTCTTAGGTGGTGCTCTAGTGAAAACAACAACTTTCTACTCTTTCTCCTTCTTTGGATAACACATTTCATGTGGCAAATAAGCAACATTATCACAAACAACTTCCTCTCCTTCCAAATCCAACTTTGCTTTTTCCAACAAACTTTCCAACTTTTCCAAGGAATCACCGGAATCCTTGAACATATCTTCTAAGTCTTTCAAATATGCAGAAATTTGGCTCAAACTCTCCATTTCAACTTAAGCACTTACTAACTATAACATAACCATAAAAAAATACAAATCATTAGCATGAGGGTTAGTTATAATCAAATAAACTCTTAATATGAAATAAGAACAAGTAAATTAACTAAATAAAACACTAAGAATAGAAAATAAACTAAAAATTAAAAATGTCAAAAATTTTACCGAGGTGCCCAACCGATCGGTTTCTTACCCAACCGAATCGGTTAGCACAAATTACCACTTCCAACCGATCGGTTGGAACCCGCAACCGAATCGGTTGGAGTTTTTACGCTATTTTTTTTATTATTATTTTTTTTAAAACTAATAAAACTTTTAATTATAAGATTAAAAACAATAAAAGCATTAATTAAGGTGTCTTTAAGAATTACTAAATCATTAATTGAAATTAAAACTTATAAAACATTAAAATGACTAATAATTGCAACTTAAAACTATTAAAAACTAACATTAACTATAAAAACATTAAAACTAATTAACTAAAAACAGAAAAATAAGAATTAATTGCTAAAAAGAGAATCCCAAAAATTTTACGGTGACCACCAACAGATCGGTTGGTCAAAAAAACCAAATTTTTTTACTTTTTTTTTTTTTTACTTTTACCTTAAAAACTAATTTCAAACAAATTAATTACTAAAAACTAAGAAAATTAATCAAATCCCCGGCAACGGCGCCAAAAACATGATGTGCGTTTTGTTAGTACAAGTTTTAAAATTTATAAACACGAATTATCCGATTATTATTTAGCACATACGAGCAAGTATACTCGTCCGGTGTAATAAAGGTGGGTAAGTCGAGATCGTCCCAAGGGATTTGATAGTTTTAGTAATTAGAAAAACGTTTGATAAATAAGGGTTGTCAATCCAAATTTATGTAAAAGCTTAATGTGAAAGAAACTCAATAAAAACTAAACATATACTTATGTATAATTCCTTGATTGGTAAATAGGAGTATCGTAACAATTTGAGTACGAAGTTTGGTATAAAACTTGTTATGATGCGCAACTAAAAATGAGTAGTTATACAATTCATGTTGTATGTCATGTTTTCACTACTACTAAGAATTCTATCAACTAAATGACTCCTTTCGGACATATCAAATTAGTATGACAATCCTATAAACACATGGTTGTTTAGAAAATCAATTCTTTTCTTATGAATTCCTACGAATCCTTTCGGTCCTTTTTTCGTGATAAAATTGTTTCAAATCTATTTTAACAAGTAAATAAGATGGTTGTCAAGCATCCTATTCCATACTAATTTGGTGTATTAATATTTTGGAATAAAAACAAGTTGAAAATCCTTTCGGACCTATTTTTCAAGAAATTGTTTTTACCGACAAATTAAGCAAGAAAAGATGTTAAATCAACAAACTCATAAAAATAGATATGTTTTCATGCATCACCTTTTTCATAAGATAATATTCCATTTACCAATCACATCATATACACAAGTATATCACAAATTACTCCATAGCAATCATAATAAAACACAAGTAAATAAGAAAACTTTCATAAAACTTAAAGTAACAATTGTTCATTATAAATATCAAGGTGTACCTAGTCTTGAAATTACAATGAGAAAACTTTGTGGAACTATAGCAACCACACTCCTCCAATTGCTCACCAAAGTAAGTAAACAACTCCACGCTCGAACCAATGCTTGAGACTTTAACTCAACACGTTCCGGACGTTTTTACAACACTTAGTAAACTTTCAGGCAATATAAGATAAGCTAACAAGATTTGGTGTAATACTGAGTTAGATAATGGTGGTACAAGTATCTCTAAGTCCTAAGTGCTCATTATATAGCTTAATGACACTTATGCTTCAAGTAAAAACGTCCCTCCACAGTAAATAAGCAACAATGATCAGCCACAAATGATTATGGGGAGTAAATTCGCCAATTAATGCAAAACTTGTAACTTCAGTCACCACTAACCGATCAGTTTCTCGCCATCCGATCGGTTGGTCATTCTGGCACATATCCAGCCGATTCGGTTGCGGGTTGCAACCGATCGGTTGGATCTCGTCTGAACATGATTTATTGTCTTTTCTTTGTCGTTTTACGTTGCATGCAATATTTCTCTTCGTGGCATGACTTTGTCCATTAGAACTTGATATTTCCTTGATAATTTCATATAGAAAACTTGTCTTTATCAAATCCTTTTGTTCATGCAACGTTTCTTTCTTCTTTGATCCTCTCGAAACTCTCCAAAAATGCATGTCCACTTCAATTCTTCATCTTTTGTTCACTTTTCCCTGCTTTTGGCTATATTTGCATGTATAAACACTTTTCCACGATTAAGTAACAAATGTATACAAATATGACCTATTTCCACTCATAAATCAAACAATAACGTGACTAAAAATATGTTAATTTTGAGCGTTATCAGCATCCCATTTTTTTTTCTTCCTGAAAACAGTTAACATCAATTTTGCAAAATATGATATATCGTTTGAAAAATGTTCAGACTACATACAAACTTAAAACGCTAAAAATAAGCCCTTTTCTTCTACATTCAATAAAAGCAATAAAATTGCATCACAATAATAAATAAAAGGGTTGTTTGGGTATTTTCAAGGGGTGTATGTGGTTGCTTCAATACTACAGTTTCAACTTAGTAAAATCATAATTCACATCAATTTTATAGAATTTGTACTTATATTTTTAGAAACATTCATTTAGAGGGCTGTCAATGAACTTATAGCACAACTGTTAGTACATGTTGAGAGTTTGACAATCATTGTGTTCAACATATGAATCAGACTGTTATGTATTTGCTATATCTTGATCACTGTTCTTTGCAAGGTTTATCTTTGATCTATACATAAGCCTGTCTGATGAGACGAAAGTGTACCGCTTTTAGGGGTCATTTAAGCCCAAAGTCGAGATTATTTGGTCAAATATTGCCCAAAATCGTTCCTTTTGTCATTTTAGGTACTTTTGAGAAGAAATCTGGAAATTTAAGCATTTTGGACGTTTTTGGAGCGAAAAAGTGAAGAAAACGACAAAGTCTCAAATTCATGCTGAAAATAGTACCTGACGGCTTCAGGATTTGCTTATGACGCCGTCACCCTTTGACAAAGAGGTGGATAATCAAGTTACAAGTGATGCGCCAAAGAGTTTTTGGAGGAAATACACGTGACGGCGTCACCAAGGCCGTCACATACAAAATGCAAGAGACGGCCATGATCAAGTTTACACATGACGGCATCAGAATTGGATCTAGGCAATACGATAATAGTTATGATGGCGAGTTGACGGCATCAAAAATCACTCTTGACGCCGTCAGACTCAATTCTCTATATATAGTTTTTGATTTTTCATTCATTTGAGTGCAACTTTGAGAGGAGAAACCCTAGATGAATTTTACAGTATTTTTAAAGGTTTCAAACCCTTGTTTCATCCATGCTTAATTGAAGATAAGTTTTCCAATAATCATTCAATATGTCTATGTGTTGTTTGATTCTATCTTATGCTTGTCTTCACTTTAACATGCTAGGCTAGGTTTTCTTTGTGTTTGCTTAGATGTAATGAAACTTAGATATTGATTATTGGTTGTTTGTTTGTTTATAATTGTTGTGGATAAATGATTTCGATGTTAGGCTTAAGAAAACTGGCAGACTTCCAATTGGTAACTTGCTTGAACGTCTTAAGTAACATGATCGGATGTGTTCTATGATAAATTGGTTATATGTAATGCATAGGTAACTACTAATAAGGCCATGTTAGGAGCTAGTAGTCGGCTCGACACAGGAAGAGGTAGAAGCTTATAGAGTTAGGGAAGATCGTACACGGCCCTACGAATGATATTAAGGAATATAACCCGTCATCCATGCAGTTGTAACAAACTAATCAACCGGTAAAAGATAGCTAGGGAGTAGTGAAATCTAAGTAAACACATTTTCTCTTATTATTGTTTTCGCCAATTTTATTTTAGTGTCATTTTATTTTATTTTGTTTGCATTCGTAGTCATTTGGGTTAGTTGACTAGCAACTAATTCCGCCCATTCTTCCAAAACCCGAGATTTTTACTTGCTTTCCATAAAATATAAAAAATACAAAAAGAATTATCCCTCACCTCTAGACCTAGTTTAATCGTTTTAACCCTAGCGAACACTGTTCTTTGAGTTGAACGATCAATCCCCCAGTACTTGCCACTATACTATACTACAACGGTCAGGTACACTGCCTAGTGGGGATTGCAAGCTTCTAAAGATTCCTTGAGAGGTAAAAAATTTTGCAAGGTTGCAAAACCACGCATCAAGTTTTTGGCGCCGCAGCCCGGGGAATAGTTATTGTCTAGGTTGAAATCTCTTTTTATTAGGTCTACTTGCTAGATTCCTTTCTAGTAAGATTTTTATTTTTATTTTTATAGGACTTCTTTAATCTATCTTTTTCTTTGTTTCCTTTGTTCTTAACCTTTACCATCCGCATCATGGAAGGTGGTAATCTCTTTGACCCTATCAACCCACCACAACAAAACCATCCACAAAACCCACCACAACCAAATCAACCTCCTAGACCCCGAACTTTAGGAGAGTACTCCCGTCCTAGCCACCAAGGCTATCAAAACACCATTAAGCTCACTCAAGGAGCCAATGTGTCTCCCTTGCGATCCGACACCATCCGGTTAGTGCAAAGCGGATGTGCGTTCCATGGACTTTGTTCTGAAGATCCTAATCAACATCTCAAGGATTTCCTAAAAATCGTAGATTCCATAGACCTTGATGTTGAAACTCGAGAGACGACCCGATTGCGTCTCTTCCAATTCTCTCTACGTGACCAAGCTAGTCAATGGCTTGAGCGTTTACCCGCGGGATCCATCACCTCTTGGGATGATCTCAAAACTCGTTTCCTTGCTCAATTTTTTCCACCGGGGAGAAATACTAAGCTTAGAAACGACATCTTGATGTTCCAACAACGTCAAGGTGAAACTCTCTATGAAGCATTAACTCGTTTCAAGGACTTACTCCAAAAAGTCCCTCATCATGGCATAGATCTTTGGCTCCAAGTCCAAATATTCTATGACCATATCGATCTCTCCATAAGGTGAACCATTGACCAAGCGGCCGGTGGCAAGCTACATGATCTAAGTGCAGAAGAATCATGGGAACTCATAGAAGATCTTCCACTCCACCTAATCGTTATCAATCAAACGGTCCACCTCCTAACCGTACTTTCAACAACAATCTTTCCAACAACTATGGTAGTACCAATAATCTTGAAGGATTGATGTCCAAATTTATGGCATCTCAAGAAGCTCGTATAGCTAAGTTTGAATTTGAATTCAATCAACAACAAGCGGAGATGACCAATAAAATCGACAACCTGTTGAAAGCCCTCAACAACCAAGTGCTAACTACACCAAAGAAGGACACTAGGGACACTAGTAGCGGAACCCAAATTAAGGACCCCTCATCATCTAAACACGTCCACTTTGTCAACATATTCACTATTAAGCCAGTCGATAATAATAGGGAAGAAAGTGATATGGATGAGATTAAGGAAGTTGAGGATGAAAAGGAAGAGAAAGTTGAGGAAGTAGAAAATGTAGAGGAAAACTTTGATAGGTTGCCTACCAAGGAAGAATGGGAATACCATAGGGATTTATTCGATGACTCCGAAACACCATACGTCCTTGGTTCGCCAATCATCAAAGCGGGTGATCCCTCTAACATCAACATACCATGCAACATTAGGCATGTGCATGTGTGGAAAGCATACATCGATCTTAGATCTCCCATAAACATTATGACTAGGACCCATTACAATTGGGTAATGAAGAAGCAACTAAGCCTTAGGATGATTCCCAACACGGGTTGGATGAGTAACTTTGTGGGGAGAGTAAAAGGATTGCATGTATTTTTAGAAAACTTCACTTACATTGCCGACTTTGTAATTGTAGAAGATATTCTTCCAGTAATAGATGGTTGCCTAAGTCAAGTAGTGTTCGGAAAGCCATTTGTTGAGACCTCTAAGATGAATTATGACCCATCTCTAGGGATAGTTAGGTTCAAGGATGAGAACGATGAGATAGCTTACCAAATGCCCTATAAGATTGAACAATTTCTTCTTTTATCAAACATCGAAAAGGAGCACAAGCAAGCGGTCTATTATAGGAATGATAAGGATAGACGTAGAGGAGTAGACTATGTTATGAATAGAATATTTGGTTTCTACAAGGAATGCTTGCAGCTAGGTCTGGAATATAAAACCAAGATTGAAGATGACCTAGGAACCGTGACCAATGACAAGGTCACGTAATAGCTCGTGACCTTGCGTCTAGCTACAAGACTCGTTAATAAAGAAAAGCGCTTCTTTGGAGGCAACCCAAGTTTTATTTGTTAAATTTGTTTGATTGTTTGTTTGTTTGATTTTATTTGTTTCCGTATGCGTGTTTTATTTTTATTGCTTGTGGCTCATGTTTCAAAATAAATTGTGAAAATGCTTTACCTTGTTGTTTAACTTCGTTTTAACTT
The DNA here is from genome assembly GCA_030686995.1 of Artemisia argyi. NCBI lineage: Eukaryota > Viridiplantae > Streptophyta > Magnoliopsida > Asterales > Asteraceae > Artemisia > Artemisia argyi. The sequence goes on from CM060702.1 coordinate 135,231,312, forward strand.
CATAAAAAGGTATTTCGCAAAAGATAAGTGTAAGGAAAATCTAAATTTGTTTCTAAGAACGAGCTTGGACATGAACCACAACAATATTAAATGAACATGTATATTAGTATTTGTTTGAGTCAAATGCTTGTATCGAGTCATAATGATGTTTTGCAGGAATTCCAGGAATTAAGGCATAAGTTTTTCTAGAAATTTTCTGGAAACTTAACATAAGATTTCTGTCAGAACACTCTGACGGCGTCAGGGCTATAATCTGACGGTGTCAAGTGTAAAAATCTGAAAATTTTTGCGATTTTTGTTTTTCTACCGGAGTCTTAAAGTTTTTGTTAATTCTTTAGTTTTATAAACTCCAGTAAATCTGCAAACATTCATTCCACAAGCATTATATCCTTATATATATATATATATATATATATATATATATATATATATATATATATATATATATGTATATAGATTGCCGCCGATTTTATGCGAGGTTTGCCATGATTGTTTTCTTAGGTTTAACAGGTTATATTGGACAAGAAGATGATTTATATTTCTGGAGGGAAGCTTTCAACGTTCATATTCTTGGAGGAGGATCTAACCTTGTTTTCATATTATCCACACCGAACGAATTAGGGGAGTATTTGTTTCATTCTTTTACCTTCATTACTTTTACATCCTTTTCATTGAACATTGGGGACAATGGTCAGCCTAAGTGTAAGGGGAAGGTAAATGATGATACCTTAGAGAATGCAATTGCACTTGAGTTTGTTTGTTCAAAAGTAGGTGTGTAATAAAACTAAGAGAAATACTAGTTAGGGCAATTTTAGCGCCAAATTTAATTTTTTTTACAACATTTAGGAGTAAAGCTTTAGCCTTAATGAGCGTCTCATGGATAGGAGTTGTATGACTAGCACAAAAACCGTACCACTCAAAAAATTTCCACCCCAAATATGTGAGGTTCGCCCCTAGATTGTTAGGAAAAGATGCTTATTAGTGTACCGGTAGTACTTAGATTCTAGAACTTGCGTTAGTGATGCATCCCGAGACCGCTAGTGAGACTACATTCGTGTAGTAGGATTTACTACATGTTAAGAGGCATTAGGATCACCCTTGTGTTTAAACTCGTATCATAATTACTTGACCAATGAAGTCATAATTACTTGACTAGTAAAGTCAATTAATTTTTCTCACACCTTTGCATTGTACTCATTTTTAGTACACGATACCCCTAGTACACCCCTCCGAGCCTATCTTTTTCATTTCTAACTTTAAGCATCTTACTTAAAGGAAGAATTTGTTTACAATCCACCCCAAATGTGCAACCAAATCGCCTTAGTCTTCCTTGTATGCACTCATCTTTAGTGCATTATTGTTACATGTTAAACCCTTAGTTAATTGTCTAATTGATTACATGTTGCTAAGTCGAGTCATATCTTGTACATATTGTTTTGGGACGATTGGGACTCATGGGTAAAGTACTAGTGTTATGGAGTAATGGGGAAAAACATCATATATTACCCCCATATGTGAGTTAATCTTAAAAAGTACTCCAAGTGTTTTTGATTATCTTGATTCGAGTCATTAGAATAGTTAATTGTAAAGTATGTAAAAGTTCAAGTGTAAGGGGGACGTAAATCCCCTATGATGTATTATTTTGGATGGTAGGGCAAGAGTGTATGCAAAAAAAAAAAAAAAAAAAAAAAAAAAAAAAAAAAAAAAAGAGAGAGAGAAAAACATACGGACTACCATCTCGTTTCCTTTTATGTTTGTTTTATGTTTTTGTTAGTTTTTGATTAGCTTAAGTCGAGTCGAGTCTTGGCTTAGCAACGCCACATTGTACATGTAATTGACTAAGATGATTAACTCGTCACCAGTAAATATTGCCTTTATCCAACAAAACCGTGTTTACCATATCCCTACACCTCACGTTATAACCCTTTTAAAAGACCTCTTTGATAGTTTATCCTAGGTTATTACGCCAAGTGGTGGAGGTTTGATCATTTCCCAAGCCTATGGTAATCTATTTGCTATGACAGGTAGTAAGAGATGTTCTCCATTTCCATATTGTGATATATACTTTATTACACCCGAGAGATGTGAGTATCTAAACACTGTTTGTGAGGTGCTAGTGTATAATTTCCTTGCTTGTTTTGGTTGAAGTGGAACGATTAGTTGTTGCAATTACTTTTATATTAGTGCTAAATGACCCCTAGCTTGTATTTTGATTAAAATAAAAGCGCATTTGCTTGAAGACAAGCAAATCTCAAGTGTAAGGGTATTTGATGAGACGAAAAGTGTACCACTTTTAGGGGGTCATTTAAGCCCAAAGTCGAGATTATTTGATCAAATATTGCCCTAAATCGTTCCTTTTGTCATTTTAGGTACTTATGAGAAGAAATCTGGAAAAGGAAGCATTTTGGACGTTTTGGAAGCGAAAAAGTGAAGAAAACGATAAAGTCTCAAATTCATGCTGAAAATAGTACCTGACGGCATCATGATTTGCTTATGACGCCATCACCCTTTGAGAAAGAGATGGGTAATCAAGTTACACGTGACGCGCCAGAGAGTTTTTGGAGGAATTACTGTTAGGAATACAAATATTCCTATGGAAGACTCGGTCACCCAAATGATGTAATTTTATTATGATAGCTCGTAGTTAGTTTATTATTTAGTTAGTATTAGTTTAGATTAAGTCATATCGTGAAGGAAGGACGGGTCTTTACTCACTGTATGCCTGATCCATAGCCCGGGAGTGGGCGTTTATGTTGTAACTATATATACCCCTCTCCCACCAAGGGAGACGGTTGGACCTTTCAAGCAATCTAACATTTCATCTTTTCTTTCTCTCTCTAAAGGCTCCCATTTTCTCTTGTCTCTCTCTCTAAACCAACGATCCATACCTCTTGTTTAATCATGTTTGTGACCTAATGTTTTCCTAAAATTGGTATCAAGAGCCATGGTTTCATCTTAGGGCCTTGGAATTTCGGATTTGGTGTGGTTTTCATTGGTTTTTGTTGGTTAGAATAGTTTACTAGGAAAACATCTTAGTTTGATCTTGTTAGTGTTATATGAAGTGTTTTGGGTGTACTTTCGTGATTAGTGGTGTTATATTTACTTAGATCTTCAGTTGGTTAGGCTATATTTATCATTAGTTTGGAGTTGTGTTGATATTATGGTAGTTTTCTTGGTAGCGATTAGCTCCAAATTCTAGCGTTTAGGTCTATTTCTGGGTAGCGATTACCATTTTGGGGCATAAAGACAAAAACGCTAGATAGTGGCTGTTTTGGACTATTGTGTCTAGTGATTAGATCTAGCGATTAGTTCCTGCGTTTACCTCAGTTCAGCGGTTAGCTAAGTTTAGTGATTACCTCATCCAGCGTTTAGCTACTCTTAGCGATTACCTAGTCCTGTGATTTGCAATTTCTAGCGTTTACCTCTGTTCAGCGATTAGCTAGTTCTAGCGTTTAACTTCTCTCAGCGATTAGCTCAGATAGCGATTACCTCAGATAGCGATTACCTCAAGATAGCGATTATCTCTCTTAGCGATTTGCTCCAACTGTTTGGTAGCTTTTTGCGATTAACTCAATGGTGTGTTTCTAGTGATTGGTTAATTATTTGTACTTAGTGAATTGTTGTAACTTAAGTCGTTTCGATTAATCTAATTGTGATTTGACGTTGTGAGTTAATTCTTACGACTTGACTTATCTCAATCGGATATATTGTAACTTGACTTGTCGCGACTTAACACTAATTGCAAAGTGTGACTTATCCAAGTTCTCACTCTTAGTCTAACTCGCTTATCACGTCTTTCGGTTTCTTTTGTTGACTTTAGTAAAATCCTGGGAAAGAATCGATTTCTCGTTTTAAGTCACAAGAGTTGTAAAATCCCGTTTGTGATTCTGTCATGGCAACCATTTTTGATGACATTCAAGCTGCCGGGTCTGATACCCGACCTCCTATGCTCAATAGGACTGACTATGAATCATGGGCACAAAGAATTAGACTTTATTGTCGGGGTAAGGAAAATGGTGAGAACATTATGCGATCAATTGATGAAGGTCCCCTACAGATGGGTATAACAAGGGATGTTATCTCTGCTGCTGATGATGGAACCGTCACCTTTGGAATTGACAGGCCACGTACTTACAATGACCTTAGTGATGCTGAAAAGAAGCGCTATGATGCAGACATTCGAGCCTCTAACATTGTGATACAAAGATTACCCAAAGATGTTTACAAGCTAATCAACTTCAACACTGAAGCTAAGGCCATTTGGGACAATGTCAAAATGCTTCTATCTAGCTCGGAGCTGACCAAAGAAGATCGTGAGTCTCAGTTGTATGATGAATTCGAGCATTTCAAGATGAATCCTGGTGAAAACATTACCGACTACTATGTCAGATTTCACAAGCTTGTTAATGACATGAGAATGATCCGAATCACAATGCCTAACATCCAACTCAACTCTAACTTTGTCAACAACATGTCACCCGAGTGGGATCGCTTTGTCACTGCAGTAAAGCTCAACAAAGGACTGAGAAATACAAACTATGAACAACTGTTTGCCTACTTACAACAACATGAGAAACATGCAACTTTTGATTGTCAATTAAGGGAAAAGCTCAATCCAACTACTACTAATGACTCACTTGCATTCATGACTAGTACGTTGCTGATTAATCAGCCTTTGTCATCAGTGGATCACTCATCTCTACAATCACCAGCTGCCATGAACACCCATCTTGACTCAGGGTATTCTCATACTGATAAGATGATTGACAATCTTTCCAACCAAGTGTCTCTACTTGTCCAACAATTCAGAGCCACACTTCCTCAGACCAACAACCAACTTAGAGCCTCTTCTAATCCATGGAATCAGGCTGTTGTGGAAGATGGAAGAGTGATGGTACAAAATGTTCAGAGCAGACAAAATGTGAATCAAAGGAATGCTGCTTAAGGCAATGTGCAGAACAGGATTGGGAATGTTAATCAGGGACAAGGAAGGCAGCCTAAGTGTTACAATTGTGGAGGTTTGGGTCACATCGCAAGAAATTGCACACAGCCAAAACGTCCTCAGAACTCAGACTACTTCAAGGACAAAATGTTGCTCATGCAAGCTCAAGAGAATGGAGCTGCGCTGAATGAGGAAGACTTGGCGTTTCTTGCTGGGGATGAAGGGAATACGTTTGATGCTAATGTGGATGATCAACCTGTCCAAGATCTAGCTCTTAATGACCCAAACATCTTCCAAGTTGATGATTTGATGCCTTTGATTCAGATGTTGATGACGAACCCACTGCTCAGACTATCTTCATGGCCAACTTATCATCAGTTGTCTCAGCACCACAACAATCCAGTCCCTCCAAATCATCCATCATATCTGAGGTACTGAAGTTATATGATGAATGCATTATTAATGGTGAACAGAAGACTCTCAACGATATACGACAAATTAATGTTGGTGAACCAAATGAGGCTGAATTGGAGAACAACAATGTTATTCCAACTGAGCAACAATTGGATCACAACATTGTTTCTGACGTATCCTGTGGAATGTCTTCTATTGTATGTGACAATAATGTGATGCATGAACAAAGGATTTACAATGAAGTACAACAAACAAACGTTGCAGAATTAGATATTGCCAATATGGGAAATAGCAATGTTGTCCCATATGAACAATTTGTAAAGCACAACGTCGACTTTGTTGTATCAAGTGATGCATCCTCTGTTGATGTTAATGTGTGTGAATTAGATGAGTACACTGTCGTTGCACCCGATGACACTCTGACCACTAGGATTAAAATTCTTAAGAATCAAGTAATGTGTTATGAGCAACGTGCAAAATTTGATCTAACCGAACGTGAACAAAAGATGGATTGGCAAATGCGGACATGCATAACTGAACATAACTTAAAGGAAGAAGCATTAAAACAAGAGATAAAATCTGTTCAAAATCAACTTGATCAAGCTGTTAAGGAAAAACAGGAAATTCAGGATAGTTTAAGTGTTCTAAAAGGTGAATTTCTAGAAAAAGAAACTAAACTATTAAATGAATTCTCCAACCTTAAGGAGTTGAAAAACAAACTTGAAAACAAGTAATACATTCAAGGCCAAACCATACAAACAGCTCAAATGATTCAAAAGCACATTAAATTGCGGGATAAGCATAGTGATAAGGATTTAGGTGTGCCTAAAACGAACTTCCTTAAGAGCGTTAGTGTCTCTCAACCTTCCCTGTATGATGCCAAGGTTATGCTTACACCTGATCATGCCCCCTTCCCCAACTAGTTGGTCTGATAAAGAAATGGGTGATATTGAATCTGCCAATAGAGAGAGATTTGATAATAAAATGAAGGATCCCAAGTGCATTAAACACCGTGTCATTGTTAAACCCCATGATTATTATGAACAAAACCGAGTGACTGTTTTTGCACCCCAAACTAAGTTAACACCAGAACAGGTATTTTGGCCATTAGATGTTGAGAAAATGAAAGCTGATGAACTTAAGGCCAAAATTCCTCAAAAGTTTGCTACCCCAACGGTGTATTCCCCAATACACCAATGCACTTAGTTCAGCTGTCACTTCCCACACATTGTAAAACTCTTATTAGCATATATGTCCTCTATCAAATGTTCACTGATTTTGATAAAACATGCAAAAAGAGAATCACGCCAACATGAATTACTGAGGGTGAAAGGGGATTTGAGCTTACAAAAGAGTGTTACTTAACTGAAGTTATCCTATTTTTTAAACTAATCAAAGAACACTTTGAGGGTTTACAACAGTCCCTTGAAATTAAACTGAAAGAAATGAAAGAGGTGTTTAAAAATGTGGAAAATGAGGGAAAACAAATTGCAATAGATCTTCAACATAGAGAAATTGCGAGGAAAAATGCCATTATCATGAATGACAATTTGATAGCTAAGTGTATTGCACAAGACGTATTTTATACTGCTACCGACTCTACATTAACTGCTTGTCAATTTCATGAAATGTCTGTTGCCTTTAATGTTCTCCAAAATCGTGTTGTTGAGCTTGAGGGGGAGAATTTCAACCTCCATAGAAAAATTCAAAATGATGATCATAATAACATGGTCAAGCATTTTTCTAAACTAGAAGTTGATAATCTTAACTTACAATTAAAATATCAACATTTAGAAGAAAGGATTAAAATCTCAAATGCCAAGACATCTTCGGATGCTCCTGAATTTGATGCATATTTTGAATTAACCAAACGGGATGAACAAATTCAAGCTCATACCAACACTATTCAGAAATTGAGGGCGCAAATTGCCCAATTGAAATCTCAAGAGAATGATGTGATCGATTCCCATAAACCAAAGTCTACAGATTCTTAGGATTTTCAACTTCAAGACATGATCAACAAACTCAAACATGAAAATGATTGTTTTAAAGCTGAAAATTTGAAAGTCAAACAACATTACAAAGAGTTATATGATTCAGTTAAGATCACACGTGATAAAACCAATGAAAAGATAACTTCTTTGATTAATGAAATTAAGAATCTAAAGACCAAGGTGAAAGGGAAAATGCTTGTCACTACATGTGACAATGGTGCTTCAAAAGTCTTTGAATGTAAAAATTATGCATGTGAGGTCGTGTACATTCCACTTCCCATTAGGAACAATGAAATTAGTCCATAGTGATTACCTTAGACATCTTAAGGCTTGCCTCAACATGACTCGCAAGACCATCAAAGAAGATAGAATGGCGAGACCCTCTGATAACACATTATTAGATGTTGGTTTTCTCACCAAACGGTCACAAGAACTATTAGAATATGCCATAGGTATGTGTCCTAAGATTCTCAACATTCGAGATAGAATGGCTACATCTTCATCTAAGAATCTGAACAAGCATGTTACATTTGAAATACCTTTGGCAAGAAATGAACATAGCACATCACCTCCTAGAAAACAAACAACTATGCAACAATCTAATGTTCCCAACATTAATTCTACAGGAGTAAGCAATGACACTAAAGCTAGCAGGTCAAAGCCTTATGGAAATACAAGGAATGATAGGACTTCGCCAGCTAAGAGTGCTCTAGGGAAGAAAATAGAAGACCACCCTAGGAACAATAAGATTGATTTGAATGAAAAGAATCATGTTGATTCTAGTATTAGCTATAAGCGTACTGTAATTACTTCGAATTCTAATGCTACTTGTAAGACATGTAATGGTTGTTTGATTTTTGGTAATCATGATGATTGTGTTGTGTCATTTTTGAAATCTTATTACCCATCCTCAGTTAAGATTGCTAAGAAACATAAATTGGAAAACCACACTTGGAAGACCACAGGAAAAATTTTCACCAATGTAGGATACCAGTGGAGACCTACAGGAAGAAAGTTCACTTTAGGAAGCCAATGCCCATTAACAGAAATGACCAATCCCAAGCCATTAGAGGCTAAGAAATGGAAGGAAACTGGTAGAAATTTCCCTTTAGTGACACAATGCTTTGATGACAAGTCAGTAGCGCCCACTAGTGTTGTTTCATCTGTGGAAACCATTGCATGTACTAATCCTGTTTCTCCTAAGTATGTGTGTGCTAACCAATTGGATCCCAACCACACTTGGGGATCCACATTTTTCAGTTATCCATATCTGTCTGGTTTCAAATGCAAGTCGTACAAATCGTCCTGTGGTATTTGGACTCAGGCTACTCAAAACATATGACTGGGGATCGCTCTTGGCTCAAAAATTTCGTGAAAAAGTTTATCGGGACTGTCAGATTCGGGAACAACCATTTTGGTGCCATTATGAGCTATGGTGATTATGTGTTTGGTGACAGTGTGATTTCTAGAGTCTACTATGTGGAAGGACTTGGGCATAATCTATTCTCAGTTGGACAATTTTGTGACTCTGACCTTGAAGTGGCCTTCAGAAAGCACACCTGTTTTGTTAGAGAATTGGATGGGATTAATCTTCTTAAGGGAAGTCGTGGCACAAATCTGTATACCATCTCTATCGAAGATATGATGCGGACCTCTCCTATTTGCTTGCTCTCTAAGGCCTCAAAGAACATATCATGGTTATGGCACCGACGGTTGAACCACTGGAACTTCGGCACCATTAATGAACTTTCTCGCAAAGATCTTGTTCAAGGTTTGCCCAGATTGAAGTATGAAAAAGACCATCTATGTTCAGCATGTCAATTGGGTAAAAGCAAGAAGCACACTCACAAACCAAAACCCGCCAACTCCAACACAGAAGTTCTCCGTACCCTTCACATGGATCTGTGCGGACCCATGAGAGTGCAGAGCTTCAATAGGGAAAGATACATTTTGTAATTGTGGATGATTACTCACGATTTACATAGGTGAAGTTTTTAAGATCCAAGGATGAAACTCCCGAAATAATCATTAAAATCATCAAGCAGCTCCAAGTAAGGCTTAACAAGACCATTAGAATCATTCGCACTGACAATGGAACTGAGTTTGTCAACCAACAACTCACTCAATTTTATGAAAGTATCGGCATCAGTCATCAAAAGAGTATTCCTCGAACCCCTCAACAAAATGGAGTTGTTGAAAGACGGAATCATACACTAGTTGAAGCTGCTCGCACTATGCTGATATTCTCTAAAACACCAATGTTTCTATGGGCTGAGGCTATTGCTACTGCATGTTACACTCAAAATCGATCGTTGATACATACTCTTCACAACAAGACACCTTATGAGCTGGTGCATCTCAGAAAGCCTAATCTCTCCTTTCTTCGTGTGTTTGGAGCTCTGTGTTATCTAACCAACGATAGTGAAGACTTAGGGAAGCTCAAGGCTAAGGCTGATATTGGGGTATTTGTTGGATATGTGCCAGATCGAAAGGGGTACCGAATCTACAACAAAAGAACCCGACAAATCATGGAAACAATCCATGTCACGTTTGATGAGCTAACAGAGCATACGACTTCAGGAGACACAAGTTCTGGACCCTCACCAAATCTTTTATCTCCTGGACCAATTAGTTCGGGACTTGTACAGAATACCAACCCTGTCACTCCTTATGCTCCTCCCACTAGTGAAGAATTGAAGTTATTTGACCCCATGTTTGATGAGTACTTTGAGTCACAGGACCCTCACGAACCTGAACAGCAGGCTGCAGATCCTAATGTTATGGTTGTAGATGCTCCTCACGCCACTAATGGTCCATCCACTTCCATCTCCATTGATCTGGATGCTTCAGAATCTAGCCACTCTCAACATGCGTCAAATGTATAATCATCTTCAGAACATCAAGAAACGACAGTAGACTATTCATGTGAAGTTAATCCTTTTGCTCCACCAGAAGATGAACCATTTGAAAATGTATTCGCTCCTGAATTCTCCAATGAAGCATCATCCTCATGAGAATCCAACACAGCTATATCGGTACGCTACCCTCAACCTCATGAACATCTCAGAAAATGGACCAATGATCATCCTATTGACAACATCATAGGAAATCCCTCACGACCAGTGTCCTCTAGAAAACAACTTGCTACCGATGCCTTGTGGTGCTTCTTTAATTCCATTCTATCCAAAACCGAACCCAAAGATTTCAAGGATGCTTTATCAAAAGAATGCTGGTTCACAGCAATGCAAGAAGAAATCCACGAGTTTGAACGACTTGATGTATGGGAATTGGTGCCTCCACCAGAATGTGCAATGATCATCGCTCTCAAGTGGATCTTCAAAGTAAAATTCGATGAGCATGGTGATGTCTTGAAAAACAAGGCACGGATAGTTGCAAAAGGATACAGTCAACAAGAGGGAATTGACTTTGAAGAATCATTTGCACCAGTTGCTCGTATCGAGGCCATTAGAATCTTCCTTGCCAATGATGGTAGCAGTAACATGATTGTTTACCAGATGGATGTTAAGACTGCTTTCCTGGATGGAGATTTGAAAGAAGTGGTCTATGTTACTCAGCCTGAAGGCTTGTGGACCCTGAATGGCCAAATCATGTGTATCATTTGAAGAAAGCTCTGTATGGTCTAAAACAAGCTCCTAGAGCTTGGTATGACACTTTGTCCAAGTTTCTTCTGGCAAACCGATTCACCAAGGGTGTTGTTGATCCTACCTTGTTCACTAGGAGGACTGGAAATCATCTGATCCACGTTCAAATTTATGTAGATGATATCATCTTTGCATCTTCCGATTCCAAAGAATGTGATCGATTTGCAAAGGAAATGAGTTCCAAGTTTCAAATGTCTATGATGGGACAAATGCCATTCTTCTTGGGGTTACAAATCTCACAAAATCCAAGCGGCATATTCATTAATCAAGCCAAATATACTAATGACATTCTGAAGAAATTTGGTTTTGATTCAAGTGACTCAGTTGACACTCCAATGGTTGAAAGATCCAAACTTGATGACGATCCAGCAGGCTCACCTGTTGATCAAACCAAATATAGAAGCATGATTGGATCTCTCATGTATCTCACAACAAGCAGGCCAGATCTTCTATTTACAGTTTGTATGTGTGCTCGGTATCAATCCAAGCCTACCAAAAAGCACCTAGAAGCAGTCAAGAGAATATTTAGGTATCTTCAAGGGACCATTCACATGGGTCTTTGGTACCCTAAAGACAATGCAATGGCTCTCACGGCTTACTCAGATGCTGACCATGCGGGATGTCAAGATACTCGTAAAAGTAGGTCAGGAGGTGCCCAATTTCTGGGAGAGAAACTTGTAAGCTGGTCATCTAAAAAGCAAATGTGTACATCGATATCATCCACAGAGGCTGAATACATTGCCATGTCCTCGTGCTGTGCTCAAATTTTGTGGATGAGATCTCAACTATCAGATTATGGGTTTGACTTCAACAAAATCCCGATGTATTGTGATAACAAAAGTGCCATTGCTTTGTGCTGCAACAATGTCCAACATTCCAGATCCAAGCATATTGACATCCGTCATCACTTCATTAGAGAACAAGTGGAGAAAGGGGTAGTGGAACTCTACTTCGTGAGGGCAGAGTTTCAACTGGCTGATATCTTTACAAAGGCTCTCTCTCGAGAAAGATTCCAGTTCATCCTTCCACGACTCGAGATGAAGAGCCTCACTAGAAACTCTTAAATGTCTTCAGGAAGAGAGAGTGAAGGATTGCTTTCACATATCCTTTGTATATAGCTTAAAACAAAAAGAAAATAGAAAATTATAAAACCTATAAAAAAAACCATAAAAGTCTGAAAAATTACAAAAAAATAAAAAAGTAAATGATGACGTATAGTCTATATTTGGGCCACGAGCCCAAATGATAAACATTACTAAGGCCCAAATCCACCACGCGTGGGCTATCATAACAATGATTTGGGCTGCACCACAAATGGGTTAGGCTCGCATAGGCCCAAGCCCAACCAAACTATTTATGGTCTAGATAAGGATCTTCTATTTACGGATAAAGATCCTTGGACTGGATAAGCACTACGTGTGCGAAGAGTAAGGAGCACGAAACCTACAAGGATTCTGTGCCTATATAAAGAATGATGTAATTCTCATTAAAGGTACAATTCACAAACCCTAAAACTCTTTACGAGAACCCTAAAACCGATTACTTACTCTTACGCCGGAGGATAATCGTGGGAGACAATCCCACGATAAGCCTAACGGTGTTTGTTTATTTTCTTAGTGCGCAGGTTTCAAGCATTAAGAGCGAATTGGTACGAGTGCAAGAGCCCAAACTAGGAATGCCCAACTTTTGTATCAACAAGTGGCGCCATCCGTGGGACAACACTGTGCCGCCTGGCACACCTAACCGAGACAGGTTGCCCAATACTGAGGCAGATATTCTTGCAGCGAATGAGGACGCACCTGATCTAACATTGAGTAACTTTGTATCCCAAAATTACGAAACTCTAACCGCCCTCATGCAAGAAGAAGCAAGGAGAAGGTCAAGTATGAGCCTGCAAGCCCGGCTCAACTTTGGTCCTGAACGCGAAGTATCACCACCGTGCCACCTACGAGGAAGACGCGAAAATAATGAAAAACGTACCACTATCCATGATAGGCTGGGTACGACATCTGGCTCACAATACTCAGAGGAATATGAAGACAGCGAGAGGCGTACCAATGTTCATTCCAAACTTGGTAGTCGAGGGATACAAGACTGTAGGACCTTAGATATATCAACTTTAATACCAATATAAGAACTAGATGAAGTAAAGATGGTGACTTGATGCAATATGTGTGGCGTTAATATGAGAGAAAAAGAGTATAAAGATGAAGAGAACTTTTATTAAAAACACACACAATACACACACAAGCACACCTTACAAATAAGAGGTAAGGTGCCTTTTATAGTTAGAGAGAAAGGCCTCATGGGCTTTCTAATGGACTTGGGCTTGGACTTGGTTTACATGAATTACAAAAGGCTTACTAACATAACTCTTAACATATTAGATTACCAAGTCCAATGCCCAACTATCTTAGACAATTACATACTTTAACGACACAAAGACAAAGTTCCTAATATGAGAATGACCATCACTTTTCTATATAATTCTTTGATGCTAACAATCTCCCCCTAAGGGGTGGTCATTCGAATGATGCTCCACGTGAGTGGGTCTTTCGTGTTCTTTGTCTTCAACTTTGTGTGTTGTTGTAGAATAGTCTTTAGTCTTTGTTCCTTCATGCTTTGTGATCTTTGATGACTGATTTTTCATCGTTCTTTGTTCCTTAGTGATGTGGATTTATCTGCCTTTCGTCACTTCTGCGTATGTGGTGGTTGTTTGCCATTCCAACATGCTCATACATCTTCAGTCTTTGTGATACATGCATTTGTAGTTCCCGTTCTTTCACACAGATCTTTGTCACTTTACTTCTGTAGATTCTTTCACATTGCGTAGAATCTTTCTTTGAACCTTTCTTTGCTTTGATCTTAGTAAGAACTTTCCTTTGACTTCGAGATGCATGTATGAGCATGTGGAATCCGTCACCATGGAGGTGATGTGTAGCTGCATGAAAACAGTTAGCAATAAATCAACCGGTACTTACAGGTTCAAATTAGAGATCGTCAACAGCATAGTGTGAAGACTCCTTCTAACCCTTACCAAGGCCGTTCCCATGTCAGATACTCTCGAGAGAGCTTACAAGACCTACTAAGTAGCTCAATGACTGGTTGAGTCGCTGGGGATCACTCCACGACTGTAGACCGTTTGAAACCACCGCGAACACTAAGCGTAACCCTTAAAGAATTACCGAAGTGACCTGCTGTCAGGGCTGCTTGATGTTGACCCTGGCAGGAATTTCCATTCAATCATTGAGAATCACAAAAGTGAATCCTCTAATAAATGTTCTGGCAGATTGCTAAGATCTGCGTAGGACTCTTAAGTTTACATCTGGCGTCCTTAATGTTGAACAACCAGTGTAGAAATATCATGTGTTCCTATGAGATCTTTTGATGAGTCTCGGGGCTCTAGAATCGATAAGTGCACATTTGGTTTCCTATGCGGAGATTAGGGAGAGGTCTCCTGCTTCAATATCAACCATCTCTAAGAGACAGGTCGATAGATTACACCGGTTCCCCGTGAGAATGAAACAAGCTCTTTTAAGAGAACTTGAGTGGTTAAGAAGGTTTAGTGCAGTGCGTCACTGGGTCCATGACGTCTTTATCTTCAATACCGGTGTCACCTTGGTAACATCCAGTAGCATATGAGTTGAACCCGGTGTCTGCCCTAAGGTTGAACATATGGAGGGCTATTTCTTTTCACCCTTTTTCATAACTTTTTTTTTTTAATTCTTCAACCCCTTCTTTCTCCTTTCTCATTTTCTCCTTTTTTTCAATCATACCTAAGGACTTCTAATTCTAATCTATTGGAATTGTCCTTGGGTAGATCCCTCCGGCTCTGGCGGATCATAGGATGGTTTTCCCTAACCTTAGTCACCTTATAACTCCATGACTATCCTATCATTGCCATAAAACCATTCATTTGAAAATCTCTCAAAGTGTTTATGATAATAAAACACATTGTTGTTACCACTTTGAGAGTTTTTTAGCTTTTGAAGGACTCCCCCTTCACATGTGCTCATGAATATTTAAGAAATTTGCACATGCAAGAGGAGTTTGCACTTTTGAATTGATCCACTTTCAGCGAACATGACCGATTCGAGACACGCTTACATCACTAGTTAGACTAGCTTGAAGTTATTACCCGTCCTGGTCAAGTCCAAAGAAAGTCTCTCGATATGGTACATTCTACTCTGACAAGTACTATTCGAGACACGCTTACATCACTAGTTAGACTAGCTTGAAATTATTACCCGTCGAGGACAAGTCTTTTCGATTACTGACATTTTAAGCTTCGTCAATTCATTGGTACTATCTGAGTCGAGCTCTTTTGAGATTCAGTCACAATCTTTAAACATCTTTGATCACATTTTAATCATGTCTTCTCCCCCTAAAAAATAGCATATTGTGATATTTTTGATATCAACTGAGTAAAAAAGCTTTTTGGAGAGAAATACAGATTTCATTTTGCATGAATACGGAACATTTTTGTTTTTGTACTCCCCCTTAATGATAGCACATTTTAAAATCAATTAAGGGTTTTGAGGGAGTTATCTTGAGCACTCATTTAAAAGATTTTGAAAAATCTTTTGATGAATCTTGAAAAAGTGCTCAAGATTACTATTTTGAAAACGAGTTTTTGTTTGAAGTCTTTTTCGTTTGTTTAGACTCGAACTTTTGAAAAAGAGTTCGTCATTGTACGTACGAGTCCTTGATTTGAAAATAATCAAAAGTCATCATTAGGGTTCGGGTTTCGTACTGAGGTATACGAAAGCCATAGTGAAGAAAATTTTGAGAAAAACGACATGTTTTAGAAAAACATTAAAAAGAACTCCCGCTCAAGCATCTGTACATGTCCGTATCATTGTTGAATGACATTTCTAGAAACGTACAGAATATTGATTTATACAAGAGACATGTCATGAGAAGAATATTTTTGGATTTTTTGATTTTATATTGTTTTTGTATTTTTTGAAAATTTTATATTTTTGTATTTTGTTTTTGTTGGTTTTTCAAATTTTGTATTTTGTTTTTTTTCAAAAAATATTTACCATGAAGCTATTTTGAAAACATTTTTCAAGAAGATTCGAGAAGACGTTCTAGCTCCTCAGAAGTTAGGCTTCGCATGCCAATTCGTCGAACTAAATAGTCAAACCGTTCTTTTGGAAGGGCTTTAGTAAATAGATCGGCGAGTTGATAATCAGTCTTAACGAAAAATAATTCAACAGTACCCTTTTCCACGTGTTCTTTGATGAAATGGTAGCGGACTTTGATATGTTTCGTCTTAGAGTGATGTACGGGATTGCACGAGATGCCTATGGCACTTTTTGAGTCACAATACATAGGTATTCTGTCAAAAGTAAAGCCATAATCTGTGAGCTGTGTCCGCATCCAAAGAACTTGGGCACAACACGCAGATAGAGACACATACTCGGCTTCGGCGATTGATAGTGCAGTACAATCCTGTTTCTTTGACGACCAGCTTACTAGCTTTTCACCCAAAAATTGTGCTCCACCTGATGTACTCTTTGTTGTAACTTGATCACCAGCATGGTATGCATCTGAAAATGCTGTTAGATTAAACCCCGAATCCTTCGGATACCAAAGTCCCATGTTAATGGTGCTTCGTAGGTACCGAAAGATCCGTTTAACCTCTTTGAGGTGAAGTTCGGTAGGCTTTGCCTGAAACCGTGCTAACAAGCAAACAGCAAATTGAATATCGGGTAGGCTAGCAGTTAGGTACACGAGAGAACCGATCATGCTCCGATATTTCTTCGGATCAATGGGTTTCCCAAACAGATCAGCACCTATTTTTGGTGAAGTGACCATTGGTGTACCAACAGAATCACAGTTTTCCATTCCATGTTTTTTCAAAATCTCTATTGTATATTTAGCTTGATTAATAAAAATACCACGAGGGGATTGATGTATTTGTAAACCAAGAAAGAATTTTAGTTCCCCCATCATGGACATTTCAAATTTACTTTTCATGAGATTTTCAAAATGTTTTGAATGGTTAGGATTGGTTGATCCAAAAATAATGTCGTCTACGTAAATTTGAACGATCAAAATGTCATTTTTGAATTTTTTGATAAACAAGGTGTCATCAACCGTTCCTTTTGTGAAATTGTTTTTGAGCAAGAAAGATGATAGTTCGTCATACCACGCTCTTGGAGCTTGTTTTAAACCATAAATTGCTTTCTTAAGCTTGTAGACGTAGTCTGGATGATCTTTGTCGATGAATCCCTCTGGCTGACTCACATACACTTCTTCTTTCAGAGTTCCATTCAAGAAAGCTGTCTTAATATCCATCTGATAGACTGTGATGTTTTTGTGAGCGGCATAGGCCAAGAAAATCCGGACTGCTTCAAGTCTAGCTACAGGCGCGAATGATTCCTCGAAATCTATCCCTTCTTCTTGTGGATAACCTTTAGCCACGAGACGAGCTTTGTTGCGAATAACAGTCATTTCCTCATCCAGTTTGTTCTTCCACAACCACTTGAGATCAAGAACACGTTTATCAAGTGGTCGTTCAACAAGTTCCCAACTATCATGTAACAGGTATTGAAGAAATTCCTCCTGCATCGCTTCAATCCAAGGGTTTTCTGCCATTGCTTCTCGAATGTTCTTTGGTTCTTTGAGGCTGATTGAGCAAACGTAAATGCACAATTCGAGATCGGTGGCAAGTTGTCTCCTTGTCTGAACTGGTTTTGAAGGTTCACCAATAACATGTTCTATTGGATGGTCTTTTGTCCATTGAAATGTAGAAGGGTACCTTGGGTGTAACGAATGTGTGTTAGATGGTTCTTGTAACCTTGAAGAAGATTCAGCAGAGTCTGTTGCAAACGGGTTTTCAAATACTTCTTCTTCTTCTTCTAACGTAACATCGTTTGAATTATTTGTTGGTTCTTCTTGAAAATTTGTGTTTTGGTTTTGCTCATCAACTCTTGGTAGATTAGTTTCAATAACTGGAGTTGCTGGAGTAGATGTTGATGATGTTGATGTAGTTGGTGCTTCAGCTTCGATTGTGGTAGATGCATCCTGTGGTAGTGGTGGTGGTTGATGGTTTTGAGCGGGTGCAGCGGAATGTTGTTGAGATGCATTTGTCGAAGTTCCACCATAGTATTCATCAAACATTAACTCAAAGAAGTTTTCTAGTTCTTGTTCTGAAGGTTTATCCGTGTTTGTTGACTGAGCTCCTTGAGGCACGAGTCCTGAACTGATGTGTCCAGAAGTCTGCTGGTTTGGTGCGGGTCCTAATCCGTTTTGATTAGAAGCCATCGGATTAAGCGCGGGTTCTAGAGCGTATCTCTCAGAAGCCATTTGTGAAATCTCGTCAAACTTCACATTCATCGTCTCCATTATCTTTTTCGTTCTTCTATTATACACCCTAAATGCCCTCGAGTTTTCTGAATATCCAATGAAGATTCCAATATCACCCTTAGCTTTTAACTTCCCTAGATCTTCTCTGTCATTCGTCGGATAGCACAAAGTGCCAAACACGTGAAGGTAAGAGATGTCAGGTTTACGGTTGTTCACTAGCTCATATGGGGTTTTATTGAATCTCGGATGGACTAGGGATCGGTTTTGAGTAAAACAAGCAGTGGCTACAGCATCAGCCCATAAGAATAGTGGTGCACTAGAAAAAATCAACATTGTACGAGCAGCTTCCACAAGAGTTCGATTTCTTCTTTCAACTACCCCATTCTACTGTGGAGTTCTAACAACTGATGTTTGATGTGTGATTCCAACATCTTCAATGTAAGTTCTTAACTCCTGATTTGTGAATTCTGTGCCATTATCTGTTCTTATAATCCTTACTGGAGCTTGAAGTAGAACTTGAATACGCTTCAGAAAGGTGATGATGATGCCTGGTGCTTCGTCTTTTGATCTCAAAAACTTTACCCAAGTATATCTTGAATAATCATCAACAATAACGAGAATGTACTTCTTCCCATTAATGCTTTTGACTCTCATTGGGCCACATAAGTCCATGTGCAACATATGTAACCTTGCTTCTGAACTAGGTACGGTTTTGGGTTTATATGATGCTCTTTTGCTTTTTCCTTGTTCGCATGATGGACAAAGGTGTTCCTTTGTGTATTTGAACTTAGGAAGTCCGGTGACGATGTTGTCTTTGGCTAACTTATTGATCGTGTTGAAATTAAGATGGGATAATCTTCTATGCCACAGCCAGGACTTAGTTTCGGTTGCCCTTGTCATAAGACAAATTGATGATGTAGAAGCCATTTGGTTGATGTCGATAGCATACAAGTTTGTACCACGATTACCAGTTAAGAGATCATCACCAACCAAATTTCTTATAAAAACCGTGTTTCTCCTAAACGCAACTTCTAAATCTGCATCACAAAATGCCCGACTGAAAACAAATTGTGTCCCAACCCTTCGACGTAGTAAACCCGAGTGATTAAAATATTCCCAAACCGAAGATCTCCATAACCCTGAATAGCTGCTACATGATCATTTCCAAAGCGTGCAGTTCCCATGAATTTCCAGACGAAATTGATCAGCAGCTTTAAATTCCCGGTCATGTGCTTGGAGCAACCCGAGTCGACGATCCAAAGACATATTTCGATAACCTGCCAAGAACAGAAGAATTTGT
Organism: Artemisia argyi; assembly: GCA_030686995.1. NCBI lineage: Eukaryota > Viridiplantae > Streptophyta > Magnoliopsida > Asterales > Asteraceae > Artemisia > Artemisia argyi. The sequence goes on from CM060702.1 coordinate 135,250,941, forward strand.
ATTTGGAAACCGTTTTAAATTTGGTTCCATGGGGTTAGGAGTAAATTCCGAATCACATACTTCAAAGGTTGCTACATGTTTATTTTGAACAACTTCTAATTTGCCATTCTGAAGAATGAACTCTCTACCCGTTGGTATCCACATACAAAACTTAAGGTAGTTCCTAGGCATTCGACTACTAGTGGTAGACCTAAAGCGTGCAACTAATCTTTCTATGGATCTAGATCTAGCACTAGGTGTTTTTGGAACCTTCTTCTGTTCAGGCGTAACATTCACATTCTTAGAAACACATTCATCATGAACATCATTAATTAAACATTTCTTGCATATTAAACAAACTGAGTCATTACATGCATTAGAACCAGTACTTTCGACATTACATTCAGATGAATCATGTTTCTTATTACAAAGCGATAAATTCCTAGGGTGTTCTTCTACTTCTTCAGCTTTATTCTTGCAACTACTCTTAGAAACAGGCGAGACTCTATTGTTCCTTGTATTGCTCCTAGGCTTTAGTCTGCTGCTCCTAGAGGTGCTTTCTAGTCCTGTAGAAGGTAAAGCACACACATTAGGATTTATATTATTGTCCTTTTTAGCATCCCTAGATTCTTTAGAATTAGCCTTTATGCACTTGTCATTTGTCTTAGATGTTAAGGCAGACACACTAGTGGGACTAATCCTAAAAAGGCCAGGTGCTATCACTTTTGGTGTTTCGACAACCGCTTTTCCTTTATCAACAATCTTAACATTTTCACTTTTCTTTGGCAAGGGTGTTGGAGTGACTGGTTTTGTCAAATCCTTTTTCTCATTGACTTTTGGAGCAAACCGTGAAATTGACATTTTTGGTTTTTGAACCGTGTTTAAAACATTTGGTTTCTCCGAAGTCAATGGTTTTGCAAACTTAGTTTCCTCACCCTTTCCTTTTTGACTTTCAAGCTGAGCCCTCAAAAGATCATTTTGCTCTTTCATGTTCTTTAAGGCACGCTCATACGACAATTTGTCATACTTGCATTCTTCCTTTTTTCGATCAAGTTGTTTAAAATATGATACATTTTCTTTTTCAAGCTTTATAAGAGCATTTTCATATTTTGAAACAATTGCGGAGGTCTCAGCTCTCAGTCTTTCATCGTCTTGAACAGAATATGTTTGTAAAATGATAGACATAATGTCAGTGGTCATAACAGCTTCGAAGAGAGAATCATTCAGGTTTTCCAAAACATTTATGTTTTCACGAGTATCATTAGCTTCGTTTACCAGGGATTTGTGGTCCTTGACAAAGTCGGCCGTTTCTTTTAAGAAAGCTTGTTCAAAATGGAGTACCCTCGCACTGATGTTATTCAGTGGGATAGTAATTTCATTTTCAAAAACTTTTTTCTACTCAATATGAAAACTAGAATGCCAGTTGTTAATACTGATTGTAGTTTTAGAATTAACAATATTTTGAAGTTCTTGAATTCTCTTTTTAACGTCATCCAAAATTTCTCTAGCCTCACTTGTATTAAAAGTGTTGTTAGAAGAAATTTGTTCCATTTTTGAAAGAGATTTGGAAACAATTACTTTCTTAGAAAACATTTTTGAGAATGGTCGTTTTATGGAAAACACAGATGGTTCTTTTTGTGGAACAAAAATAATTCCCGAAAGTTTGTTCAATTTGTTGTAATCAATGGGTTTCAAATCCTTTTGTTTCATTTTAGTAATGCTCTCTTCGACATGTTCTATCATTTGCACAGAATCCCGAACGACGGGAGGATCATGTTTGGTGTAAATCATATTACCATTATACAAAACATTCTGTTCTTGCTGAGCTTTCTTGAGATTACCGGGGGTGTTGTTACCAAGAGCCACTTTATGTTTTGTATGGTAAACCAGATTAGTTTGATTTGAAATCATTTTCATTGTTTGACTTGACTGACCCGATTTAACCACTAATTCTTCTAAATGAGCAATCATGTGTTCTGACTCTACGATTTCGGCCAAAAGTTTGTCTTCTTTCTTTGCAAAGTCCTTTTTCAACTCATCCCTTTCTTTTTCAAGATTGGTATAAGCTGTTTTTTGTTTAGAAAGTTGGTTTTGTAAATCAGAAATTTTCGCGTTTAAAGATTTTATCTTTTTGAAAGAATTAACATCAAGTGTATCAAACTTGAGTTGCAATTGTTTTTCCCTTGAAACGGAATTTTGATAACCAGTTTCTAATTCAGACAATCTTTTGTTATGAAATTCAAAAGCTTTAACGTTTTCTTTGTAACTCTCAAGCTCAGCGGTCAATTTAACATTCGTGGCCTTAACATCGCGATTGACCTTTTTCACATTCTCAATTTCAATACGACAATTATTCAATAATGATTCAAACAAAGCACGTGTTTCCTCATCAATAATGATTCAAACAAAGCACGTGTTTCCTCATCATTCTCAGCATGCTGTGAAACGAAGCCTCCATTATGATTCACATCTGGAGTTGCTGAAGGAGTATTTCTACTACTTGGCGTGTCCAGGTATGTATCATAAATGGGTGCTAGCTTCTCAGAATGCTGTTCCTCATGAGGAGACATATCAAATATATCATTATTGTGACATGTGTTGAAGTTGGATACCTCAGATGGTGCATTGGTGTCATAAACAGGAAGTGTATCAGAATCCGTGTCATACTTAGCTTCCTGAAGATTCGCCATGAATATGCAGTTCGCATCGATATCCTCTCTATCTTCCATGTCATCCATAAGAGCCATAAAGTCATTCTCCTCTGCATTCAACTGAAATCCTGCCTCTGCCTTTTGTGCCAACATCACTGCTTTCTGCAAGTACGCTAGATCTTTCTTGTTCGGCTTAGTAGGACAGTTCCTTGCCATATGACCTACACCCTGACAGTTGAAACACTTTACCGGATTACCTTGATTCACATTTCCCAAATTCCCAACTACTGGAGCTGCAACATTTCTATTCTGATTACCCATTGCCTGATTACCAACATTCTGACCCCTCTGATTTCCAACAAACTGACCCAACTGATTCCCTGCATTCTGACCATACTGATTCCCTGCATACTGACCTGCGTTCTGCATATTCTGATTGCCCATATTAAATCCAGTAGCATATCCTTGCTGATTCCCATAAACTCCAACCATTTGGCCTCCGTTGCCCATATTGAAACTCGGCTGAGCAATCTGCTTGTTGCGAGTGTTCGATGAAATCCTTTGGTTGTTGTTAGTTGGTGTAGAATAGCGTCCTTGGAATGCCTTTGACAGAAAAGCAAACGCTTGGGTTAATGCAGCAGTAGCTTCATCATTTTCAGTGAATTCTGGTTCTTGGAATTGTTGGTATTGCTGTTGTGGAATAACATGTTGTTGCTGTGGGTAGAACTGTTGTTGGTAGACCGGTGTTGGTTGTTGAATGTATGATGGTTGCATGTAGTTGTGAGTGGAAGATGATGATGATTGTTGTGTGTTCACTGGTAGCGGTGTTGGTGTAGTAGCAATTAATGCGAGAGGATCATGATTCTTTGCCAATCTTTCTTTCCTTACTTCATTAGCCTCAGCTTGGTTTTGCTTCAAAAAGTCATAGAGTTGATCATAATTCACCTTATGTAAATCCTTTGTTTGATTGACAATTGTAACATAACGACCCCATTCTTCTGGAAGGTTATTGATGAATTTGATGTTTGTTGCAATTGTTCGAGGTGTCAACTTGTTTCTGATTAACTCATTCATCAAAGTGCAAAACCTTGTGTAGTAAGATTCAATCTGTTCACCTTTAGTGGATGTGAAATTCTCCCATTCAGTAAGAAGTTTGTTCTCAACGTCTTGTTGTCCAATCTCTGTTCCATGACATATCCTTCTAACACGTTCCCACATAGCATAAGCAGTTTCGCAGCTATCGACCGCAGCAAAGATCTCCCGTGGTAATCCAAGTTGGATTAAATGCATTGCCATATCATCTGCGGCAATCTGCTTCTTGTCTTCCTCTGTGTAATCTGCTTCTGTTTGTTCACGCACGAATGGTTGAGTAGGAGGTGTTGTATTTGGATTACCTTCAATTTGAACTTGTCTTGGCTTGAATGGACCATTTGTAATGGAGTTGATCATTAATTTACCATCAGGCTTTGTTTTGATGTAACGAAGCATGCGGCTTGTCCATAGGAGATATCCACCTTTTTCAAGCATTGGAGGCCGGTTTTCCGCACCGGCTGCATGAATATCTTGTTGAGATGCCATTGATGAAGTGTAGATTGATAAAGTTGATTCTCGGATCGATTCAACGAAGTAGGAGTTGTGTTTAGTGTAAGTTGATGCAAGTTTTTATGGTGAAAAATTTGATCTGGAACCTTAAAACCTCAATAACTTCCTTCTTCTCGGTCTCACGGTCGTTTTGACAGCTGATTCGTCGAAAACGGAGTTACGGTTCAAAAGTTATGGCCGTTTGAAGTTTGGTTGTCAAAAGTCAAAAACTTACGCGTAAACTCAAATCTTATGCGTAGAAAATGAATCTTATGCGTAGACAGAAACTTATGCGTAGAACAAATGTTAGGCGTAAACAAAAGTTATGCGAAAACAGTAAACTTATGCGTAAGAAAAATACTTATGCGTAAGATTAGTAGTTTATGCGTAAGCTTAGTGTTTATGCGTAAGATTTATGTTACGCGTAAGGTTTATCTTATGCGTAAGATTTTACGCGTAAGGTTTATAACCCTCTCAAACTTATCCAAGCTTGAAAGATATCCCAAGTTGAAGTATTCCACAAACTTATCCAAGTCAGGGAAGTACTGAGTATAACTTCTGCGTAGGATCTTATGCGTAGAATCCAATCTTAGGCGTAGGATCTTAATCTAACGCGTAGAAAAAGGGTTTTAGGCCAAACTTACGCATAGGATCTTCACTTATGCGTAGGAAAAGGGTTTTGAGCCTAAACTTACGTGTAAACAGTACTGTAGACAGCTGTTTCCTTGTACTATACTCAAAACTTACGCGTAAGATGTCCAAACAGCTCCAAAATTCGATTTTTTCAACCAAAAACACCTTTTACACTTGTTTCTAATGAACAAATCTTTCCCAAAACACTTAGAATCACTAAAGCTTCAATAAAAACAACAACTTTAACACCAAAACTTGTAAAAATCAAAACTTTTTGAAGAAAAAGTACACAAAATGAATGAAAAGTGTAACTTTTTAACAAAAAACTTGATAAAAACACTCCTAAATCATTGTTAGGCGATTGATACCACTTGTAGGACCTTAGGTATATCAACTTTAATACCAATATAAGAACTAGATGAAGTAAAGATGGTGACTTGATGCAATATGTGTGGCGTTAATATGAGAGAAAAAGAGTATAAAGATGAAGAGAACTTTTATTAAAAACACACACAATACACACACAAGCACACCTTACAAATGAGAGGTAAGGTGCCTTCTATAGTTAGAGAGAAAGGCCTCATGGGCTTTCTAATGGACTTGGGCTTGGACTTGATTTACATGAATTACAAAAGGCTTACTAACATAACTCTTAACATATTAGATTACCAAGTCCAATGCCCAACTATCTTAGACAATTACATACTTTAATGACACAAAGACAAAGTTCCTAATATGAGAATGACCATCACTTTTCTATATAATTCTTTGATGCTAACAAAGACAGATTAGGACCTCAACATTCACTAAGCGAAGGTTCCTCCAGGTCTGGGAGCAAAAGAATTCACGACATGTTAGGGAGAAGAATATCCCCAAGTGAAAGCCCCTTAAGCTCTTCCTCTGAAGGAAGCCGGCGCAAGCGCCGTAAAAGAGATTACTCTTCCTCCAACGACTCCTCGGACAACGAGGATAAGAAAAATAGGAACCTGCAGCTGCGACTCGTCAGGCTTTAGAAAATAGTCTAGCTGCGCCTCTGCATCCTCCAAGATATGGCCCCCCAGGGTTAACCCCTCCATAATTACCTTTATAGGGTAATCCTGGTTGCGCTCCAGCCGCGCAATATGGGGAAGCTCAAGCAGCTTCATCCCCTCCATGGCCTTCATCAGTTCGTCATAAGCATTGGCATTGTAACCAGGCACCTCAGCAAGCGCCACGCTCAGCACCTTCGCCTCATGGAGCTCCTCCATAGCTTGCGCCCTACCACGCTCCACGGCGCACTGCACCACCTTTCCAAAGGTCTCCAACACCTCTGGAGACTCTAAGGTGTCCATCGCAGCCAGGCGCAAGCCATGACTGATCAACCACCTACATAAACAGAAAAAGGATGCATTAGAAGAAAAGAGACAAATCAATCAATATAATAAGGCAACATTGCAGGAAAAATATAAGGACGTACCTGCACTCAGTTATTGTAGACATAAGATGAGGGTATAATTCCTCATCATAGTCTATGCTCAGGCCCGCAGCTTCTCCTCTTGCTCTTTCAAAATCTTCTCCATGGGCAGGCGGAACTCATCAATATGGCTAAAGTACTCAGCCTTTTTCTCCTCAAGATACCTTACCCCCCAGGTAAGGTTAGCCCCGAACTGATGAAGTTCGCCGCGCGCATGCTGCAGCTCAACCATCATGGTAAACTTTTCATCAGTGACCTTGTCTGCGTGCGCCTTGACGGACCCTACCTCCGCTTGCGCCTCAGCTAGCTGCGCATGGAGAAGGGCAATCTCCTAATCCTTCTGAGCGAGAGTGCTGCTCTCCCCGACGTACCGCGTCTTCAACTGAGCGACCAGCTCAGTCTGACGCACAGCAACAGCAGCCAACTCCACCAACAACTGCTGCGCAGATACCTCCTCAGCCACCTTCACTCCCTCCTCCACGTTTGCATTCTGAGGAGGGATTGTGCCTTCCACAGATGCCGCATCCTCCTTTGCAGCATGGTCACTACAAAGCACAAGTAGAAGGTTAGAGTATTTATAAAAAATAAAGCAACGAATAAGAAGATAGAAACGACATGGATATAACTTACAGAAGAGGCGAAGCCTGCGTCATCCCCTTCTCCGCGCCAGTGGCGGATGTGTCATCTTCTGCGGATGACTCTTCATCCGCAATAAGATGGCGCCTCCTCTTGGAAGTGCCACTGCCACTAGCCTCTCCTTTGAGCTTTAGATTCTGCGCTATAATCTCAGGCTTCAGCACCTCCACGCTGTCAGAAGACTCAGCCTACAACTTCTCCACATGCGCAGGCTCCCCAGTAGGAGGCACGCTCTGCATAGGCGTCACAAGCAGAGGAGGTGAATCCTCAGGCGCAACTTGCCCCAGCACAGTCAGATACCCAGCAATCGCATCTAGAAGTGGTTGCTCATTCTCCCTCAGAGGACGCATACCAACTGTCACTTGCTTCGGCTTCTCAAGCTTCACTACGGCGAACAAATTCATCTCTGCGCAACACATGAGCAAATAACAAAACACAGATTAGTTATTGAAAGTGCTCATAAAGAAACACTTACATTATTTGAAGCGAACAAATGTAAAGGATGAACACCCACCCCGGCCGCTCTCATCAATGAAGGTTGACACCTCGTCAGAACCATGGAAATAGTTGCGACTCAGCCCTACGTGCACCAAAAACTCCTCATGGTAAGGGTTAATGGGGATGCGGTTGGCATCAATAGTCTCCGCATCCGCCATGCTATACGAACCGGGTGCGGGGCGCCCATCCCTTGGCAGCGTCTCTTGAGTATAAAACTCAAAAGGCGAAGGAAATACCCTATCATCTACCCAGAAAAACTTTCCCTCCAATCCCTAAAAGAATCTACCTTCTCTGTATAGCACTGAAGGCGTCCACCGCGCTTCGCAAAGGATACCCATCCATGCGACCACGTTGTGCGGTAAAACGCACGGAATAGGTCAACAGTCGGGTTAATAGCAAGCAACCGACAATTTATTTCAAAATTGGATATTTTTGCCGCACCTATACAGTGCAACTAGGAAATATGAAGGTGGTAGTGGTTGAGAACATTGCTCAATAATATGGATATGGGTACGCGCTGGTTCGCATACTCGAAGAAGCGCGTGTACAACCCTATCTTTCCCACAAGGAAATCCGCGATGCACGCGCCAGCCTCCGGTACAACCGGATGCACGTCAAGAGGTATAAAATAGTCTAAGGAGAACTGACGCAGTTCATCCTCGTCTATTTCAGAAGGGAACTCGTGTAATTGGCGAACCATTTTAAAGAAACTAATAAAGCACGCTTACGCGGATTACTTAATAAAACAGTTGCTCTCTTTAAAAACGCTTTGAAGAAATGAAGAAATGGAGGAAGTGTGTTTTTACTGTGTGTTTTTCCGTAAATGGGAGGCGGTATTTATATAGGGTTACCAAAACGCTATCATGTGAGCCACGTGGAACCCACTATCCTAATCGTGTGGCTGAAAGACGATCGGGTACATGCACTTTTTCCCACTTCCCGATAAACACGTGGACACCCTTCCCACTTCCCTAGGTATTTTTTGATACATTTGGTGACTAGATACATTGTTCACCATATTGGGCGGTAACTTTTCCTGCCACACATACCGTTGCTTCACCAAGTCTAGCATCCGCGGCTACAAGCCGCGCACACTAGACTGAGGGGACATGATGACGTATAGTCTATATTTGGGCCACGAGCCCAAATGATAAACATTACTAAGGCCCAAATCCACCATGCGTGGGCTATCATAAAGATGATTTGGGCCGCACCACCAATGGGTTAGGCTCGCATAGGCCCAAGCCCAACCAAACTATTTATGGTCTAGATAAGGATCTTCTATTTACGGATAAAGATCCTTGGACCGGATAAGCACTACGTGTGCGAAGAGTAAGGAGCACGAAACCTACAAGGATTCTGTGCCTATATAAAGAATGATGTAATTCTCATTAAAGGTACGATTCACAAACCCTAAAACTCTTTACGAGAACCCTAAAACCGATTACTTACTCTCACGCCGGAGGATAATCGTGGGAGACAATCCCACGATAAGCCTAACGGTGTATGTTTATTTTCTTAGTGCGCAGGTTTCAAGCATTAAGAGCGAATTGGTACGAGAGCAAGAGCCCAAACTAGGAACGCCCAACTTTTGTATCAACAGTAAAAAAAATCCAAAAACATTCTTCTCACGACATGTCTCTTGTGTAATCAATATTATGTACGTTTCTAGAAATGTCATTCAATAATGACACGGAAACATACATATGCTTGAGCAAGAGTTTTTCTTTTAATTTCAAATAATGATTTTCTAAAACATGTCATTTCTCAAAACATTCTTTTAAAATGGCTTGCAGTCATTTCAGGCTGTAACCCGGACATAAAATTATGGCTTGCAGTTATTTCAGACTGCAATTGTAATACCTAAAATTTTAAAACGCGTAAAAAGACCAAAATACCCTTATAACTTAAAAATCATAAATAAATAATTATAAAATACCAATTAAGCTCTAATAAATTTATAAGTTATCATGTATAACCATAATAATTCAAGGAAGTTGATTAAAAATATTTATATATTTTATGAGTATATAATGTACGTATAAAACAATAAGGGAAGATCCGAAAACAATTTGTAAATAGTACAAGTCATACTATGGGCTTAATATTTGTATTTTGGGTTAATTAAATAATTGATTTGGATCCCTTGGCCCATGCCACTTCTAAACTGACCATGATACCCCTAATCACCATATACTCGGCTTCCCTATACTCCTACTCTACTATTACGATTCATAAAACCCTAATCCGAGAATAAAAAAAATAAAGCGGCCTTCCTATTTCCTGGTGAGTTTTCTTCTGTTCGAGACCAAGAGAGAGGGTAAAGAGGTGCTTGTTTGATCGTGGGATAAGCAAGTCGAATAAGGGTTTGGTGTTTGCTCGGGTTTTGTTGATTTGATTTATCGTCCTTGGTTCTGTTATGTTAAGAAGTATCACCAAGGGTAACATATATTCATCTTGTTCTTTTCTGCTTATTTGAAGATTCTTTTCACATTAACATACCATGATCTGTTGTTTTGTAAATCAGTTAAAAAGAAAAGAAGTCATGCATGCGTTAACTCACATAAAACCATATATATATTCATCATGAAATCATGCAAGTGTATACCTCTATATCTCGACCTATACTGCTATACATACAGTGTTTTGGATTTTTGGTCATGTTGTGGTTCATATAAAATGTTTAACGAGGCATGGGAATGTGGGTTTTGGTTTTTGTTGAATGGGGTAATAAAAAAAATAAAAAAATAAAAAAAAAATAAAAACCCTATAAGATTTCATTGGATGGTTTAATCTAATGTTTCACAAACTAGAAAACCTGTTTTGATCTCATATAAATAAACTTAGAAACTATGTGGATCGATCTAATATATGTATGCATGATACCATATGAAGTTGTGATAACCAAGTTGTGTTTCGAATAAAGCTTTGTGGTTTTTTAAAAAATAAAATAAAATAAAATATCCTAACGAGATGAGGTCATGTCGCATGTTTTGATTTTTCTTGTCGAATGAATAAAATAAAAAGAGTGTCATATAGACTTGGATGAATCGACTTAAATGTTTTGTATGAATCGGATTTAAAAAAAGGTGTTATCATATGTTTTAAATTCGAATGGTTCTTGTAAATAAATAAGGTCATGCGATTGTTTTATTCTCGAATGGGTGTAGGATCGACCAAATGGTGTTCTTTTAAAGGGGTGTGGGGCTGTCATTTATGCATGAGATAGTGGTGTGAATTATGTTTTATAAATTGTTTCACCTATGTGTGTGCATGCCTTAGGATTAATTCGTATCTCATCAACCTGGTCATATATAAGTTTGTGGGGGTTCGTGTGTGAATATTTTGTGACGTGGTCGAAAGAGTTAAAACATAATGACTAAATCGTGGTTAAAATAGAAGGTCAGAAATACGTAAATATGAGCTAAGTATAACAAAGTCGGGTTATTAAATCTTGGGTCGTCGTGACATAAATATTAATATCGTGAGTACGTTAATAAAGTATAAAATTTATAACGACGGGATCTAAAATCATCATCTTAAAATAAATTTATAAAATGAATGTTAAAATAATCTTTTTAATATTTTAATTTTGATAAATTGAAACAATTAAACCTAAACTATTATAATTGTTATTCTAACCCTTGAATATTATTAATTGTCTATTATAACCTTAAAGTATTTAATTGCTATTTTTGAAAAGTTACTAAAAATAAAAAGTTACTAAAAATGGAAAGTATACCAAAAGGAGTAACCTAATTCAAATGGACTTTAAATAATACTTGATATTGATTTATCTAGGTTCTGTGAAGTGGGAGTGATTTGTGACTCATCTTGTGTGACTTTTCTTTTCTGTTGCGTGCTTTGAATAAGGTACAGATATTCTGACCTTTTCGGTAAAGGTTTCTCATGATTCTTTTCTCTTGCTATTTTTCATTATTAGGGTTCCTTAAGCCATTACTATGAAACCCTTTTGTTTTCTGAACCTTTTCTGTATGAACCTTTGTTTATCTGAACCTTTTGATTTGAACCTTCTAATTTGACTTTCTGATTTGGACTTTATGATATGAACCTTTGATATGTATTTCTGATATGATAATTATGACCTAAGATCTGTATCATTTTATGATATTCTGTATGACTTATTCTAGTTTGACACCCGAGCCAATTTATTTCACTAGGCATGGGGGTTCCATGTCCATGTCAAGGATGCACCTCTGGCATGACTCTAGGGCAGTAGAGTGATGTTCTGCCACGTCCCTTTGATTGGTCTGCATATGAATGGGTAGAGGCGTATGGATGCATCCTTGATCTGTTTCTGTTTCTGATATGATATGATATTGTCTGGTGAATTTGGCTGTGTGTGCAATACACGTCCTTCACATTTCTGGGAGCTAGCTACTCCACCCATATGAGGACACCCCTCATTATTATCTAATTATCTGAGAGGTCTCCCCTCTATATATATATATGTTTATAAAGATATGTGAATTATGATTATAATATGATATCTGTTTCTGGGCCCGTGGTAGATGACTATCTTTTACTTTACCTTTATTCTGTTTCAGTTACTTTGATTATATTTCAGTTATTTCCATTATACCATATTATGTATTCGTTTCTGTTTCATATTACTTTGTTGTTATATCTGTTCACTGAGCTTGTAAAGCTCAGCCGCATTTTTTTTCCTCCGCGGCAGGTATTCAAGATAGCTTTGGGATAGCTTTCTGGGCATGAGAGTAGAGTTGAGTGCAGACTTGACCATAGTATTCCTAGATTAAAGTTAAGTATGTAAGATTTCTGATTCTGTTTATTTATTACCGCTCTGATGTGAAACCATATTTTTGTGACATCTTTACCCTTGTCAGGTTGGGGTGTTACAATTTATGGTATCAGAGCCAGGTTAGGGCCCTTTAAGCTTAGGCTATGACCTGTGAGGATTGGGTAGACATTAGGTTTCCTTCTGCGCACTCTCTTTTCTGTACCCTATCATTTTTGGACCTTACTAATCATTTGAAAATCATTCAGATGGTTAATTCTCGCCGTTCTGGTTTATCCAGTGACAACATTAAGGAAATGGAAACCCGCATCGTTAGAGATATTCAAAGACAGGCGGGACATGTTAAAGAAAACGTTGACCACCGTTATAGCTACGGGTCGCAAGAGGCTGGGTAGTGAGAAGTGAACTAACAATAGAATTTTAGTCCCAGCCAGTATGTATCCGTGTATGATCAAGGAAAAGTTGGTCTTAGAGAATGTGGATGGGGTAGAGTTAAGAAGATATAAGACCAAGGTGATTAACAGAGACAGTTACATTACTAGGTATCCAGGAAGATGCCCCAAATTTTTAGAAGAGGAAGGAGTGTTTAGAGTTCAACTTCGTGATCAGCATGAGTCTGTAGAGCAGATGGAATAAGAAGGAAGAAATTCTAGAAGTGGTTTTGCTAGTCATCCAGTACCTCAGTATGAGGGAAACCGAAATGGCTGGATAAGTGAGAAGGAAGAAGATGAAGAAGAATATGAGGTAGACTCAGATCTAGAGTCTACAACGACTAGCAGATGTAATCCAATTGAATGAGAAGGAATTTGTCTTTGCAAATTAGTCTTTTTTATTTTCATTTTTCCTTTGATAAATTCTGATGTTAGTCTCTGACGTTCTTTTGTTTTCGTGACTTCACTGGTGTGATTGAATCTCATGACAATTAAATTCTTCTTTGGAAAAAAAAGTTTCATCTTATTACAATTCCGCGTATGATTGTTAAGAATATAATTATGAGAGTATTGATGAATTTGGAAGTAGTAGTGCAATTGTTTCTGTACTCTGATATGATAAATCTGTTAGACTTCCGTTAGTTCCTGATAAGTTTCGTTTTCTGTCAATTCCATGGATGATGATTGTGGGAGAGGAGAAGTATTCTATGTCGTTATTAAGTTCTTATTTCATGACTTGAGATAGGTATGGTTATTATGAAGGCATATTTATACGATGTTTGTATTAAGACGTCAGGCCAACGTGAAAATACTTGCATTGTATAACGTGCATTTATTATGATCATATTATATTTTGAAAAGTGTCTGAAAAGTATTAGATTCTCCGTTAGTTGGATTATCTGTAACTAATGAGACTTTAGAATTTGTTCTAACCACGTCTACGTTCTGTCTTCTTTATTAGATACCTGTGTAGGTTTGAACTATTGTCGTTTGTATACTGACTACTGATGCGCGGGAATCGCAACAGGCTTTACCTCTCGAGGGATCTCGAGAAGCTTACAACCCACACCAGGCAGTGTACCTGATCGTTGTAGTATAGTATAGTGACAAGTACCGGGGGATTGATCGTTCAGCTAGGAATAGTGTCGCTAGGATTAGAAAACCTAAATACTAGTTCTAAAGGCGAGGGATGATTATTTTTGTATTTTTCTTATATTTTTTAGAAAGCAATTAAAAATCTCGGGTTTGAAGGATTTGGGCGGAATTAGTTGCTAATCAACTAACCCAATACTAAAGATACAATCAAAATAAAATACAAGAAATGAAAATGAACTAAGTTATACTAAAGTTGCGAGCAATAAGTGGAGAAAATGTGTTTACTTAGATTTCACTACTCCCTAGACATCTTTTACACGTTAATTACTTGTTATAAATGCATGGATGACGGATCGTATTCCTTAATACCATTCATGGGGTGGACACTTAACTCCCCAATTCTATGAGCTCTTATCTCCTCCTACACCATGCCCAGCACAACTATAGGGATTGTAAACAGTGGCTCATGCATTAAATACAACCAATAAAGACCTAGTGCGCGTCGGTTCATGTTTCTTAAGACGTTCAAGCATGTTACCAATTGGAGATCTGCCAGTTTTCTTAAGCCTAACATATAAATCATTCATCCAAGACAAGTATAAACAAGTAATCAACACATAATTAACATCTAGGTTTCATTAGATCCAAGCAAACACAAGATAGATCTAGCCTAGCATGATGGAATTAAGACAAGAACAAGATATAGACAACCAACACATAGACATATTGATTGAATTGAAAGAACACTTATCTCAATTACACATGTAAGGTATCAAGGGCTTGGAACCATTGAAAAACCTGTAAAATTCGCACCAAGTTCGTACTTAGGGTTTCTCCAAAACTTCTCTCTTTTAAATGTGAAAATTAGAAAACTATATATAGGAAAAGGAGTCTGACGGCGTCAAGACAAACATTGTGACGCCGTCACCTCGCCGCCAAAACTATTCTCGGACTGCCTTGATCTACATTTGACGCCGTCAAGACTTAATCATTTCCAGGCCGTCATGACTTTTACTCTTGACGCCCTACCTTCGTGACGCCGTCAAATCTCTACTGGGTCGTCATGGAATTTTGCTCTTGACGCCGTCAGGATGTTACTCTTGACGCCGTCACCTACTGTTCCGAGCATGGAAAATTAAGACTTTGGCGTTTTCTTCACTTTTATGCTCCAAAAACGTCCGAATTGCTTCCTTTTCTAGATTTCACTCCCAAAGTACCTAAAATCACAAAAGGAACGATTTAGGGCAATATTTGATCAAATAAACTCGAATTCGGGCTTAAATGACCCCCTAAACACGGATCATTTTTTGCCTCATCATATACCCTTACACTTGAGATTTGCTTGTCCTCAAGCAAATGCGCTTTTATTCTACTCAAAAGACAAGTTAGGGGTCATTTAACACTAATATAAAAGTAATTACAACAATTAATCGTTCCACTAAAGACCAATAGACAAGCACGGAGGTCATACACAAGCACCTCACAAATAGTGTTTAGATACTCACATCTCTCGGGTGTAATAAAGTGTAAATTACAATATGGAAACGGAAGATATCTCTCACTACGCCGTCACCTACTGTTCCCAGCATGGAAAATTAAGACTTTGGCGTTTTCTTCACTTTTATGCTCCAAAAATGTCCGAATTGCTTCCTTTTCCAGATTTCACTCCCAAAGTACCTAAAATCACAAAAGGAACGATTTAGGGCAATATTTGATCAAATAAACTCGAATTCGGGCTTAAATGACCCCCTAAAAATGGATCATTTTTCGCCTCATCAACTACCGTGAACTTAATTGTATCATCATTCGTAATCATTAACCTCTTCCGTGTATTGATGATTTGTTAAATCAACCGTTATGAGTTAAATTCTTTTCTAAAATTGATATGAGGATTAGATATCATCAACTTTGGGAGAAGAAGTAAGATATTTCAAAGGCTATGTTTCATCATTGTTATGGTTACTATGAATTTCTGGTTATACCTTTTGGTTTAATAAACGTTTCTATAGTATTTAGGAATCTGATGAATCGTGTCTTCCATTAGTATTTTGATAGGTTCGTTATTGTTTCCGTTGATGATATTTTGGTATATTATAAGTTGGAAGAAGAGTATGAGCAGCATCTGCAGATTGTGTTGGAGATTCTTAAGTAGAAGAAGTTGTATGCTAAAATTTTCAAAGTATGAGTTTGGTCATGTGGTGCCTGCAGATATGATCACCATGGAATCATCTAAGAGTAAGGATATCACTAAGTGACTGTGACCTACTAATGTAATTGAGTTTAGAAGTTTTATGGGACTTGCTGGTTATTATAGATGGTTTGTTAAGGGTTTCTCTCGATTAGCTTTGTCTCTAACCAGTTGATGAGATAGGGTGAGAAGTTTGAATGGACGGATGAACTTGAAAAGAGTTTTGAAAAGTTGAAACGAAGGTTGATTTCTGCTCCTATATTGATTGGGTTCTGGAGGTTTTCGGATCTGTAGTGATGCATCAAAGAAAGATTCGGGCGGTGTGTTGATGCAAAGTAGGAAGGAGATAGTTTTAAGTTTTAATGATTACGATAATAATATTCAGTATTACCAAGCAAGGCTAATGTGGTTACTGATGCATTTGTCGAAAATTTGGAATAGTAGCAAGTGTTGAGATTAGGCTTGAATTATTAATGATTGAGAGCGATTGGATGATGAGCTGTGTGTATGAGACTTTTGGTGAATATTAGGTTAATATAAAGGTAAAGTCCAATTTTATACTACAGATTAAGGAAGTTCAGAAGGATGATGGTGAGCTGTGAGTTATAGTTCAGAATGTTGAAGAGGGTAAGCAGACTGAATTCAAGAATTATGATGATGGAGTCGTACGGTATGAAGATAGGATGTGTGTTACAAATGATCTGGAACTTAGGGAAAAGTTATGACAGAAGCTCATAGTTATATATTTATTATTTATTTTGGGTTTTACCAAGAAGTACAAGAGATTTGAAGTAGTACTTCTGATGAAATGGTATGAATCAAGATATGGCTACGTTTGTATTAAAGTGTATGACCTATTAGCGGGTCAAGATGGGCATTAGAGAGTTAGTGTGTGGTTATATCCGTTAGAGATTCCTTCTTGGTAGTGGGGTGAGATATCTATGGAGTTGTGACAGAGATTCACGGTTTACTTTTAGGTTTAGAAGGGTTTTACAGAAGGCATGGGGAATTTATCTTAAAGTTAGTACAACATTTCATACTCAAGTAAATATTTAGTCAGAGAGGACTATTCAAACTCTGGAGGTTTTATTGAGGGTTTATGCATGGAAGTGGACTAGTGTTTAGGATGGATATTTGTGATTACAATGATCGCTGGCATGTTAGCATTAAGGCTGCATCTTTTAAACAATTGTAAGGTAGGAAGTATAGAGCATCTGTCCGTTAGGATGAAGTGGGTGAATATTTGAATGAAGGTTTAGAACTGATTGAGATTACTAATGAGAAAGTAGCTATTGCTAAAGAGAAGTTGAGGAGGCTAGACTTCAGCAGAAGAGTTATGCCAATAAGTATCGACGTGAATTAGAGATGGGTTGGAGATTTTGTATTTTTAAAGTTTCGCCGTTCAGAAAAGTAAAAGTTATGGAAATAAGAGCAAGAGTAGTTTCCATTACATTGGACCGTTGAGATTCTGAATTATATTAGAGAAATTTCTTATTGTTTAATACTCTCTTCTCAGTTATCGCATATTCATGATGTTTTTCATGTATCTCTTCTGAGGAGATACAAATATAATCCGTTACTCATTACTTTCTATCTGTTTGGTCAGATTCAATCTGATATGATTACGTCTGAAGAATCCAAAGCTATTTTAGATTGGCAAGAAAGAGTCATAAGAAACAAAGTTATTCCATTATGTTTTGTTTGTGTAGTGTGGTATGTTTTGTTTGTCTTTGTTTCGTCTTGATTCAATTTTCGCGGACGAAAATTTCTTTTTAGAGAGGAAGAAGTTGTAATACCTAAAATTTTAAAATGCGTAAAAAGACCAAAATACCCTTATAACTTAAAAATCATAAATAAATAATTATAAAATACCAATTAAGCTCTAATAAATTTATAAGTTATCATGTATAACCATAATAATTCAAGGAAGTTTATTAAAAATATTTATATGTTTTATGAGTATATAATGTACGTATAAAAAAACAAGGGAAGATCCGAAAATAATTTGTAAATAGTACAAGTCATACTATGGGCTTAATATTTGTATTTTGGGTTAATTAAATAATTGATTTGGATCCCTTGGCCCATGCCACTTCTAAACCGACCATGATACCCCTAATCACCATATACTCGGCTTCCCTATACTCCTACTCTACTACTACGATTCATAAAACCCTAATCCGAGAATAAAAAAATAAAGCGGCCTTCATATTTCCTGGTGAGTTTTCTTCTGTTCGAGACCAAGAAAGAGGGTAAAGAGGTGCTTGTTTGATCGTGGGGTAAGCAAGTCGAATAAGGGTTTGGTGTTTGCTCGGGTTTTGTTGATTTGATTTATCGTCCTTGGTTCTGTTATGTTAAGAAGTATCACCAAGGGTAACATATATTCATCTTGTTCTTTTCTGCTTATTTGAAGATTCTTTTCACATTAACATACCATGATCTGTTGTTTTGTAAATCAGTTAAAAAGAAAAGAAGTCATGCATGAGTTAACTCACATAAAACCATATATATATATTCATCATGAAATCATGCAAGTGTATACCTCTATATCTCGACCTATACATACTGTGTTTTGGATTTTTGGTCATGTTGTGGTTCATATAAAATGTTTAACGAGGCATGGGAGTGTGGGTTTTGGTTTTTGTTGAATGGGGTAAAAAAAAAAAAAAAAAAAAAAAAAAAAAAAAAAAAAACCTATAAGATTTCATTGGATGGTTTAATCTAATGTTTCACAAACTAGAAAACCTGTTTTGATCTCATATAAATAAACTTAGAAACTATGTGGATCGATCTAATATATGTATGCGTGATACCATATGAAGTTGTGATAACCAAGTTGTGTTTCGAATAAAGCTTTGTGGTTTTTAAAAAAATAAAATAAAATAAAATATCCTAACGAGATGAGATCATATCGCATGTTTTGATTTTTCTTGTCGCATGAATAAAATAAAAAGATTGGATGTATCGACTTAAATGTTTTGTATGAATCGGATTTAAAAAAAGGTGCTATCATATGTTTTAAATTCGAATGGTTCTTTTAAATAAATAAGGTCATGCGATTGTTTTATTCTCGAATGGGTGTAGGATCGACCAAATGGTGTTCTTTTAAAGGGGTGTGGGGCTGTCATTTATGCATGAGATAGTGGTGTGAATTGTGTTTTATAAATTGTTTCACCTATGTGTGTGCATGCCTTAGGATTAATTCGTATCTCATCAACCTGGTCATATATAAGTTTGTGGGGGTTCGTGTGTGAATATTTTGTGACGTGGTCGAAAGAGTTAAAACATAATGACTAAATCGTGGTTAAAATAGGAGGTCAGAAATACGTAAATATGAGCTAAGTATAACAAAGTCGGGTTATTAAATCTTGGGTCGTCGTGGCATAAAAATTAATATCATGAGTACGTTAATAAAGTATAAAATTTATAACGACGGGATTTAAAATCATCATCTTAAAATAAATTTATAAAATGAATGTTAAAATAATATTTTTAATATTTTAATTTTGATAAATTGAAACAATTAAACCTAAACTATTTTAATTGTTATTCTAACCCTTGAATATTATTAATTGTCTATTATAACCTTAAAGTATTTAATTGCTATTTTTGAAAAGTTACTAAAAATAAAAAGTTACTAAAAATGGAAAGTATACCAAAAGGAGTAACCTAATTCAAATGGACTTTAAATAATACTTGATATTGATTTATCTAGGTTCTGTGAAGCGAGAGTGATTCGTGACTCATCTTGTGTGACTTTTCTTTTCTGTTGCGTGCTTTGAATAAGGTACAGATATTCTGACCTTTTCAGTAAAGGTTTCTCATGATTCTTTTCTCTTGCTATTTTTCATTATTAGGGTTCCCTAAGCCATTGCTATGAAACCCTTTTGTTTTCTGAACCTTTTCTGTATGAACCTTTGTTTATCTGAACCTTCTGATTTGAACATTCTAATTTGACTTTCTGATTTGGACTTCATGATATGAACCTTTGATATGTATTTCTGATATGATAATTATGACCTAAGATCTGTATCATTTTATGATATTCTGTATGACTTATTCTAGTTTGACACCCGAGCCAATTTATTTCACTAGGCATGGGGGTTCCATGTCCATGTCAGGGATACACCTCTGGCATGACTCTAGGGCAGTAGAGTGATGTTCTGCCACGTCCCTTTGATTGGTTTGCATATGAATGGGTAGGGGCGTATGGATGCATCCTAGATCTGTTTCTGTTTCTAATATGATATGATATTGTCTGGTGAATGTGGCTGTGTGTGTAATACACGTCCTTTACATTTCTGGGAGCTAGCTACTCCACCCATATGAGGACACCCCTCATTATTATCTAATTATCTGAGAGGTCTCCCCTCTATATATATGTTTATGAAGATATGTGAATTATGATTATAATATGATATCTGTTTCTGGGCTCGTGGTAGATGACTATCTTTTACTTTACCTTTATTCTATTTCAGTTACTTTGATTATATTTCAGTTATTTCCGTTATACCATATTATGTATTCGTTTCTGTTTCATATTACTTTGTTGTTATATCTGTTCACTGAGCTTGTAAAGCTCAGCCGCATTTTTTTCCTCTGCGGCAGGTATTCAAGATAGCTTTGGGATAGCTTTTTGGGCATGAGAGTAGAGTTGAGTGCAGACTTGACCATAGTATTCCTAGATTAAAGTTAAGTATGTAAGATTTCTGATTCTGTTTATTTATTACCGCTCTGATGTGAAACCATATTTTTGTGACATCTTTACCCTTGTCAGGTTGGGGTGTTACAGCAATCCGGATTTTTACTTATGGCTTGCTATTACTTCAGATAGCAACCCGTTTTTCAAAATAAGGAAAACATGTCGCCAAAAAAACGGTTGTTCCTATCAAAGGGTGCCGTTCATCCGAGCGTGAATTACTTTACATTCATGCACCCTCGATCTGATGTACGCTTCTGATGAGTGTGTAAATACTCATCATTTCTGTCACATTTAAACTGCAAAAACATCTGAAAACACACAGGAATGCCTTAAAATACATAAAATATCCCTGGATTGTGTTTTTATGCAAAAGGATTGAAAACTGATGAAAAACAACATATTTCACATAATTTACAGTTTCAGTCCCTGAACATTGAAAAATTGGCAAATCTAGTCCCTGGTAAATCAAAACATGTAAATTATCATCAAAGGTCCTTAGGGATTCATAAGTTGTCAAGTTTAGTCCTTTAAAGTTAAAAATTGCAAAATGACAACTTTAGTCCCTCAAATTTGAAAAATGTCAAAAATAGTCCTTAAGGTTTTAAAAATAGAAAAATATTAAAAATAAACCTTGTACTATTCTTAAATGGCATAATTGGTCCTTATGATAACTATGGAGAAATTACATGTTCAACCCTTCAACTTTCAGAAAATTACATGTTTGGTCCCTGGTGTTTGTAGATTTGGCAGAAAAGGTCCCTGGAAGTTTAAAAAGTGGAAAAGTCAACTATGGTCCTTATATTATTAAAACTTGGCAAGTTTTACCCTTGCTAGTAATATAAAATGGGGTTTGACCCCGTTGACCTTCCCTCCCAAACCACCCTCACTATACAACCTCCACCTCCACACCTGCAAACTCAAAACCAGGGTGGTTTTTCACCACCACCTCACTTCCCCAGCTGGCTATCTACTCTCCAGCACATCCTATACCTCATCATACCACCCCATTCTCCATTTAATGCATCCCCACCCTTTTTCTCTTCAAATCATATCACATCCCCTGGTTTTGCTCCCAACTTGCCCCAAACCCATATAAAGCTACTTTTCCTTGTCCCTTACATCTCCACAACCCTCCAAACTTCCTTAATTGAAATAAAACAACCCCTAGCCACCTGTTTCTATTTTGACGCCAAAATGCCACTTGTACGGTTTTGATGAAAGAGGTGAATCCAATGGCTAGAATCAAGTGGTAAAGTCTCAGAGGTCGACAAGGAAGGATTTAAGTCTCTATAAGAGAGAAAAGAAGCCAGAGAGAATACTATCTAGTGTAATTGTAATTTTCTTAAAATCGTATTAGTTAAATTTCCATTTTCAGTGTATTTCCAAGCTTTTAAGCTTTTTGTTAAGATAATTCATTGTGAATCAAAGTTACTTTCAGTATCAATTTCAAGTGTTGTCTTTTAAATTCAGTCTATGCCATTTTACTTCAAAAATCTCATATGTACTTATATGTGTTTACAGTTGTTGTTATGGACATTTAAACTCATATAAGCTCCTAGATAGCTTATAGAAAGCTATTAGAAACCATAAAACTCAGTTCTAGATATAAAAGAAAAAAAATCAAATAAATAAGTGAAAAATAAAAATTAATGAAGAAGATGATCAAGCAGTGGAGCAGGGTGTATTTTGGATTGCCCTTGGGTTAGTAGCTTAGCGGTAACCTTATAAGAGTGTCCTTTTGTTCTTGGTTTCAAAAACTTCAGCTTGGTGCTCATTTGTAAGCTTATTCTCAATTTTCCATTCCACTATCTTTGTTGTTTAATCTTAGTAATTTCTATGTTTCTATGCTTGTTTGTTGTTAGTTAATCATAATCAAGCTTAATATTGAGGTCTTTTTTGTTAGAATCCATAGTTGCTAAAAATCACATTTTCATTGTCAAAATACCACTTCGGTCATTTCTGTATTTGATGCTTGTGTTGTTGTTGTTGTTTTATGCTCATAAGGTCTTATTTGACGATAGTATAAGGTTTGAAAACAGATTTAAGGTCTAATTCATCAAGTTGTTTTAGAAATCACAAATCAGTCTTCTTAAAGGTGTGTTTGGCACAGTGGTGTTCACTGTGTTATAGTGGAAATTTTTGTTAATTTAGGTTCACTTCTGTCACTTAGGATCATATTAGATCAGATAAACCATAAAAACCAAGTGTCATTTGTGAAATAGTCAAAATCACCCTTTGATCCTCATAACTTGTTCACTGTGTTGATTTTTAGTCCCATAAGCCTAAATTCAGTATACTAGTTGTTGTTCTAGCTTAATATAACATATTCACTCAGTAAATTAGATTAGAAATTCACTTTAGTCAACTTAGCTCAAAAATAGAAAAAGTCAAAATTGCCTTTATCTCAGAAATCTCAATTTTAGCAAGAATTGTTTGGAATTTAGTGAATAGATCTAAGACCTGAGCTTTTTACATATGAAATTATACCAGCTAGACTACTGAATCCTATCACCATTACAATTTTGTGAATTATTGTGTGCAAGTTACAAGCCTTCAAAATCACTTGCAAGGGAAGAACCTCCCTTGTGCACAGGATAATCACCAATTTTCATAAGCTTGCACAGACTTCAATAGTAGGCCCCACCTTAAGTTTCTTGGCTTTTTGGAAACCCCATAAGCCCATCTCTAAGGTTCTGTGCTTATTTGCTCTTTTCTAGCTTATTTGGTAGGGCTGTAATCAGCTTGAAGTTTGACCATTTTGACTGAGTACTCAGGTTTGACACCCAACTTCCAAGCCTCACCTAGACTTCATTAATAAGCCATAAGCCTAGCTTATTGGCTTATTTGATAACTGACCTGGTCAACTTTAAGATTCAAGTTCCATTTTGAACCCCCTTTCACTTCTGTGAACCCCACAAAGGTCCAAAAGTTGCTCATTTGGCCTGTTTGGATTTCAGGTTTTGGCCAATAGCTTATTTGTAATTTATAGCTTATTGTGTGTGCTTATTTGGTTCCATTGTGCTTATTTCCAGTCATTATCATTATTAGATTTCTTATTTTTGATCTGTGGCTTCTTATTGTAACTTATTCAAGCAACTACAAATCCTAATAAGCTAAAACCTCAATTGTTAAGCACTTTGAATTGCACACAGCTTATTAATAAGCTACAACATAAGTTCCTTTATTAAAGTTAGTTATTTTAAGTATTTAATTAGTTATGCAAAAGAAAATTTAGAAAAAGCCAAATTTAAGAGAAGTGATAGCTTCTATTTAAGAAGCTTATTGCTTATTAGCTTATTTTCCTTAAGCACTTATCAATTTTATAATTTTCATAAGTTCTTGTAGTTATAAAATAATTTTAGAAAAAGTTTCATATTTTTCTTTGTTTATTTAGTATTTATTTGAATTTAATTTTGTTTTTAATAATTAATAAATAGTTAATAATTAATAATAATTAGATAAAAAGTCTTAAAAATATATTTTCTGTTTTAAAATTAGTTTTATATTATTTTAGATTTTTACAAATTTAAATTTCATTTTTCTAAGTAATTTTCATATTTTCTTGTATTTTAGTGTATTATTAAATAATTATAAATAGTAATTAATTAATAATAAATAAATAAATAGTGTGAAAAATATAATTTTAGTTCTAAAATAAGTTTTATAATATTTTAGATTTTTATAAATTTTAATTTTATTTTTCTAGACTTATTTTACATTTTCTTACTTATTAGTGAATTACTAAATAATTAAAAATAGTTATTAAATAATAATAATAATAATTAATTAAATAGTTATAAAAATAATTTTAAATTTCCAATAATTTTCTTATAAGTTTAGGATTCCAAAAATATAATTTTCATATTTGTGGGAGTTATATTTGACAGAATTCACGTTTAGTTTAGTACGTTTACGATTATTCAAATTTAAACGTACATTTTATTTCTTTTTACATTTTTAGATTTTCTTAATTTTTAAATAAATTAATAATTATAAAATAAATATTTTAAGTTTATTTAATTTGCATTTAAGCCCCTAAGGCATGCAAATTCCTACTATAGTTAAAATCGTTTTTGTTGTTTATGTTTACGTTTAAATATTAAACGTACGCGTTTTTCAGTTCCTTTTCATTTGTGCTTATCTGAATTCACGTATTAGTTGATATAGCTTATCAAAGCTATTTTAACTTATATTTCAGTAGTACAATCACTTGAACCCTTTTTCTGTTCAATTCACCTGATTTCAAAGTCATTTTATTTCAGATTTCACGCCTCGTTGGGATCTAACGACCCGGGGAAACACTACACTCCACGGAGTATTGGTTTAGAATGTTTGACTTGTTGACCATTACTTGGTTGATATTTTCTGACTGTTTGGAGCCAATCAAAATTTGGCGCCGCTGCCGGAGAGGTGTGCTACGTATAACGACTTTTGAAGCATCTGTGAGTTTGAATTAATCACTCATTGTTATATATCATCTTTGTTCATATTTCTATATTACTTTATAAAAACAAAAATCCAAAAAGATTTTTTCTTTTCTATTTTTAAATCCCCGTCACTCTAAGGATTCTTAGAGTCGTCTCTAGTGAATGCGCACTCGTTCTTCTAGGTCAACAAGCCCTTTCCGTGAGCTTGTCAGAATTCCTCGAAGACGCCGTAGACGTTCTGCCCCAACAACCGTATCTGAGACACGTGTTGTTACCACAAAAACGGTTATCATGGCGGAAGACCGTCCGATGAATGAGCTTCTCCAAGCACCCATCGAGGGTTACGGAGACGCTATTGTTGTCCCAGCCATTGTGGCTGAATACTTTGAGCTCAAAACCGGGTTACTAAATCTACTAACCTTAAGTCAATTTTATGGTTTTGAGAGGGATGATCCTCATGCTCATATTCGATGGTTTAACAAGATTACATCGACCATCAAATACAAGAACGTCCCTTCCGAAGCAGTCAAGCTTCTTCTATTCCCATTTTCTCTTGAGGGGGCAGCCCGGATTTGGCTGGAAAAACAACCTCCTCGTTCAATAGTATCATGGGAGGATTTAGTTACCAAATTTGTAAACGAATTTTTTCCCCCGTCTAGAACGACAAGTCTTAAAAACGAAATCATCAAATTTACTCAAAGGTTTGATGAATCATTTGGTGACGCATGGGATCGTTTCAAAGAATTGCTTCGTCGATGTCCTCATCATGGTTTCACTGAATTAATGCAAATTGACATTTTCTATAATGGTGTGAGTCAATCTGACCAAGATTCTCTCAATGCCTCTGCGGGAGGTAATTTTTTGAGTAAAACCACTAAAGAAGCTTTAGAAATCATTGAAAATAAGTCCAAGGTCCGCACTACACGCACAAAGCCATGTAACTCCCAAGTGAGTGCTGGTCCTTCTACTTCATCTCCCGTGAGTACTTCTAGCATCGATGCTAAGATAGACAAACTCACGGACGCTATTCAAACTTTGGTTCTCTCAAACCAGAAGAAAGTCACTTTCACACAAAACCCTTCACATGCTGAAGTAAAAAAGGTAGAAGTTTGTGTCACTTGTGGTGGCCCACATGCATACTACAACTGTACTGCCACCGATGGTAGTCCTTTTGAAGCCAATGCCTTAGCCGGTACTACAAATCAGGGAGGTAATCAATACCGTCCTCAAATGGAACCAAGTTACCGTGCTAACACACATATGGGACCACCCGGTTTCAACCAAAATTTGCAAAATCGAAACCAGAACCAACCTCGAATGAACCAAGGTTATCAAAACCAAGGGAATTTCAATCCTGGACAGAATCAAGGTTTCCACAACCAAGGAAACTTTAACAGAAACAATTTCAACCCGGGAAATCATTTTCAGGGAAATGGTAATCCAAATCAGGGAAATTTTCAACCACAACAAGGTTATAATCAAAATAACCGAGTCCAAAATTTCCCCAACCAAACACAAGCCATTCTCCCAGCTTCACAACCATCATCTGATGAGTTGTTGAAACAGTTCATGAAAACTCAAGAAGAGACAAACAGGTTGTTGGTCAGCCAGATTTCTGAAATCAAGAAATCTTTAAATGAACGACCCTCGGGCTCTGGAAAACTTCCGAGCAACACGATCGCAAACCCGAGGGGAGATGCAAAGGCGATCACAACCAGGAGCGGAGTTTCATATGACGGACCCACTATTCCCACTACCACTTCTTCTCCTTCTCCCAAGGTAGTGGAAAATGAAACCGAGGTAAATAAGGACAAAGTACTTCCTACTCATAAGGGAGGTACCCAAGACGTCCCACCTCATGTTGTCCCGAAACGCAAACCAAAACCAAGAGTTGTTTTTGAACCCAATGATATCCCAGTTGAAACCCCTAAATCCAAACCTTCTACCTCTTCTATTCCTTACCCCTCACGTTTGAATGAGCAAAAGCTCCGCGAAAAGGCTTGTCACCAGATGGATAAAGTCTTTCAAATCTTTCAAGATTTGCATTTTGACATTAGCTTCGCGGATGCTATTATTCTGATGCCCAAATTTGCATCAACAATCAAACACTTGTTAAGCAACAAGGAGAAACTGTTTGAAATGGCAAAGACTCCCTTGAATGAGAACTGCTCAGCAGTTCTTTTAAAGAAGCTTTTGAGAAGCTTGGAGATCCTGGAAAATTTCTAATACCTTGTGTATTTCTAGGAATGGTTGATTGCTATGCCTTGGCCGATCTTGGTGCAAGCATCAACCTAATGCCTTATTCAGTTTGGAAGAAACTTTCTCTTCCGGATCTTACTCCTACCTGCATGACTCTAGAGCTTGCAGATCGATCGATATCTCGTCCTCTTGACATTGCCGAGGACGTATTTGTGAAAGTAGGAAAGTTCCATCTCCCCGCTGACTTTGTGGTTGTTGATTTCAATGCTGATCAAAGGGTCCCTCTCATTTTTGGGAGGGGATTCCTTAGAACGGGCCGTGCTCTTGTCGATGTATTTGAGCAAGAAATCACCTTGCGTGTGGGTAATGAAGCTGTTACCTTTAACCTCGATCAAACCTTGAGGTACTCCTCAAATTATGATTCTGAAGCAGTTAATCAAATAGATATCATAGACATTGCTTCAGAGGAGTACTCTCAAGAATTTCTTGGTTATTCTCATAATTCTGTGAGTGGGGATTCCACTCCATCATCTGAACCTATCATTTCCGACTCTTCCCCTTCTCTCACTCCGTTTGAGGGATGTGATTTCCTTTTGGAAGAGGTTGAGGCTTTTCTCAAAAGTGATTCAGTTCCAGCGGGAATTGATAACACTGAGATTGATCTGGAGGGAGATATTCTTCTCCTTGAGAAATTGCTAAATCAAGACAATTCTCCTCCACTCTCTCCCGTACAACTTCATAATGAGGAAATTAAATCGGTTGATGAAAACGATGAATTTCCTGAGTTCGAGCTCAAGGACTTACCTCCTCATCTTGAATACGCATTTTTGGAGGGTGATGATAAATTACTCGTCATTATTGCTAAAGGTTTAAGTGATGAGGAAAAGGTTGCTCTCATAAAGGTCTTGAAGTCACACAAGCAAGCAATTGCTTGGAAGCTCTCCGATATTAAGGGTATTAACCCAAATTTTTGTACACACAAAATCTTAATGGAGGATGACTTCAAGCCCGCAGTGCAACATCAAAGACGGGTGAATCCAAAAATCCATGATGTCATTAAACAAGAGGTTCTCAAACTTCTTGATGCAGGATTGATTTACCCCATCTCTGACAGTCCATGGATTAGTCCCATCCATTATGTCCCAAAAAGGGTGGCATTACTGTTGTCACTAATGAGGAAAATGAGTTGATTCCAACTCGGCTGGTTACCGGGGGTGTGTTTGCATTGACTATCGTAAGTTAAATGACGCCACCCGTAAAGACCACTTTCCGCTGCCATTTATGGATCAGATGCTTGAGAGATTAGCAGGAAACGAATACTATTGTTTCCTTGATGGTTTCTCAGGATACTTTCAAATCCCCATTGATCCATCGGATCAAGAAAAGACTACCTTTACATGCCCTTATGGAACCTTTGCTTATAAACGTATGCCTTTTGGCTTATGTAATGCACCAAGTACGTTCCAGAGGTGCATGATGGCCATATTCACCGACATGATCAGTAAAACGATGGAGGTCTTTATGGACGACTTCTCGGTCAATGGGGATTCATTCCAAACATGTCTCACCAATTTAGAAAAAAATGTTGAAAAGGTGTGAAGACACCAATCTATGTCTAAATTGGGAAAAAAGTCATTTTATGGTCAAAGAGGGCATTGTCCTCGGCCATAAGATTTCTAAGAATGGGATTGAGGTTGACAGAGCTAAGGTTGATGTCATTGCTAAATTGCCTCACCCTACTACCGTCAAAGGTATTAGGAGTTTCTTGGGTCATGCCGGTTTCTATCATAGATTCATACAAGATTTTTTCTAAAATCTCCCGGCCTATGACTCATCTCCTCGAGAAGGATGCTCCTTTTATCTTCTCACAAGAGTGCATCAAAGCTTTTGAAACATTGAAGAAAAAGCTTACTGAAGCACCCATTCTTGTTGCCCCCGATTGGGAGTTACCCTTTGAGCTCATGTGCGATGCAAGTGATTTTGCTATCGGTGCAGTCTTGGGGCAACGCAAAACGAAACACTTTCAGCCTATCCACTACGCAAGCAAAACTATGAACAAAGCTCAAACTCATTACACCACTACGGAAAAAGAATTATTAGCCGTGGTGTATGCTTTTGAAAAGTTTCGGACATACTTAATCTTGACAAAATGCGTAGTGTATACGGATCACTCGGCTCTAAAATATCTCTTTGCAAAACAAGATGCAAAGCCGAGATTGCTCCGTTGGGTTCTCCTCCTTCAGGAATTTGATATCATTATTCGTGATAAAAAAGGAGCTGAGAACCTGGCTGCTGATCATCTGTCCCGATTAGAGAACCCTCATCAAGATGTGTATGAGAAAAAGGAAATAAATGAAACATTTCCTCTCGAAACACTCAATGCGGTTGCTTTTCGTAGAGATTCTACTACCCCATGGTTTGCTGACTTCGCAAACTACCATGCGGGTAACTTTGTTGTGAAAGGGATGTCAACCCAACAGAAGAATAAATTCTTTATGGATGGAAAACATTACTTCTGGGATGACCCCTACTTATTCAAAATCTTTGCGGATCAAGTCATCCGACGGTGTGTATATGGACAGGAAGCCACTAAAATTCTCAAGGCTTGCCATGCTGGACCTACTGGGGGCCATCATAGTCCCAATTACACTGCCAAAAAGGTGTTTGATTCCAGATTCTTCTGGCCCACAATTTATAAGGATGCACAGGATCTCATTAAAACCTGTGATGCTTGTCAACGTCACGGGAACATTTCACAAAAAAATGAGATGACACAAAATGTTATTCAAGTCTGTGAGATCTTTGATATCTGGGGCATTGACTTTATGGGGCCACTCCCATCATCTAGAGGAAACAAATACATACTTGTGGTTGTTGACTACTTGTCAAAATGGGTTGAAGCGAAAGCTTTACCTACAAATGATGCCCGAGTTGTAGTAAAATTCCTAAAATCTCTTTTTGCCCGTTTTGGAACTCCACGTGCTATCATATGTGATTGTGGTACGCATTTCTGCAATGAAAAATTTGACAAAGTCATGCAAAAGTATGGTCTAACTCACCGTCTTTCTACCGCGTATCACCCACAAACAAGTGGGCAAGTGGAGGTTTCAAACCATGGTATCAAAAGGATACTTGAGAGGACTGTAGGTGAAAACCGTGCTGCCTGGTCGGATAAATTGGATGACGCACTATGGGCCTTTCGTACAGCTTATAAAACACCCATTGGGTGTACGCCTTACAAGCTTGTGTACGAAAAGACATGTCATCTTCCGATGGAACTTGAGCACAAAGCCTACTGGGCATTGAAACATGCCAACTTTGACCTCAAAACTGCGGGTGATCATCGAAAAGTTCAGTTGAATGAATTAAATGAACTACGTGATCAGGCTTACGAGAACTCTTTAATCTATAAAGAAAAGATAAAGAAGATTCATGACTCAAAAATAAAAAACCGCGTTTTTAACGTTGGCGATCGAGTCCTTCTATTTAATTCTAGATTAAAGATCTTCTCGGGTAAACTCAAAACCCGTTGGACTGGCCCATTCACTATTACCAAGGTTTATCCATATCGTACCGTTGAGTTATCTCAAAATAACGGTCCATGTTTTAAAGTGAATGGGCATCGTTTGAAACACTACTTTGGAGAGGACATACCATCCATGGTTGTCCCGGATCTCCAAACTTTCCCCAAGGACAATTAAATTCGGGGTCGAGTCAAGCTAGCGACTCGATAATCAAAAACAGTAGCTTCCTCATGAACAATTTAATTCGAGGTCGAGTCAAGCTAGCGACTCGGTAATCAAAAACAGTAGCTCAATATGGGTTTTCACCCATATTTATGTCTTTTTTCTCTTTTCTACCACCCTAGTGTGGGGGAGATGCCCCACATGTTGTATATATGTATATATCTTCAAAAAAAATAAAAATGTAAATAGACTAAAATAAAGGTTATTAATATTTCCTTCTTATGTTCTAAGTGTCGGTTTAACACCCGGTGCTTTGAATATTGAGGGCAATATTCATTTCTAAGTGTGGGGGTAGGGGGGGGGGGATTTTCACGAATTCAAACACATGTTCCATCAAGCACCCTCATTTGATTAAAATTTAAAGTTTTTTCACACTTAGAAATGCAATAAATGGTTATCAGTCCACCATGTCTAACCCACATAAGAACTGGCTAATCCAGGAGCAAACGGTTCTTGGTAAAGATAACTCAAATCCGTTTATGGCTTACAATTTGCTCAAAATTGTATGGTATCTCAACTCGCCATATCCTTAAAAGTGAAAGAGTTGGCTAGCCCGCAAGATTATGGCTTGTGGTAAAGGCAGTGGAAAAACCATAATTGGTAATCAGCTCACCAAGATGTTGACTATTCCATCAAGAGTTGGCTAGTCCAGAAGCAAACGGCTTTTGGTAAAGACAAAACAAATCCGTTGACAGCTGGTGGTTTGCTCAAAATCACATGGTTATCAAGTGGACCATAGTTCTTACTTGAACTGATACATTTGGCTACTCCAGAAGTGATGGCTTTTGGTAAAGAGACAAAAATCCATTAAAATTTTCTCAAAAGATTGCTAGGAACTAGCAATAGTTTAGTGTGGGGGATTGATGAGTGTGTAAATACTCATCATTTCTGTCACATTTAAACTGCAAAAACATCTGAAAGCACACAGGAATGCCTTAAAATACATAAAATATCCTTGGATTGTGTTTTTATGCAAAAGGATTGAAAACTGATGAAAAACAACAGATTTCACATAATTTACAGTTTCAGTCCCTGAACTTTGATAAAAAAGGTTGCAAAACCACGCATCAGTGTCCTTTATTATAATTGCAGGGTGGATCAGGAAAAGCAACCAATGTTAAATTTAAAAATATCAAGATGAAGAATGTCAATAATCCTATTATTATAGACCAACTGTGATCAAGATAAACCTGGCAAAGAACAGGTTAGAATATTAAAAATTTTCTTGAAATAAATTGTTATAGCAAATACATAACAGTCATTAGATTTGTAGCCAACTTATAGGATAACATAAATATCAAAACCAAACAATATTAGAGAAAAATGTCACACTATCCAACCATGTTATATGAGTGCCATATGTTTGTCTAATTTCTTTTTTTTTTTTGCTTTGTCATAACAATTGAAATGGTTTGCAGAGCTCGGCTGTCAAAATAAAAGATGGGACTACAATTGATAAGCATCCGGAAGTTATTAGGCTTACTCTTTGCCCTTCAAGGTATACATTTATAAAAGAGTTATTACTCTTCAAGGTATACATTTACAAAAGATTAGTAATTGGTTAATAAATGTGTTTATCGTGACACTTAGATCTATACATAAGTCGGGTCTTAGATCTATACGGTCGTGATTTTTATTTATTGACTTATTTTTATCAAACCCTAACTTGATTCGCAACTGATGTCAATTGCAGACAGCCATGTTGGATCAACTTCTAACAGAAGCTCATGCACATCGATCAGGGAATGGAAGAGTTCTATGCTCAACATGCAGTGCAGACGACTGCTACATAATGCGCTTAACAGATAACAGCTCCAGGAAGTTACAGATAGGAAATACCAAACTTTTAGGAAGGTATGTTACTGTTTGAGGACATAAACGCAACGACAAACAGATTTGTAAACTTTAACTCCTAAATTAGCCCAATTGGAGTTGTTTTCTTAAGGGCCGATTTCTATAAATAATCATGTAGCGAATTGGTGTTGCTTTCTTAAGAGTAATACAATGTTGAATACAGTATGTAGCTAATGCTTTGGTTTAACCTTATAGGTATTAGCAACGGCTTACAAAATAGTTGTACCGGGTTGCACGCAGAGTGCACGATTGCGTTCTCTGGACCAAGGTAATTGAAAACTAACCTAAGTATCGAGTATTGGCGGTGCTATTTTTGAAAACTAACCTAACATTCTTACCAGGATCAATACGGTCAAAATGGGTGTAGGATTAAGCTGAAGTGGAGACCAGAATGGGTGCATTTGGGTGTTGATATGGGGCCGTAGGTGGGTACAGTCAAGTTTTGATGCTCAAATGGGGCAGAAATGGGTGTCTTTGGGGGCTGAAGTGGACGCTAACATGTGTTAGATTGACAACTGAAATGGGTGTTGAATCGGGGACCGAAATCGTGCCTGCCATGGGGTGCATATGCGCCCTGAAATAGGTGGATTAAGCTGAAAAGTAGGGAGTGACTGGATGTCTTTCGGCCTTGAAGCGGAGACTAAAATGGATCGGTTTTGGAGTTCAACT
This sequence comes from Artemisia argyi, assembly GCA_030686995.1. NCBI lineage: Eukaryota > Viridiplantae > Streptophyta > Magnoliopsida > Asterales > Asteraceae > Artemisia > Artemisia argyi. The sequence continues at coordinate 135,284,463 of CM060702.1, forward strand.
TGCAGATACGTAATGTTAGGTTAGCTTTCAAATCTGGTCCAAAATTTAGATATTTATTAAGCGATACACGCCGGATGTAAAACAGTAGTGACTCAATAACTAAAGCATTGTTGGAAGTGAAGGTCATGTGACTGATGTCTTTTTATCATCGCTTAATAAATAACACCGTCTCATATGATTTGAGTTATCCTACTGATGCTTTCTCAAAATTTTTAAGACTTCATTATATTGTATTACCTTTGCCCTCCATATACCTGTAGATGAGTTACACATGTACATTCTACATAGTTGGTGTCTTACAACACCTAAATATTCTACTTTATTTGTGTAAAATTGCCTCGGCCAAAAAACAGGCACGCCCGCAACGCGGCGATCGTCGCCATTCTAGTTAATGTATATATATGATCCAGGACTTCTAATGCATTCTCGTAGCTTTAAAATTACCTAGATCGTTTACTTATATTTAATGAGTTCGGTGTAATTCATTTTTGTGCCTTAATTAGTGTGACTTGTCTTAGTTTTAATTAAACAAAATACTAAGTTATAATTCTCACAAAAAAAATAATGTGATAATGATGATTAATTTACATGGACCAGAATGAATTAAACAAAGGTAAAGACGTGAATCATAGAAAAAGTAGGAAGATTTAGCCAAGTCAAGACCAACCCTATAACTACTCTTAACCAAGTATATTGCTCCTTACTTCAATCTAAAACTTAATTATCATTAGACTCTCTCCAAAAACTATTAGAATTCAACTCATATGGTAATTATAGCAAAGGGTATATATACATGACCAGAGTTCATTAAGAAACAGTCACAAGTTCTCTTACTTGTGGCATTTATTTAAATTTTAAAACTTGTATATTCTGTGAACAGTTAAGATGTTTTGACCAAAAAAAGAAAAAAAGAAAAGGAAAACTAAAGATTCAAAGATGCATCATTTGATAGTGAAAAGCAATTTTGTTGAGGGTAAAACAACCCATCTTGGTTATGGCAGAGGAGAAAGAAATAATGTCCCGGTTTGCCCAAAGCCTCATCGTCCTAGATTGACTAATCCTCGTGAAGTCCTCAAGCCTTTCAAATGCAACAATGCTCACAGGTTTGATGTTATTCTTTCGTAAATTTTATTTTTTGTAGAGTTTTTGTTCCTTGCTCCTTTGAAATTCACATATATTTTTTTGTTGCAAGCCTCCTATAATATAGTGTTAAAGTAATTTATTATTTTCGATCATGTTCTTGCCTTATGTAGCCAATCAAATCTTGATGGAAGAAGTGAGATTCTTAGCATGATTATTACAGATAAGGTTCATTCTTATATAAATGTGTTATTATACTTCTTTTTATCTACGGAAAACTATTGTTATAATCTAGTACTTCCCATTACTTAATTAGAAAACAACAGAGGAGCAGGATACGTTTTGTTACTACCCAGGATCACCTCCACAACGAACAGGTAACCCATTGATTCATGACGTGCATTTCGTTAATCAAGTGAAGCTTTTTTCACCATTAGCTACTCTAAATAACTAAGCAATTGATGATCAAGTGTTCAAATGTGTTCATTGTTGGGGCAAAAAACAGGCATCACAGCATCTAAGATATTTGGTAGCAAATTCTAGTATATATAAATCTTTTGTTTGTAAAAGATTCACCACCTACATGTATATACATTTTACAACTGCAGAAAGGTCAATAAGTTTTAGTGTATTTTGTACATATTTGATATACAATAACATATATACTTTTACAATGTTCATCTTACCGAGGGTATTCACAATGATAGAGCTTTATAAATTTATAAACCCATCATGTTATCACTACTACAAGAAAAGAAATCTATAGTGACTAAGGTTTGTGACACAAAAAGTGTGGCTACGTTAAAACTTAAAATCATGAGATTTAATGGCACTTTTTATGAACAAAATATAACTTAAAAGGTAAAAAAAGTATCCTAACATTTTTTTTTGTTAATATAAATATATTGTTACCTACTTAACATCTACTTACATTTTTAAGTGTAGGAGAAGCTCATGAAAATTTTATTGGCATTTTTATACTTTTGTAAACAATTTTTTTGACTTTAAGTGATACTTTTTATATGTTATTAAATAACAAATTTTTTTCTAGTGTATGTCGAATCATCAATTTATAAAATTTTGATATTATAAACTTGTTATCATTGTGTATAAATATTTACAGCTTCATAAACTGTTAAACGTTATATAGTAATACATATAAAAGAGGTTTAGGATTTTGGACTATTTCATGTCACATTGATATAACTAGAAGCTCACTAAGAGCATCCAACCATCCATCATGGTAGTTTATGAAAAATGATATAAAATGATGAAGAGGTCCAAGAAAGTTTAAACCATAGTGATCACTCATTTCAAACTTATATAAAATAAATAGATGTAAGATTTTGAAAATGTCCAAAACATTTTCTAGTTTTTTTAGTTTTCTTCTTTGACTAAATATTAAACTCATTCGAAAGCATTAATTGTCATTATAATATAAAAAAGTTTATAATTTGATGACTTGATGATGATATAAACATTTTAAAAGATCTACCATAGTGAATGACTAATGTTAAATAAAAACATAAACTTTATCATGAATTTTATTATTTTTTTACACCTTACGTTGTGGATGGCCAAATTGTTTATCATTTATTTTGTTTACTTAACGTGTTTTATTTCGGTTGCAAACTGGATGAATGTTTGTTATAAGAGTATACTTTATGCTTCCAAGTGAAATTTTGTCCAATTTATTACAGTACAATTTGGTCATGCATGAGTTAAATGATCCAATGACTATTCTGTTACATAGTCGTAATCAATGTCACTTAATGAGAATAAAACGTATGTTATGATTTTCAAAACCTTTTTTGTGACCATTTATAAATAGTGTGAAAAGCTTGGCATAGATTGTACCATTTTTCATCTTACCTTACCTAGTTAGCATAAAACATAAATATGATGAAAGTAGCTTGTATCTTGGTTCTAATCGTTCAAGTTATGCTTATTACGAGCAATGGGTATTCCCAACGATGTAATCCTATCAACGATATTAGTGAATGTTATCAATCACTTCAGCATAGGAAATTCCCCTCGGGGGCATGTTGTAACCAACTGAAACAACACGTAAATTGTTTATGTGCTTATGTAGACATCAATCATCCGATACTTCCTCCTAACTCCACGAATCTTCAAATTGTTAGCCAGAGTTGTGGTATCAAATTCCCACTTTGTCACAATTAAACTCGTAATCAGTAATGCCATTATTTGTGAATTGCTATTGCGCTTAATTATTGCTATCAGTTTATGTAGTAAACATGAGTTGTGGTATTGAATTTTCATTTTGTCCCCAATTAAATGAACTTCATTTATATATGTTTGTGAATCAATAACAAGTTCGTTCAACAAAAGAATCAATAACAAGTTGTGGTATTGAATTTTCATTTTGTCCCAATTAAATGAACTTCATTTATATGTTCATTAATCAGTAACAACCAATATGCCTTTTTTTTAGTGTAACTCTTTCATATAATTCACTGGTTCTCATAGTACGTTGCTCAAAGCTGATTTTGAAATTGAGATAATGACAACTGTTAGTACCTTAGACATGCACATATATAGTAACGAAGAACAAGGAACGGGTGACCGCATGTTGCAATGGGATTTAATGTAATGGCGTTTTATCATTAACACATTATGATAGCAAATTAATACTAATGGTAGCTAATATATAACCTTTTATGAAATATATAACTTTACACTCCAAATTATGTAACAAATAAAATAATATATTACAATATACATTATAAAACAACTTATCGCAAATTAACTAACACAATAATATATTATGTACTTCCCTGATAACTATATACTTTTTCCATAATTTTTTCAACATTTCAAATCATAGATGGCTTATCACATTATCAAATGAGATTTTTTTTTTATCTATTTCACCCTTTCTTTCTCCAATATTTCTTTATTTCCTTCTCCAACGTATTAAAATCTAAATTTTGAAAAACAAAACAAAAGGACACTGGATATGAATATGTGATTTTTAACATAGTATCTCCAATCAAGATTTTTATATACAAAGTTTTAAAACTTAAATATTTTATCAAATACATAATTTTCCAAAACATATATAGTAATTTCTTTCCTACGAATCTTTATTTGTAAACAATGTATAGATTGTAATGGCTTTTATTTTGATAAGTTGAGTATATGTTTTCTACACAACATTAGTATTATATTAAGATTTTTTAAAAGAATTATATATGATTAATAGCACAAAAGAAATGTATATACTATAAACTTTTTCTTATTTTAGTACTTGGTGAAAGAAAACAAATTATTGACATCTTCACATACCTTTATATCTGTTCTTATTTTTTATTCATCTACTATACTTCAAATTTCACCACCTTAAGCTACTAAAAAAATAATAAAATAACACATACACAAATTAACTCCAAACTAAATATATATTCAACAAATTTTAACTCATCAATTAATAAAATTAAAAACAAATTAAATATAGAGTGTACAAACCTTTGAAGTTTTTTGTTCAGAAATAGAGTACTTCATGAACACCATCATCAACCAAGTCACCACCATCTGCATAAAACATCCTCATAAAACATCATTATCATCATAAACATGTTTTTCTTCACCACCATCTAAACAGTCAAAACCTCATGATAACTGGCATATCCCTTAACTTTCAACATCTTAAATAACCATATACAGTATATTAAATTACAACTTACATTAACTTATAACTTACACTGATCACTATGTTTAACTTCTGGTGTGGCTTAAAATCAACTGATGGTTGTTAAACCTGAAAAAGAAATGTAACAAAGGAGGAAAAACCTTATTAGAGAATGCAAAAAGTGAAGTTGGTGAAGTGTAATTGAGTGGATGAGAATGTGTTGGTCAAAAAGAGTGGTTGGGAAGGCTAGTAACACAAAGCTTATTACACATGACAATCAAAGAAAAAAATGACTACTCAATAGTTAAACAACTGTTAGTTTTATGCTCATCAATTGAGGAGGTTAATTGTAACATTTCCCCTTAAGAAATTTTTTTAAGGGTAATATAGGAGACAAATACACACACGACAACTTTTTAAATTTACATTTAGCTTTACGTACGTTAGATCTCCAAGGTTTTTTCCATCCGAAACATATCAAGTAAATCACTGTATCAAATAAAATTTCATATGTCTTAGTGAGATTTTTATCCCAGAACATTAGTTAATAGGTTACTAATAAAAATATGCACCTAGGCTAGATTTTTAATTTCCTTTACGCTTTTTTAAAGAAGAATACTGTGTTTGCAATTTTTTAATCCCACTAATTTGAACCAAAATCAGGGTCATATTTTAGTGTTTCACATTTTTTTTCAAAAAGGTGGAAATAGTTGTGTCACATTTAGTATTCAATGCGTATATAATTTGGCATGTAGAATCCATAATGATATCAAACATATTTGAATAAAGGATTGATACATATTCTTCATCTTGAAAAATAATGAAGTATTTTCTATTTAATGCCTTTCACATAAGTCCTAAACACATAATTTAATCAAGCTTTAGGAGCTTGACAAAGACCATGCAAGCATTTCCTAAGACGCTTACAACTTCTTGTAAGTCGATAAGACATGGAGGATGTATACAATGCACATTCCTTTTATATGACTATGTTTTGAAATACATTTGAATAATTTTCACTAAAGACTTAAACACCACATATCCACAAACAAATGCAAGTAGAGTATGAATTGACTAAAAAAATGTGCAATTAAGAAATGAAAAAATCAACAAAATCCTAAGTGTGCTTAGCTTATGTAACACCCTTATTTTTCACTGATCACAACGGATTAAGTGTTTGGGGTATTACTTCATAGAATCACGGTTACAGTAATAGAAAACGACTCGAAAAGAGACATTTTTAGAAATTTAGTTATCATTCATTTAATTATCAGAGTTTTATTAGTAAAAGATATACTTTTACTTTTGATGAGTTCCCAAAGTCTAGGTGTTAAGTTATGTTTAAATGATAACCGGTTTGAAAGTCCTCCGAGTTCAGTGCCTCTTCTGCCATATCTCCGTTGATGTGATATACCTAGAATACATGCTTAAAAGTCAACACTAGGTGTTGAGTGAGAGTCATAGGTTTAAGTGTTAGTGAATACAAGTTCCCTGGGTTCCGTTGTTACACCCATCTGGGAAAATGTTATGTGTGTGTGATAATTGTGATGCATGCACAATTATCAAGAGTGGGGTGTGTTGCACTAAGCTCATGAACCACACGTTAACAATCCGGGTCATGGGGGCTGCAGACCTAACCATGAGGGGATGGGAAGGATAACTTGCCAAAGTTGATCCTTCAGTGGGTTCAAATATAGTACTTATTGGTACCATCCAAAGAGATGTTAATACCAACGGGAGTTGTCAAACTCCAATAGATCTATAAACTATATTCGCGTTCGCATGGGTAAAATATCCCAAACAATTAGATTCATGAATTTTGATTATATAGTGGTGGCAGTTAGTTTACTCGTGCAACAACCAAAGAAAAAGACTTGTATTCGGTTTAAGGTAAAGCAAGTAGCATGTATCCCCCTCACAGGGTTTGTAAAGCATTTAGAAAGCGTTTAAAAGATGTGAGGCTATGAAAACTCACCTGGGCTTAGGGAAATCTAATTGATGCAAAAAGTGACTCGGGAATTAGAATGCCTTACTCATGTATCCTAGTGTGTTGTAGGTTTGGATGTATGTCAAGCTTTAGTTATCTTGCTTAAGTTTCTTAAGTAATCATTCTTAGGTTCGTCAATGTTTTAGATATAACATAACACCATTTGGGCCATCACAATCCAGAAGTATATGACTCATCATATGAAGCTCCCTACTATTGTATTATGTTATCAACATAATACCGTTTAGGCCATCATAATTCAGAAGTTAATATAACAGCGTTCGGGCCATCATAATCCAGAAGTACATGCAATAATCGTTTGAGGAGTCAGGGCACCTTAATTTGTAAACCCAGCAAACTCGTCAAAATGAAATATCCACATGGTACTCCGCACATGAAGCTCCCTACTATCGTGTTATGCTTCTAACTTTAGTTAAGTTTTATATTTATATAATATTTTTACTTTATACCCTTATAGTTTATATATTTATATTTTCTACCCTAAACTTATAATACTTATATTATTTATACTTATAACTATCTATACTTGACATAATTAGTCCCTAGACTTCTATATTTTTAGAAAATAACAGAAATAACCGTTGGACTTATAAGTTTTCTATATTTACCATTTAGACCCTTATCTTTATAATATTTGCATAACTAGTCCTTTTTAGTTTATAACTTATTTTAATTTTAATCCTAAGGTTTCAAAACTTTGCAAAATGAGTCCTTGCACTAATAACTTCTAGAAAATGTCAAAAACAATCCTTAGACTTTATAGTTTTAGGAATTTATGATATATATACCCCTATGCATGTAAAGTTTTGCAAAACTAGTCCTAAATGCATGTAAACTATATTTTTATGTAACAACTAAGTTTCCTAGCTTATGTTTAACTAATATTAGCTTATCAAAGTTACCTAAAGTAGATTATAGCTTATGTAAAGGGCTTATAGCATGTTAAAGGCAATTCGACTCTATTTAGGGTTTTAAAAAGAAAACTAGTAAATGAAATGGTTCAATGCTTAGGCAAGGGTTCCTATGGGATCTAAGGCATCCTAATATTATCCTAAGACTAAACTAAAGCTAAAGAAAGCAAGTATGAAAGCTTACGTGACTAGGGAAGGGTTAGCGAGGGTTTCTAGGGTTTTCTCGACTCAAACCATAACTCGACAAGGGCAAGGCTTTGCTAGCTCGACTCCTAGGCCTACTATAGCTCATATACAATCACTAGGACCAGAATATGTGTGGAGAGAAAGAAGAGAAGAGGTGTGAATGAAATGGAGAGGGGACGGGGTTATTTATATGGTAGCGAGGAGTAGTGAGCAAGAAACGGAAGTAGGAGGTGTCGAGGAGGGGGAGATGAGTAAGCTGAGCTAGGGGGTTGTGGCAAGTCTAGGAGGTGATGAGGACGAGTTAGGAGTAGCTAGGGGGCTGCCTAGGCTAGTTGTGGTGGTGGTGAGTCGAGAGGAAGAAGGAGGTGACAAGTAGGTGATGCACCTACTTGTGTGGGTGCTTAGAGGTTCTAGGGTGTGTGCTAAGCATGACTAAGGTGCTAGGGTGCTAGGTTGAGGTGCTTATGTTTAGGTTTTAACTAGTTTAGGTTTAGTTTTATCCTAATTTGTCTTAGTGAGAGATTAGGGTTTCTACTAAGGTTTAGTGTCTAAATTAGGTTCCTATGAGTCTCTAATGACTAATCTTAAGTCCTAAGAGGCTTATACTAAGTGATGGTAGTTTATGGAAAAGATTTGGGAAGGTTTGACCTAGTTTTGGGACCTAAATGACCTAATTGTTCTTAGTGAGATATTAGGGTTTATTCTAGGGTTTGGTGCCTAGGTTAAGGTCCTATGAGTGTCTAATAACTAATCTTAGGTCTTAATAAGCTTATACTAAGTTATGGTAACTTATGGTGAAGTTTTGGGATAGTTTAGACCTAATTCTAGGAAGTTATAACCTAGTTATGGTTTTATGCTTAAGGGACTTGTACCTAAGCTTTAAGGGGTTATAATAGTGCCTAAGGGTCCTAAGGTATCCTAATTTTCCTAAGGTAACTCATACTTAAGCCTTGGACACTTTCAAACTAGTTTAGTTAAGCATATAGGGTTTAGTAAGCACATAGACCTAATTAGAGTTTAATTAAGGTTTATTAGGGTTTTGTGATATGTTTAGTGTATTAGATTAGTAGATTACTTATTATGGTGTTGTGGTGATCTTATACTTGACATACCAGGGGTTTATAGGATGTGAGTGTTGAGTTATTTGACTTGTGTGTGTACGTGAGCAGGTCAAGAGAGTCATGCAAATGAATGCACATAAAAAGCAAAAAATTTACCTGTGAAATACCTACTATAGGTATTTGTAATGGGAATGATAGAAATGAGATTTTGTGGGTTATTATAGTCTTACCCCCTTAGAAGAAATCTCGTCCCGAGATTTAGATGATTATAGGAGTGGGGGAAAGAATAAGTTGAGAAAGATAAGAGGAAGAAGAGAATTGTAGGGAAGAATTTCTGATACCGAAGAAGAGTGGTATGAAAAGACGGGGAGGTTTGCAAGCGGAGTAGGAAATGCTTGCACAAATGCCAAATACTTAGGCTTACTCATTTATATCTCATTACTTACAAATAAAAGCGTCCCAATATTTGTAAACAAGAGCTTATAAATTCATAATCCATTTGATTTATAATTTTCTCATTAAAATGAAGGAGCGTCCTAGTTTATTTTAATAGGATAGTCATTATAAATCATCCTTAAGTAGTATTGGCGGAAAATGAAGAGAGTGTTTACCACACTTAAGGAAATGTGGTACGGGGATATTTTAGAGACACGTTTCAACCATGATGAATACTAGTTCTAGTCATGGTGGAGACAAGTTCTAGCTATGGTGGAGGTAAATTCTAGTCACGATAGAGACAAGTTCTAGTCATGATAGAGACAAGCTCTACAGTCTCCCTGTTTAGCAACTTGCCACATGGTAAATTCCCATGTTATGACTAGAATGACGGGCGTTGAAGATCTCATTTTTGCAACTCTTGCAAAGCGAGATTTAATATCATAGTCAAACATAATGAGGATTAAAGTTCGATGTAGATATTCTTACAAGTTCTAACTAATAGAATCTAGTGATATGACGAGAAATACAAGTTCTACTTTTAGAACATTGTAGGATGAGGTAGGGAGAGAATATAGAGAGAAGAAAATATAGTGTAAAACGACAGAGGGATAAGAGGATGGAGGGAAATGGAAAGAGGAATTTTTATAGGAAGGAGTGAAAAGGAAGAAAGAATGAAAGGGATGAAATAGGAGGGTATGAAGGAATGGGAGATAATGAAAAGATGGAAGGGTAGGTATAGGTGAAGTGGAAAAGTATAGGGGTATAGGATTAAACGGTAGAGTGGGGAAAGCGGGAGAGTAGGATTTAAATAGGAGAGTGGGGAAAAAGGCGGGAAAATGGGATTTTAAATGGAAGAGTGAGAAAAAGGTGGGAGAAGGAGATTTAAACGGGATCTAAGCGGTAGAAGGAAGGAAAACGGAAGAATAGGATTAAACGGAAGAGTAAGAGTATAGGATACCTGAAAGATAGTATCCTAATGGAGTTTTAGATTAACTAGATTCTTTCCCAAAAGTTGTTTTCCCCCTAAGGTTCTTCTAGTTTTCCTAACTAATCCTAAACTTCTAAGTGTGATGTGTTGGGTTCTATTGAAGTAGAGGGTTCTAAAGAGGGTGTAGGCCTAGATGTTTTCTTTCCTAAGGGTTTACTAGGAGTATCCTTATTCTTAGGCATAGTTTCGGGTTTTCTCTTTTGTTTTAAGTTGTCCATTACTACCATTATTACTATTATTATAAGTATTACTATTCTTAGGTACTTGAAACCAGCTAGGGTAGTATCCATAGTATATTCTAAGTAGAATTTCCTAACGTGTATTCTAAGAAATTTCAAATCCTAAGATGTAATCTAATATCCTCAAATATATATGTGGGTATCCTAAGGGGCTAGGTAGGGGCAATGTTTGTCACAAAAGTCCCCAAATTGCAGTTCATTTTCAAATTCTCTACCATGATCGAATCGGATTGAAGCAATCGAACAACCAAGTGGGTTTTGTAATTTATTACCTAAGATCTTAAATTTTTTGAAAGATTCATTTTTAGTTTTCAAAAATAGTTTCAAAGTATAGCTTGAATAGTCATCAACTATCACCAAAGTATAGAAGTTGCCTCTATAACTTTGAATAGATGATGGGTTAAACAAGTCCATATGTAATAACTCTAAAGTTGAAATCATGTTTTTAGGCTTGTTGCTTGCATAGACTTGATTTCCTACATTACATGTATCACAAAAGTGACTATCAAACTTCAACTTAGGTAACTTTCTCACTAGTTCTTTTGAAGCTAAGTTTTGGATCAACCTTATGTTGGCATGACCTAATCTCCTATGACAAATAGTTGAATTATCTGCTATGGATGCAAGACAAAGTTCTTGTTTGGAGTTATCTCCTACTTTTCATGTGTAAAGACTATTTCTCCTATGTCATTTAGCAAGTATTTTACCATTTTTACTTATAATGCAACTACCTTAGTGAATTTAACTACATAATTATCATCACATAATTGGCCTACTCTAATCAAATTAAAAGCTAAATTATGAACATGCTCAACATTAGTTATTTCAAGAGAGTCATGAAGTACGTCACCTCTACCGATGACCTAGCCTTTAAGTTTACTCCAAAATACGACATGTCCACCATCATACTCCTTGTATGAAGTAAACATTCTTCTAAAACACAAACATGTAATTCAAAATCTTGGTCCCGATTGATTTTTGGGTTCATTGTGGTTAATATAAAACATTTCCAAGTTGAACATTCTTGTGTTTTGAAGCAAGAGGCTAAGTCTTTCAAGACCAAACCTTGAAAACATTGACCAAGGGTTATACTGATTTTTTTATATAACTGTAGAGGGGGGGGGGGTTGAATATGTTCTTTTCGACTAATTTTAGGTTTAAGTAAGTTAAGTCTCAAGTTCGTATATAAGAGTGTGAGCAAACAATTAATATAAATTATATGTAAAGAGACATAACGATAAATACTGGTTTAGGATGAGAGATTTAGATCATCCGTACATCCCGTTGAGAATCCATGACACATATACTATTCACTAGTACCAAATCCTTGTGGTGGATAAACCGTACAACCTTTGCTCCACCGATCACCTAGACCAATGCTCACCTAGAATAAGCTAGCACTTAATGAAATTCCGCACCCAGAACCACCCACAAAGATTTCACGATTTTGTACCTACCACAACGACTTCCACCAAGGAAGCAAGCTTCTACCAAAGAAGCACCAACCCCAAACTCAAGGAAGCAAGCTTCTACCAAAGAATCACCAAACCCCAAACTTGACCACACCCGGTAAAAATCTTTTACACCCTTGATTATCCGTACCGGATAAGTCTTTTCACTTGCTTATATGCACAGGGACAAGACTTTATAAATGAATAAAAGTTATAGTATTTGTTACACTTGACTCAACCTAAAGATTAGAGTAGAAGAAGACTCCAGACACAACACACAATATTGGATTAAGTTCTTGTGGTTCTTCTCTTGTGAAGAAGTTTGCTTTCAATGTGATAATAAAAAGATGTTAAGAAATTAAAAGGGGTTAAGACACAATAAGATTGAAAGACTTAGAGGGATTAGAGAGAAGAAAATAGAGGAAAGAAATGTTTGGCAAGAGGTAAGGTAAACACAAGACAAGAGTAGCTATTTATAGACATGCCAAGGCAAGATAATGCCTGGCGTGCTGAAGCACGAGCCTGGCATACTAGGAGTTGTCTTGTCCTCTTGTTTATAAATACATGTTGCCTCTTATTAAACCTCTATGTGCACTTCACTTTTGACGTTCTCAAGTCTACTTCAAAGCCCCAAGTAGGGTTATATCAAACCAATTTAAGATTAGAGTAGAAGAAGACTCCAGACACAACACACAAGAGTGGATTACGTTCTTGTGGTTCTTCTCCTGTGAAGAAGTTTGCTTTCAATGTGATAATAAAAAGATGTTAAGAAATTAAAAGGTGTTAAGACACAATAAGATTGAAAGACTTAGAGGGATTAGAGAGAAGAAAATAGAGGAGAGAAATGTTTAGCAAAAGGTAAGGTAAACACAAGACAAGAGTAGCTATTTATAGACATGCCAAGGCAAGATAATGCCTGGTGTGCTGAAGCATGAGCCTGGCGTACTAGGAGCTGTCTTGTCCTCTTGTTTATAAATACATGTTGGCTCTTGTTAAACCCATATGTGTACTTCACTTTTGACGTTCTCAAGTCTACTTCAAAGCCCAAAGTAGGGTTATATCAAACCAACTTATTAGCCATGGTTAAATGAGAGTTAAGTAGGCTTAAAAAGTATTTAAGAGCGGCTTAGTGCTTTTTTTCCATTTGAGAGGGGAGAAGAGAATGATGGACAAAGGGTTTATCTTTGAGTGGTTCCCAAGCAATAGACTAAGCCTTGTCTCTACATTTGAAATTCAAATTTCAAACTCAAATTCAAAAGTGACTATGATGAATGGCTTGAATCAAGGGAAGGTGAGTGTATGAGAGGCAAACTATTTGGAGTGGGGATCAAGGTGAGGAAACTAGGGGAGTGTGTCCATTGAATGGAGACCAAGGCATGGAGGGGAGTGTTCATTGAGTGGGGAACAAGGTTGGATAAAGGAGTGCAATATCTTTGAGTGTTACTCACGGGAAGAGTAAAAGGATGCAAATGGAGAGTCCCTAATTTCAAATTTCAAAATCAAAACCCAAATGTTATAATCTTTATTAAGCCATAAATAACATTTTAACTGATCACCTTGATGCAACTAAGTTAAGTTACTTGCATGTTAAGTAAAATATTAACCCATCGGAGGAAAGTGCATTTATGTGAAGTGACCTTAACGTGTTTGCTCTATAAAGGAGCAGACCGTTACGTGATTAGCTAAGTTATATGTAAAGATTATAGCCATTTGTATGGTTTCATTTGACGGTTTTACAAAAACATGAATCTCCTTGTTTGATAAAACGTTTAGAGTTGGCTGATGGGCTTTGAGTTGGGGTTTTATAAAAAGTTTTTGAGTTGACATTTTATAAAATGGGAGGAGGTATTTTGGTCATCTCTCTAAGTTTGAATCTTGTTGCGAGTTTATATAATGTCTTAAATATCATGTACGAACCTATATTGAAAGATTAAACTTTGTCGGGTAAGAGGAAATCCCATTTTGAAAAACCGAACAATGCACAAGCTAGTACCTGGCACGTCGGTTGTGGTGCGCCAGCGCGTTTGCATTTTTGGTTTTAAGTTATCGCTAAAGATTTTAAGTGTCTCCGAATATATATTTATTATCATTAAAATATAAAGGAAAACTTATCCATCATTTGCCCCAACAGTTTTTGTTTTGAAAACTCGGTCTATAGTTTTGTTGGTTGTTTGTTCTAAAAAATCTTTGGTTTGGGTAGGAGTTATCTCTCCTTTGAAATAAGCTATGACCTTGGTGATACGAAGGCCTTCGGTTGTCGTATGAACTCTTTTTCTTTTGGAATGATGGTCGGTTGTTTGAGTAAGGTTTGTTTGTTCTTTCAAATGAAGGCTTTTGGTTGAAAGAGTTTGATGGCTTTATCTGGTGTTGGTAAGAGTGGTTCTTGGTTGGTTTGAACTTTAGATTATCTAAGGCCATTACAAGAAACTGGTTTATAAAATTGTTTACGGTTTCATCACTTGCAATGGGAACTTGGATACCATAAATTTTAGAAAACCGAGTTTGAGGAATTATAGGTTTTGAACGAACGTTTGACAAATTCTCAAAATTGACATAGACTCTGGCGCGCTGGGCTAGTGTGATGGAGTTGTACGATTTTGGTTTTTCGTTTTGCTTTCTTTTACAAATGTGATTGGTTTGCTTAGACTTGTTGGAGTGGTTTTCTGAGTTTTTAAAAATCTAAGACGTTCCTTATCTTAGGACGATTTTTGTTGGCTTAACATGTCATCTAAAACAATACTACTCTTTTTAAACTTAGAAAAACTCAATGCCTCTTCTTGAAGTTTAGAAATATTGCTCTTTTAAGAGTTAACCTCAAGTATAAGTTTTCTGCAACTTAGACAAGGTTCAACCACCTCTTTGGCTTTAGAAATTTTATTTACCTTAAGTTCAAAATCACTGATTTTGTTAGTTAATTCAATCGTTCATCTTCAAGTAATAGTTTTTCTTTTGAAAGAATTATAATATCTTTAACAAAATCTTTGTTAAATGTTATGAGTCCATCATTATTATTTTTCAAATCATGAATATTTAAAGTATTATCAAAGTGACAAGGGTTTAGATTTACCTCTTGTGATTCAAGTGCCATGAGACACCACGAACGGCCTCCTTAGCCTTAGGACAATCGCCAATGAAGTGGTTCTTGTCGCCGCAACCAAAGAAACCTCTTTCCCTCCTAGATTTGCTACCACCCTTGTTCCTATCATCGCGACCTCTATTGTTATTGGTTCCACCACCAAACCAATTACCTCTTCTAAACCTGTTACCCCTTCTACTAAAACCATCACCACTCTTCAAGAGCATCTTGAAGTTCCTCACAATAAAGTTATATTCATCATCAAATTCACTCTCCTTCTCACTATTGATGAGGCGAAAAATGAACCACTTTTAGGGGGTCATTTAAGCCCGGAATTGAATTTATTTGATCAAATATTGCCCTAAATCGTTCCTTTTGTGATTTTAGGTACTTTGGGAGAGAAATCTGGAAAAGGAAGCAATTCGAACGTTTTTGGAGCATAAAAGTGAAGAAAACACCAAAGTCTTAATTTTCCTTGCTGGGAACAGTAAGTGACGGTGTCAAGAGCAACATCCTGACAGCGTCAAGAGTAAATTGCATGACGGCCCAGTGCAAACATGAAGGCGTCACGAGGAAGAGCGTCAAGAGTAAAACACGTGACGGCCTGGAAAACCTTAATACATGACGGCGTCAGATGTAGATCAAGGCAGTCCGAGAATTCTTTTGGCGGCGAGATGACGGCGTCACCTATTTGGTCTTGACGCCGTCAGCCTCAGTTTTCTATATATAGTTTTCTAATTTTCATTCATTAAAAAGACAAGTTTGGAGAAACCCTAAGGCCGAACCTATTACGAATTTTACAGGTTTTTCAAGGGTTTTCAGCCCTTGAACCCTTACATGTGTAATTGAGATAAGTGTTCTTCTAATTCAATCAATATGTCTATGTGTTGGTTGTCTATATCTTGTACTTGTCTTAATTCCACCATGCTAGGCTAGATTTATCTTGTGTTTGCTTAGATCTAATGAAACCTAGATGTTGATTATGTGTTGATTACTTGTTTATGGTTGTATTGGATGAATGATTTCGGTGTTAGGCTTAAGAAAACTGGCAGATCTCCAAATGGTAACATGCTTGAACGTCTTAGGAAACATGAACCGATGTGCACTAGGTTTTATTGGTTGTATTTAATGCATGAGTAAATTCTAATGATCCCATGTTAGGAGCTTCTTAGCCGGCTCGACATAGGAGTGAAGTAGGCACTCATAGGATTGGGGAGTTAAGTGTGCCACCCCATGAATGGTATTAAGGAATACAATCTGTCATCCACGCAACTATAACAAGTAATTAATGTGTAAAAGATATCTAGGGAGTAGTGAAATCTAAGAAAACACAATTTCTCCACTTATTGCTCACAACCTTAGTTTAATATAGTTTATTTTCATTTTTAGTATTTTATTTTGATTGCATCTTTAGTATTGGGTTAGTTGACCAGCAACTAATTCCGCCCAAATCCTTCAAACCCGAGATTTTTATTTGCTTTCTAAAAAAAAATATAAAAATACAAAAATAATCATCCGTCATCTCTAACACTAGTAATTAGGTTTTCTAATCATAGCGTCACTATTCCTAGCTGAACGATCAATCCCCCGGTACTTGTCACTATACTATACTACAACGATCAGGTACACTGCCTGGTGGGGGTTGTAAGCTTCTCGAGATCCCTCGAGAGGTAAAGCCTGGTGTAATCCCGACGCATCAAGTTTTTGGCGCCGTTGCCGAGGAATAGTTATTGTCTAGGTTAGAATGTCTTTTTATTAGGTCTACTTGCTAGATTCCTTTCTAGTAAGATTTTATTTTTATTTTTAGGTTTTCTTTAGTCTATCTTATTTCTTTGTGTTTTTGTTCGTAACTTTTCAACACCCGACATCATGGACGATGGGAACATCTTTGAACCCGTCACCCCACCACAACAAAACCCACCACTAGAACCTCTTAGGCCCCGAACCTTAGGAGAGTATTCCCGACCTAGCCACCAAGGCTACCGAAACACCATTGAGCTCACCGGAGCCAATGTAACCCCCTTGCGATCCAACACCATCCGGTTGGTGCAAAGTGGATGTGCATTCCATGGACTTCGTTTCGAAGATCCAAACCAACATCTTAAGGACTTCCTTAAAATTGTAGACTCCATAGACCTAGATGTTGCAACTAGAGAGACAACCCGATTACGCCTATTCCAATTCTCTCTACGGGATCAAGCTAGTCAATGGCTTGAGTGTTTACCCGCGGGATCCATCACCACATGGGATAATCTCACTTATCATTTCCTTGCTCAATTTTTCGCACCGGGGAGAACTACCAAGCTTAGAAATGACATCTTGATGTTCCAACAACGTCAAAATGAATCTCTTTATGAAGCATGGACTCGTTTCAAGGACTTACTCCAAAAAGTCCCTCATCATGGCATAGATCTTTGGCTCCAAGTCCAAATCTTTTATGACCATATCGATCTCTCCACGAGGCGAGCCATTGACCAATCGACCGGTGGTAAGCTACGTGATCTAAGTGCGGAACAATCATGGGAACTCATAGAAGATCTTGCTCTCTATGACAACGAATGTTGGAATGATCCCCGTGATTTGAACAAAATGGTCAAGGCAATATCTTTGCCTTCGAACAACTCTAGCACTCCCGACCGTAGGATCATGGAACTTGAGGACCAAGTCAAGTTTCTCATGAAATCCTACGAAGCTCCTAAGCCTTCAAGCCAAGTGAACAAAATCACTTCTTCATGCGAATTATGTAGTGGTCCCCATGACACTCGTGATTGTGTGGAACTCCCCGGGTCAGCTTTTGCGGACTACGCATCCACGCGTACCGACGAAGCGGGAGATAAGTGGTACACTTTCAAGCCCGAGCCAAACCCTTACGGTGATTCATACAACCCCTCTTGGAAAAATCACCCAAACCTTAGGTGGAAACAAAATCAACCCAATTCTTCCAATCCGCCTAGTCGTTACCAACCAAACGGTCCACCCTCGAACCGTACTTTCAACAACAATCCTTCTAAAAACTATGGTAGTACCAACAATCTTGAAGGGTTGATGTCTAAATTCATGGCATCTCAAGAAGCTCGCATAGCTAGGTTTGAAACCGAATTCAACCAACAACAAACGGAGATGACCAACAAGATAGACAACTTGTTGAAAGCCCTCAACAACCAAGCGTTAACTACACCTAGGAAGGACACTAGGGACACCAATAACGGAATCCAAATTAAGGACCCCTCATCATCTAAACATGTCCACTTTGTCAATGTTGTCACCATTAAGCCAATAGATGAGGAGATAGAAGAAAGTGACAAGGATGAAGTTGGAGTAGAAACCGAAACTAGGGATGAAAATAGGGAAGTTGAGATTAATAAAGAAAAGGAGTTAGAGGAAGTAGAAACTATAGAGACGTACTTTGATAAGTTGCCCACCAAGGAAGAACGGGAATACAATAAGGATTTATTCGATAGTCCCGAGAGACCATATATCCTTGGCACACCCCTCATCAAAATGGGAGACCCCTCTAACATTAACATACCATGCAATATCGGGCACATGCATATATGGAAAGCTTACATCGATCCTAGATCTCCCGTAAACATCATGACTAGGACTTATTACAATTGGGTAATGAAGAAACAACTTGATTTTAGGATGATGCCCATTAAGAATCTGATAAGTAATTTTGTAGGAAGAGTGAAGGGATTGCATGTGATTATAGGCAATCTCACTTATGAGATCGATTTTATGATAGTAGAAGACACTCGTCCTGTGATAGATGCTTGCCTAAGCCAAATAATATTTGGAAAACCATTTGTTGAGGCCACTAGGATGAGTTATGATCCGACTTTAGGGATAGTTAGATTCAAGGAAGAGAATGATGAGGTTGCCTACCAAATGCCTTACAAAATTGAGCAATACCGCCTTCTCTCTAATTTCGAAAAAGAACACAAGCAAGCGGCTTATTATAGGAATGATGAGGATAGACGTAGAGGAGTAGAGTATGTAAAGAATAGAATGCTTGGTTTCTACAAAGAATGCTTGCAACTAGGTCCGGAATACAAAACTGGTTTAGAAGACGACCTAGAGAGTGAAACCAACGATGAGGTCACGTAGTAACCCATGACCTTGAGTCTAGCTACAAGACTCGTAAATAAAGAAAAACGCTTCTTGGGAGGCAACCCATGATTTTGTGTGATTTTTATTTTTGTTTGTTTGTTATTTGCTTCCGTATGCATGCTTTATTTTTATTGTTGGTAGATCATGTTTCTAAACTAAATAGTGGAAATACTTTACTTTGTTGTTTTGGCCTAGTCTTAACTCCACCTAAAAGTATTTTTGCAAAAGATAAGTGTAAGGGGAAACCCCAAATATGTTTTTAAGAAACTAACCGATCATGATTCTCCACAATATTAAATGGACATATATATTCGTATTTGTTGGAGTCAAATGCTTGTATTGAGTCATAATGAAGTTTTGAAGGATTTTCCAGGAAGTAGGACTAAGTTTTTCCATAAATTTTCCGGAAACTTAACATAAGAATTTCTGCAGGTCACTTCTGCAGCGTCACGAGTTTACTCTTGACGGCGTCAAGTGTAAAAACCTGGAAATTTTACCGGTTTTGTTTTTCTAACGGAGTCTTAAAGTTTTTGTTGAATTATTAAGTTTTATAATCTCCAGGAAATCTGCAAACTTCATTCCACAAGCATTATATCTTATTTTGTTTTTTAGGATTTAGTAACTTATATAGATTGCCGCCGATTTTATGCGAGGTTCCTTTGTTTGTTTTCTCAGGATTTACAGGTTATGTATGACAAGAAGATGATTTATATTCTGGAAGGGAAGCTTTGATTGTTCATTTTCTTGGAGGAAGATCTAACTGGCCACCTTATTATCCATACCAAGCGAATCAGGGGAGTATTTGATTTCATTCGTTTTACTTATTTCACTTTTACATTCTTTACTTGAACATTGGGGACAATGTTCATCTTAAGTGTAAGGGGAGGGTAAAATGATGATACCTTACATGTACACTTTCGCTTAAGTTTGTTTGTTTGATAGTAGATGTGTAATAAAACTATGAGAAATACTTGTTAGTGTAATTTTAGCGCCAAATTTAAATTTTTTTACAACATTTAGGAGTGAAACTTTAGCCATAGCAAGCGTCTCATGGATAGGAGATTGTATGACTAGCACAAAACCGTATATTCAGAAAAATTTTCCACCCAAATATGTGAGGTTCGCCTTTAGATTTGATAGGAAAAGCATTTACTATTAGTGCTTATGAGTGTACCGGTAGCATTTAGATTCTAGAACTTGCGTTAGTGATGCATCCCGAGACCGCTAGTGAGACTACATTCGTGTGGTAGGATTTACTACATGATAAGAGGCATTAGGATCACCCCTGTGTTAAACCCGTATCATAAATATTTGACCATTTAAGTCATATTACTTGGCTAGTTAAGTCAATTAATTTTTCCTACAACTTAGCGTTGTACTCATTTTTAGTACACGAAACCCCTAGTACACCCCTCCGAGCCTATCTTTTCGTTTCTAACTTTAAGCATCTTACTTAAAGGAAGAATTTGTTACACCCCACTTAAATGTACACCCAAATCGCCTTAGCCTTCCGTGTATGCGCTCATTTTTAGTGCATTATTGTTATTTGTTTAAACCCTAAGTTAACTATCTAATTGATTACATGGTTGCTAAGTCGAGTCATATCCTTGTACATATTGTTTTGGGACGATTGGGACAATTGGGTAAAATACTTATTTTATGGAGTAATGGGGAAGAACATCATTTATTACCCCCATATGTACGTTAATCTTAAAAGTATGTAAAGATTCGAGTCATTAGATTAGTTTATTGTAAAGTATGTAAAGATTCAAGTGTAAGGGGAACGTTTATTCCCTATGATGTATTATTTTGGATGGTAGGGTAAGAGTGTATGCACAAAAAAAAAAAAAAAAAAAAAAAAGAAAAACATACGGACTACCATCCCGTTTCATTCTATGTTCATTTTATGTTTTTGATATTTTTCATTTATTAGCTTAAGTCGAGTCTAGTCTTGGCTTAGCAACGCCACATTGTACATGTAATTGACTAAGATTGTTAACTCGCCACCAGTAAAAACTGCCTATATCCAACAAAACCGTGTATTCCATATCCCTACACCTAACATTACAACCCTTTAAAAGACCTCTTTGATAGTTTATCCTAGGTGCTTACGCCATGTGGTGGAGGTTTGATCCTTTCCCAAGCCTATGGTAATCTATTTTGCTATGACAGGTAGTGAGAGATATCTTCCGTTTCCATATTGTAATTTATACTTTATTACACCCGAGAGATGTGAGTATCTAAACACTATTTGTGAGGTGCTAGTGTATGACCTCCGTGCTTGTCTTTGGTCTTTAGTGGAACGATTATTTGTTGTAATTACTTTTATATTAGTGTTAAATGACCCCTAACTTGTATTTTGACTAGAATAAAAGCGCATTTGCTTGAGGACAAGCAAATCTCAAGTGTAAGGGTATATGATGAGGCGAAAAATGAACCACTTTTAGGGGGTCATTTAAGCCCGGAATTGAATTTATTTGATCAAATATTGCCCTAAATCGTTCCTTATGTGATTTTAGGTACTTTGGGAGAGAAATCTGGAAAGGAAGCAATTCAGACGTTTTTAGAGCATAAAAGTGAAGAAAACGCCAAAGTCTTAATTTTCCTTGCTGGGAACAGTAGGTGACGGTGTCAAGAGCAACATCCTGATGGCGTCAAGAGTAAATTGCATGACGGCCCAGTGCAAACCTGAAGGCGTCACGAGGAAGAGCGTCAAGAGTAAAATACGTGACGGCCTGGAAAACCTTAATACATGACGGCGTCAGATATAGATCAAGGCAGTCCAAGAATTCTTTTGGCGGCGAGATGACGGCATCACCTATTTGGTCTTGACGCCGTCAGCCTCAGTTTTCTATATATAGTTTTCTAATTTTCATTCATTAAAAAGACAAGTTTGGAGAAACCCTAAGGCCGAACCTATTACGAATTTTACAGGTTTTTCAAGGGTTTTCAGCCCTTGAACCCTTACATGTGTAATTGAGATAAGTGTTCTTCTAATTCAATCAATATGTCTATGTGTTGGTTGTCTATATCTTGTACTTGTCTTGATTCCACCATGCTAGGCTAGATTTATCTTGTGTTTGCTTAGATCTAATGAAACCTAGATGTTGATTATGTGTTGATTAATTGTTTATGGTTGTATTGGATGAATGATTTCGATGTTAGGCTTAAGAAAACTGGCAGATCTCCAAATGGTAACATGCTTGAACGTCTTAGGAAACATGAACCGATGTGCACTAGGTTTTATTGGTTGTATTTAATGCATGAGTAAATTCTAATGATCCCATGTTAGGAGCTTCTTAGCCGGCTCGACATAGGAGTGAAGTAGGCACTCATAGGATTGGGGAGTTAAGTGCGCCACCCCATGAATGGTATTAAGGAATACAATCCGTCATCCATGCAACTATAACAAGTAATTAACGTGTAAAAGATATCTAGGGAGTAGTGAAATCTAAGTAAACACAATTTCTCCACTTATTGCTCACAACTTTAGTTTAATATAGTTTATTTTCATTTTTAGTATTTTATTTTGATTGCATCTTTAGTATTGGGTTAGTTGACTAGCAACTAATTCCACCCAAATCCTTCAAACCCGAGATTTTTATTTGCTTTCTAAAAAAAATATAAAAATACAAAAATAATCATCCATCATCTCTAGCACTAGTAATTAGGTTTTCTAATCCTAGCGACACTATTCCTAGCTGAACGATCAATCCCCCAGTACTTGTCACTATACTATACTACAACGATCAGGTACACTGCCTGGTGGGGGTTGTAAGCTTCTCGAGATCCCTCGAGAGGTAAAGCCTGGTGCAATCCCTACGCATCAACTATCCTCTTGATTATCACTATCATCACTAGATTCATCTCTAATGACTTTAGCTTTACCACCATTTTCTAAAACCATTTCATACACATTAAGGTTGCCAATCAGCTCACCAAGAGGTAGTTCCACCAAATCCTTGGATTTCTCAATAGCTCTAAGAAACTTTCTCACATGATTCTTGTTAGAGTAGTCTTGATTTTAAGATTTGAGACCAGTGAAAATTGAATTAAATCTAGTACAATCGGAATCAATACTTTCATCATCTAATAACTTAAACTTCTCATATTGTTGAATGAGAAGATCCATTTTACAATCTTTAACTTGTGAGTTACCTTGGTGGGTGATTATAAGTGTGTGCCAAATTTCTTATCCGGATTTACACATAATAACACGTTCATACTCTTTACAAGGCAAAGCTTTGTAAAGAGTTATTTAGCTTCATTGCATTTACCAAGCTTTTTCTTCTCTTCGTCTTTTAGATCTAAAAATGGTTTTGTAGTTTCTAATTTAGTTTCTGGATCTACTATAGTAAAAATAAAGTCACCATTTATAATCACCTCCCACAAGTCAATATCTTTAGATTTAATGTATGTGTCAAAACGAGTTTTCCAAACACGAAAACCTTTGGGTTCTAACAATGGTGGCCGTTGCATAGAGCACCCCTCTCCAAAGTTCTCTTGAGCCATGGATCTTACTCAAATTTATTCAAAAATTACTTTAGGATTTTAGATTAGAAAAAAGAAGTTTTCGACTTTAAAAAGTTTTTGTAAAAAGATTTTTATGTTTGAAAACTTGAGTAAACCGCATAGATACGAATTGTAGAATCGTAGAGGGGGTGGAAATGTTCTTCTCGACTTATTTTAAGTTTAAATAGATTAACTGTCAAGTTTCATGCAAGGGTATGAGCAATATAACAATATAAATAGTACGTAAAGAGTTAAGGGAAAAGAGACAAACACAACGATTGATACTGGTTTGGGATGAAGGGTTTAGACCATCCGCATGTCGAGTTGCGAATCCGTGACACCTATACTATTGACTAGTACTAAACCTTGCGGTGAATAAACCGTACACCTTAGCTCTCACCGATCTACACCCAGAACCGAGCTAGCACCTAACGTAGTCTTGCACCCGGAACCACCTGCAAAGACCTCGCAAACTCTCACACCTATGACAAGACTTCTACCAAAGAAGTATCAAACCTTAAGCTTGACCGCACCCAATACAACACTTTTACACCTTTGCTTATCTGCGCCCAGATAAGATTTTACACTTGCTTCTCCACACCCGGAGTAAGAGTTTACATTTAGTTTCAAATGAATGAGAGTTTAAGTATTTGTGTTACAACAAGAAACCTAGAATATTGAGTAAGAAGAATAAGACTCAATCTTAAAGAACAGAGTAGAAGAAGACTTTAGACAAAACACACAAGAGAGGATGAAGTTCTTATGTGTTCTTCTCTTGCGAAGAACCTTGCTTTCGATAGGTGATAGAAGATATTAAGACGCAAGAAGATCGAAAGACTTAAAGGAGATTATATAGAGAAATAAGATGGGATAAACATTTGGCAAGAGGTGAAGTCCAAGCATGACAAGAGGGTGCTATTTATAGGCAAGTCAATGCAAGACAGAACCTGGCGCTTCACCTTACGCGATGATCCATGGGATATGACATGCCAGACCTGCTTTGTCTTCTTGCCGATATATAGCCGTTTCCTTTTGCTAAACCCCCATGTGCACTTTACTTTTAAGCTTCCCAAGAAGGGTTAGGTTAAACCCCCATGTGCACTTTACATTGGTTGTAAAAGGAGGGAAACACCCTATTGTCCATTTGGGAAGAAGGAAAGGTGGACAATGGAAGGGAAACAGGCTTTGTGCAAGGAGAAAGTTGAACAATGGAAGGGAAAGAGGCTTTGTGTGAGGAGAAAGTTGGACAAATCCATGCAAAGGTGTTACCCAATTTCAATTTCAAATTTCAAATTTAAATTCAAATAAATGTCGATTTGGTTAATGGAGGCAAAAGAAGCATAAGTTGGACAAATTAATGCAAATGAGATTCTTGATTCAAAATTCAAATGTTATAATCTTTCTTAATGTCACAATTGTCTTGTTAACTAATCACATTGATGCAAATAAGTTAAGTACTTTGAATATTTAGTAATCATTAACCCATAAAAGGAAAGTGCATTTAGATAAACACCTAAAGTGATCTTTAACTCATTTAATCAAAAAGGGAGTAGACCCATTTAGTAATTAGTTAAGTCATAAGTGAATATTAAATCCATTTGATTATTTTAATTTGATCATTTTATATAAGTATAAATCTTCATATGTTAGGTTTGTTTTATAAACTATTTTGAGTTGGCTAAAGGGCTTTGAGTTGAGTTTTATAAAAGGTTTTTGGGTTAGGTTTCATTAAGATTTAGGTTTGATATAATAATAAATACGACATGAATAATACAAGGTATCCCCAGTAACTTCATGGTTCAACATGGTATTGGAGCGGGTCTAAACAATGCCTCTATGCCACCCCGTCAAACCCTAGCCGCCACCCTTTATCCATCATAAAAAAAGAAAAAGGTTAAAACTCTTGCACAAATATGTGATTCTTCTCTATACGAACCGAACATAAACACCCTTTTATGCTTTCTTTGTACCAAAACCGGAGACAAGAATACAACCCTTTGAAACTAATTATTTTTTGTCGTTGTTCTTTCTCTTTTGAAATCTCAAATCACAAGAAAATGACCCACAAATACTCTTAATGTCCCGACTCAAAAGATCTTTTCAAACAAGGTCTCGGGTAAATTTGATGAGTTTGTTTTGTTCTAGTGTCGTTATTTATCTTTTTAACCGATCGACGAAGGGTTTCTTTTTTAGATCTTTAAAGATCTTATCTTGAAATAACGAAAACCCATATCGTGTTTTAATCTTTTGGTTGATTTTCTTTCTTGCTCTAACACGAATACCAAACATAAACTGATTTGTAGATGGGCTTTTTGGTTTGGTTCGTGTTTTGAGATTATGGATTTTGTTATTATGTGTTGTTGGTTCGTGGCTTCAGTTTTCAAAATTCAATGATGGCTTGATATAGATTGTTAACGATCTTGTAAATAAATTCTTCATTAACGATCTTGTCAATAAACTCTAAGAAACCCGATATCTTATGAAGAAAAACTTGAGAAACTGTTATTGGATTAGTTGTTGACAAATGATGGAGGGATAGTTGTTGTTGGTTGATTGCACACTTGGGTCGATAATGAATTATTTAGAGTTAACTTTCAAATCATTTGTTGTTGGCTGATTGCACACATGCCGTTGTTGTCGGCCAACGACCTATCTTCGCTTTCGCTTAATTTTTATTTATTTATTTATTTATTATTATTA
The DNA here is from genome assembly GCA_030686995.1 of Artemisia argyi. NCBI lineage: Eukaryota > Viridiplantae > Streptophyta > Magnoliopsida > Asterales > Asteraceae > Artemisia > Artemisia argyi. The sequence goes on from CM060702.1 coordinate 135,310,875, forward strand.
TTTTTTGCTTGAAGAATTTTCTCTGCTTACTGTCGGATGTCTTTATTGACCATTTGATTTTGCTACTTCTTTTATTTTCTTTTGCTGTTGTTGAAAATTTGCTACTTCTTTCATTAGTGAAGTGACCAAGCCCGATTGTGAGTTAAGGTTCATTAAAATTTAGGTTTAATATAACTATATATAAGACACGAATAATGCAAAGTATGTCATGGGAAATTAAGTGTCCAACATGAATACCTTCCTTAAAATTAAAATGTAACAGATTCTATGTAATGCATGAAATTCAAATTGTGCACTCTCTAGTGATAACTTTAAGAGTAAAATGCAAACATCCTTGTGGTTTGGCCAAATTGTAGACTCATTCTCCATTGTTTCGAAAGTACAGTCATCGTCCTTGTGAGGAACTTTGTGTTGCAAATTTCGTCTCTGGTTAAACTGAATGGACTAAACTACCCTTTGTCTTATTCTCTTTTGAATATCCACTGCAATATTTTTTTTTTCTTTTTTTTTCATGCAAACTATTATCTCTTTTAACATTTTTTGCAAACACAAACCATTATCGTCCATAACCTGCCATTACCATCATCATCTCCGACATCTACTATAGCCACCACCACTTACACATAAATCGATTCTTCTCAAACATAACCCTCACATTAAAATCCACAAACATACTGAAACCCACCAACTTGTGAACTTGTTACCACAATTTGTCGCAAAATTTTATTTTAATATAAGTAAAGAAATCAAGATATATAGAGATTTTTCCCAAATATAAGCATTAATTTACCTATATCTTTTTGTGTGTTCGTATACCTCAATGCCAACCAACTTTCACCTGTAAATCAAAACCTTTTATAAGCACGACAACAATACTTCACAATTATAGATATGGAATTTTTGAACAATCGGGGAACTAAAGAAAACTATGTATTCACAAAAGAACAAAAATCTGCTTGTTAAACAAAAAAAATAACGCAAATTCAAGCATCATTTTACAACATATGTTTGTTGAACAAACGACGGCGAAGGCCAAACAACGGCGGCGGCGGCCAAGCGACGATGACAGTGACCAGACGACATACAGATCTAAAAGTCTGGTTGCGTGTAGGTATAGGGTTGGGGTGATGAAGATGTTAATGGATCTATGCTTTTTGTTGATAGAGATGTTTAGTGTTTTTATGGTATTGTTATTGGTGAAGATCATGATTAAAAGTGTTTATAATTTAGGTAGAGCGGCATATGTATTGATGTGGATTTAATCTAGAATTTGTTTTGGATTTTGTTGGGTTTAATCACTTTTGTATTGTTATGTTTTTGTTTTGGTTCTTAAAATTGAGGTTTTGATGAGTTTGATTTATTTTGGATGAGATGACAGTAATTTTTGGTTATTTTAGATATGCTCTCTAAACATTTCTTAAGATGATGATGATTATTTTTTAAATAAAGTAAATCAAAAGGAAGATATAAAGTAAAGGCAATTTTATCAATTCATTTCACTCATGGATGAAATATGCAACATAAAGTTCTCCACATAAACTATGCCCGCACTTTTAAAACGATAGTTATTGCATCTACAATTTGATCAAGTCACATAGACGATTTTTGCAATTTACTCTATTTAAATATTTCTTATTTGTATCATGCTCTTTTATCTTACAAAACTATGTAAATCAAATACTATTATTTTAGATTCACAAACTTATTGATTGAAATTCATTGAAAAATTAGGAACCTAGTCAATTTTTATACATAACTCTAGGCTCAAACTCAATTATTAAATGAGTCTCAACTTAAACTTGTGCTCATTTAAACTAATCGGTTTTGAGCTTTTTACTAATTCAATCTCGAGGTTTTGGTTTTTTTTTTTTTTTTTTTTTTTTTTTTTTTTTTTTTTTTAAGCGGCTTGATTTGTATCCACCAGGCAACAGAATATCTGATTCCGTAAAATGGAGTAAAAGTATATATTTTTTATTTTGTTATTATTATTATTTTCCGAAAGGAAATTTCACAAAATAAAGACAAGAATCATTATTACCTAAAAAAAAAATAATAATAATAATAATAAAATCGCCGACCAAAGTAGAACAATCAAACAACAACGTTCCATTAAACAACCCCACCAACAAAAACACAATAACACTTCCATTAACTACAGATCTTACCAAAACCAAATCCACTGTTAAATACTAAATGACTTGTTAAAACCAAAAAAAAAAAATAAAAAAAATGCAACAACAAAAACCATTTTCCATCTTGTTATTTACATTCCTTTCAATTTGGTTATTTAAAAAACAACAACACTGCTGCTGTTATGCAAATGTATTCAGTTTAAAGATGCACCATCGTTTTTCTGACCCAGTTAAAGATGTTCTAAATAAAGTTAGTGTACCCACCAAAGGTAGTGTTGAGTTTTATACAGAGCTGGCTGAGAACGACAAGATGTTTCGTGGTCGGGGTGTTTCGGATTCGGGTGATGAAAGGCTGACTTTTAGTGATGGGAATTCGAGTTTGCGTATCAAGTCATTGGGATAGTATGTGCTTTTTTCTTTTCCTTCTTAATTAGTTTTTGTTAATAGTACCCACGGCCTTTGGTTTAGTGTTATGTGAGTTGCCCTGGGTTCCAGCCTCGCTGGATGCATTTGTGAGATAGGTGGTAGAAAAAAGTTGTCGTTCCAAAAGAAAATGTGTTTGTGTTAATTAGGGTTGTTTTGGGGGTGTTGGAAATTATCTAGGATTTGTATGTTTTATACAAGTCCCCGTAGCTGTTCATTTAGTTGTTAGCCGGAGTTGCCAGCTGTTGTGTTTTGTTTTATAAAAGTGTTTTGGTAACAAGGTGCACTTGTGACTATAATGCATGAAACAGGTATGAAGTCTAAAAAGATAAAAGCTAAGTGCTAATTCTTCCATTAGTGTTTGTGTTTCATTAGGAGCGTTTACAATAAAATTCAAAAGCTAAAAGTATCATATGCTTGAGGTGGAGAGGACGAGCCCCAGATGCTATGTTTCTTGTGTTTCTTTTGTCTTGTTTTTCGTCTTTGTGTTTCTTGGGTTACCCCTTTGACCGTCTCCAACCCTTTCTCTGGCACCCCAAATGTTTATCTAGCGGGGTTTGAACCTTTGACCTCTAGTGAAGTAGTAGTGAGGAGGTTATGCGCCTTACTGCTAGACCATTTAGTAGTGGTTAAATTCAAAACCTAAAAGTATACAATCTTAATAGCTAAACGCTGTAAAACACTCATTGTGCCGGACACAGCTTTTATGTGATTTGCAAATTGTGATTGCATAAGGATTGTTATGTTAACTGACCTGGTAAATAGTCGTATAATCAACGCTAGTTATTGAAAGCTGATTATTTGACCTAATAGTCGGAACTAGTATGAACTATAACAGGTGCTAGAAACTCGACACTAGAAACTGATAATTGCTTAATTGCTTTTAAATGCAATACCAAACAAACTTTGTGTGATTTTGTTAAGTAGAGAGCTGCACTGTGTAAAAGATAGATAGTTTATACGAAATGTGTTCAAGTTTGATTGTATCAAATTTTCGCTATTGGATTATACCTGAGGAGCAGAACCAAGTATACTGTTTTTTTTTTTTTTTTTTTTTTTTTTTTTTTTTTTTTTTGTCTTGTTTTTCGTCTGCGTTATTATTAGCAACATTTGTGTTAATTTCTTGTTGTCGTGACCAATAAAAAGAAAATGAGTCCTAGATGAGAATATTATCAGATCAGTTCTGTTGTAGCTGCTGCTTCTAAGCTGATTATGTGACCCTATTGTTAGAAACAGTTTCACTACATCAAAACACTTGATGTTGATTATATGTGACATATGAAAGTAACAAAATAGGTAGATAATTATGTTGAGTATGCAGCCAAAAACCTTTTTTTGACGGATTTGGGATGGCACGGCCGTGAAAAAGCAGGATAGAATAGGGTTGTATACAAGTTTGAGAAGCAAGGAAGATGAATACACCACACAAATTGATTGTGTAAATCTGTTAAAAAGAAATGCATATTGAATGTTATTATTTTCATTTTTCTTGATGTTTGTTCTTTTCAATTAGAGCTTCTAACGTTTGATGTCTATGATCGGGCAGACGTTTTGATAAGACTGTGATTGCTTTTTAGAAGTGAAAAGACCTAAAAATCACTTATTTCCTTTACATTCTCAGACTTAAAAAAGTCTTTTTACCACTCACTTTCAACAGTTATTGTCTTCATCTTCTTCTCAAGGCCTCTTAGTTGTCTGGCTTCTCCATCAGTACAAGTTCCGACGACCTCTGCCGGCTCAGGCGACAAATCTGCAACTTCCGACAACTCCAAAGTCCAAACATCATCTTCTTCATCTTCTCAAAAGTCTACCACAACCCCATCACACTACACAGCAAATCACGCAGTTACTTTTTTAGTTTTAAGACCCTTTTTTTGTTGATTATTTTATTTCTATTTTATAGAGAATATTGTCAACTGGTTTGGCTATGGTGCCGACCATCATGGTGTCATCACTAATTTACAATGTCACTCTTTTCTCTCTACGGTCTTGGGATTTATTTTATTGTGATACCTTTCGAATGAGATAGATTTATTGTGATATATTTCATATCACAGATATCTATGGTGATTAAGTTTCGTACTTGAATATTGTGTTAATGGGCCTTAGTTAAATTTGGATTTTGATTTAAGATTTGAAGCAAATGTAAGAAAGTTGTTTAAATAGTGGTTTGTTAAAGCACAAGAAGAGATGAGAATGATAAAGAAACAAACAGTCTGATCTTTTAAGAACAAGTACTTTTGGCCACTTCTTTTCAACTAGAGGTGATAAGTAGTGGAAAAAGTGAGAAAGAAACAAACACCATGTTGATTGCCCTATAATGTTGATAGTTAGTGTACTTATCAGTTGCTATTTTGTGACTCCATTACCCTGATTCAAAAGTTTTTACCCGTGTATGCAGTTATAAGAAGTATACTATGTTATTTTACTTTAGGGTGTGTTTGAGTCTTCCGTTTTAAGAAATCGAAATAAATGTTTGACAATTTCCGGTTAATGTAGGCATCTAAAATTACAATGAGTTAATATCCCCTACAGTATTTGATTATCTACGACTAGAAAACACAATAACGAGATGATCACTTCTAAAGTACAATGCCAATTACCCCTTTCTTGCGCGGTTTTGATTTGTATAGAGAAGCACCGTGGAAGAGTACTGCAGTATGCCAATATATGCAAAGTGAACATGTTTGAGAACCAACCTTCATTGACTGTATAAATCTGTTTTTATTATAATAACTCATTTGGCTTTGATTACAGAATTGTTCCCTTTGACACTTTGAATATATTTACAGTTTTGTGTATATACCTAATTTCTTATTCAATGTGCCTCTCATATTAGAAATTAGTCTACCTACCAGCTGCTTCATGGTGACCCCCCCGGTGCATGATTTTTGATGGGTGTAAACACTATCATAACCATTTATATTTTTCATGTCATCCACCTTGATAACAATTTTTTTCTGTTGAATCAGTTTGCATTACACAACAGTTTCTTTAGGGACGCCAGGCCAGAAGTTTTTGGTGGCACTTGATACCGGGAGTGATCTATTTTGGGTGCCATGTGAGTGCAGCAGATGTGCCTCCATTGATGACACACCTTATAGTTCTGTATGTAATCTATGTTTATTATTTCATCATTACGTCATGTTTTTTTAATTAATGGTTACATTTTTTTTTTTCACGGGCAAATGATTTTGATCTTTAAACCCCCAATTTTTTTGTAATGATATGCCAACTTGTGATGAGAACGTAAGATACTTAGATTCAATAATCAATAGTTGGTTAATTGAAAGTATGATTTTATAAACAAATCCTTGAGCACAGCAGAAATATTTTATCAGCTTTTAATTACCATATGGACAATTAAATGTATTTGATTTCATTATTATTGAGCAGAAATTTAATATGAGCATATACGACCCAAAGGAATCATCAACAAGCAAAAAGGTTAGTTGCAACCACAGGATGTGTACTGCTAGTTGTCCTGGAAGCGGGACAGTCAGCACTTGCCCTTATTCATCATCTTACGTCTCATCTGAAACATCAACTTCTGGCATTTTGATGGAAGATTTTCTTCACTTAGAAACAGATGATAGCAATGGGACAATTGTCAATGCATTTGTCACATTTGGGTAATTACTCATATGTTAGTTCTGTATTTTGTTTAAAGTATTGCAGAATGTGTAATTTTGAATTTTGCTGGTTAATTACAAGCGGGCTATTTGCCATTTGCAGGTGTGGTCAGCAACAAAGTGGTTCGTTTCTACACGTTGCAGCCCTTAATGGTCTCTTTGGGCTTGGTATGGAGAAAATATCAGTTCCGAGTTTCTTAGCAAGAGAAGGTTATATAGCAGATTCTTTTTCTATGTGTTTTGGACTTGATGGAAACGGTAGGATTAGTTTTGGTGATAAAGGCAGCATCAATCAGGAAGAGACACCTTTTACTTTTGATGCATCACAGTAAGTGTTAAATTTTTGTGTTACGATTCAAAATTGGGGCCCAAGAGGCAAGTTTGACAGGATGGGTAGGAGTCCAAAGTTGTTGGCTTTCTGATATGGATAAAATGGGCCTGGTTGACCCGTCACACTCTGTCCACTATTTTATATATAATTATATCTTAAACATTATTTAAGATATATAAATACTCTGATAATGTTTCTTAATGACATGATTCAGTAGGTTATACACATTGGGAAACTTGGGTTTTTACCAATATCATTTGTCATATATGCTCTTTTTACCCATTTGAACGAGAGAGAAAATATAATCTTTAGATTGCTACATCTATTGAGTTGTTTGTAGCAATTCTAGGGTGTATTTTTGAACCAAAAGACAGACTTGGGCTTGGATTCACTTTCTGCTTTTGTTCATCATTTGCAGTCCAACATATACTATAACAGCAACACAGATTCGTGTTGGTGCCTCACTTATCAACTCTAGTTTCGTTGCTCTTTTTGATTCGGGTACCTCTTTCACGTATCTAGTTGAACCACACTACACGAGGCTGACAAAATTGGTAAGCAATCATAAAGATCAAAACTTTACGGTTATTATTATCTGGAATTCTGGACTATATCGTCAGTAGTCACTATACCTTTTCAAAGCATAGGCTCAACTCTTGCATGAGATTATTTTACCATAGGGTACAACCATTTTCATGCAAGGTTTAGTTGAGTGCTGATTACATAAAATTGGCTTATAAGAAATATTAAGAACCATATTTACACGGACTTGAAATTTGAGTTTTGCCGGGGGTGATTTTAAGACAATCTTTTATATCTTCTGCAGTTTCATGCACAAACAAACGATTCACGGCGGTTAACTGATAATAGGATCCCGTTTGCTTATTGTTATGCTATGAGGTCTACTTTCTAGTTCCCATTATCTTTGTTGTTATTTGATTTTTATCTTTAAACCAAATTAGTTTGTTTTAATTTTGAAACTTTCGTGCATTGGCCTTTTTATTTGCAGTCCTGATACAAATACTAGCCTGATCCCAGATTTGTCTTTGACCATGAAAGGGGAAGGTCAATTTTTAGTCTACAATCCCATAGTTGTGCTCCCTACACATGTTAGTCTCCTTTCGACCTCAGTTTCATTTCTCTAAAAGATCTGTAGTTTCTTACTGTATTTTGTTTATATTGTGTTGCAGACGGAAGTTATATACTGTCTGGCTGTTATTCAGCATCCCGAAATGAGCATAATTGGACGTAAGTCTCTATTTCTTCTATAAGAAACATTTCCATTTGGCTGTTATAGTTCTAGTAATCATATTAGTTATCTCATGACCTTTGGGTTGGTGGATAATTCTGATTTTGAATTTTCTGGTTAGCGATGCATGTCTGAAATTACTGACAGTCTTTTAGTTTTGCAAGTCTTAGTCTAAGTGATCTTTTTTCTTTTTTTTTTTTCAAATATTAGATGTGGATATGATTAGGATTACGTAAAATGAAACATATATTTGATAGGCATCTTATTCTGAACATTGGTAATTGTCACTCTAGAATGATAGCTCAGTCTTAAAGAACTCTTAAACCATGATACATTTAGTTTGTTGCGGCTACTATTGTGGATGCTAAAAAGCTAAATTTAAAGCATCATTATTATTGGTTTTGTTGCATTGTAATCGTCAGGAAATTACCTTACTTGCTCTACTATGGCATTTTAAATGTTTTTTTTCTTCTCTTTCTGTTTTGCATTTCATGACTAGTTTGTGAAATTCCATGGTCTCTTTTAAGTAAAGGGTATCTAGTGGTTTCACCTGAATGGCGAGTACTGTGGCAGTGGTTATTTTATGCAAACTTGTCACATCATTTAATTGCGCAAGTTGTTATTATTTTTATTTTTCTTTGCAATATGATTGTTTACGATGTGTAAAAACTCCTGTACAGAAAACTTCATGACTGGCTACCGTATCGTATTTGACAGAGAGAATCTCGTTTTAGGCTGGAAGAAGTCTAGTTGTAAGTGCCTGTTACAGTTCACAATTTCATGGCCAAACACTCAAGCATTTACCAAAGTCAAATGTTTGACTTTTTTAGGACAGTTATTTATTATAATCTTTTAAAAAATAATATGTTTTGTAGGTTATGACATTGATAATTCAACTGCTTCACCTTCAAAACCATTTAACACAAGTGTTCCGCCTGCTGTTGCTGCTGGGTTAGAAAATGAAGGGACTAGAACCCGACCTCAAAGCTCCGCATCATCGTATAGTACATATTTTTGTTACTCGAATTATAATAGCTTTTACTTTTTTGTAATTCATTCTTTCATTGTAGTTATATCTTTTCCTTGTTTTATTTAAGTTATTTACTTCATTTTTTTCTCATCGTTGATCTCGTGTGCCTGTGCCCAGAGTTATATTTTACTGCAGCTTTGTTATGTAAATAGCCAAAATTTATAGATAAACCAAAAAAAGTTTCACAGGAATGGCGATCGACAATTGTTCTTGTATTAGGTAAACCAATATGAGTCAGGACGCAGGAGTTCCCTTTCTTTTTCCTTTTTATTTTGTTTCCGTATTTTTAACTAGCAATATTTACAGCTGCATTCAACTTGGATTACTGAATACCAATAAGACATGTTTACTTTTTATTATTAATTGATTTGGTATTGCTTTTACTTGATATTAGTTCAAATAAAAAATAATAAGTCGGAACTAACCTGCGGCAGTTAGGTGTTTTTGAACATTGTGAAAGATAAAAATCCTGCAACAAATTATGAGGAATAGATGTGATCAAAGCAACCTTTTACTAAACTCTTGTATAGGACTTGTATCCAATCAAGCATTTAGTGACCTTGACTTTACCACTTGATTCTAGACAGTAGACACCTTTTATACTGGGTAACAACTTTTAATGCAGAGGGCATTAATTCAATCTAGGAAAATGATATACATGTCTAGATCATTTACATAGGCTGAGTCTAATTAATTCATTGTTTGACACGAGATCACACTATTGTATTCTCTTGTTATAGCACTTGGTATAATCACCTTCAACCCACGTTATTTCATCACGTAGCTGCATTAAACCCGGCGTTATCACACCGTCTCCCTGCGTTAACGTGGTATTAACGTCCTGAGTTACCCGGTTAACGCCGCGTTAAATGCAATCTTTAATTAAAAAAAAAAAAAAAAAAATCAACTTGACCCCCTTCGTGAGTACATGTAGCCGTTGGATTCAAATTAAAAAAGTTCACTTCCACCCCCTAACGGGTCTTAACGTTCATAAATGGCTAGATTCTTAAAAAAAAAAAAAAAAAAAAAAAAAAAAAAAAAAAAAAAAAAACAATTTTTCAAAACCAATTTCCAACCAATATAAATACGCATTTAACACACCAATTTTTTTTCACACTTCCACTACTCAAAATACACTATAATACACTTCAAAAAAAAAAAAAAAAAAAAAAAAAAAAAAAAAAAAAAAAAATGTCGGAAGGCAACAACAACAACGAATGTTTCATGAATTTCCTCGGTGGGTGGAATAACCCATACGCGGGTTCATCTTCATAACTGGGTTCATCTTCAAACCCGAATTGGAATAACCCTAACCAATTCGGCATGTTTAGTCAAGAAGTTTTCCAACAACATCAACAAATGCAATATTGGCAAGAAAGCCAACAAAACACCCTAAACTCCGATTTCCAAAATCTATAATTCACACAACAATCACAACATTCACAAACCGAAACAAATGAAGTTCCCGAAACACCTACGTCTCCACCAAAGGAATTTAAACGTGGTGGTAAACGAAAGTCCAAAAAATCCAAAGAACCCTAACAAATCAATGATGATGAAGAACAACCCGATAACGTGCATACACGTTGGAGTCCAAGTGAGGAAAAATTGTTTGCCGAGTGTTATGTGGCTGCTTCCGAGGATCCGCTTGTCGGATGTTGCCAAGATCGCGATACGTTTTGGCAATGGGTACAACATGAGTTCAATAGAAAAAAAAATTCAACACCGCAACAAGGATATGCTACAGGCAAGTGGAAAACGTTGAACCGTAATTGCGTAAAGTTCAATGCTTTTTTCAAACGGGCGCAACACGATATGAAAAGTGGGGAAAGTGAGATGATGTCCTCAAACGGGCGAAACAAACGTATCGTGACGAGCACAAAACTGGTCCGTTTGACAACGAGGAGGCTTAGGATGTTTTGCGTAAACATAGAAAACGGGACGCGCCGGATCCGATTGATTTAACTGGCGATGTCTCAAGCCAAACAAACGAGGCTTTGTTTGGTCATGATGAAGAAACACGTCCCATGGGAAAAAAGCGTGCTTCGAATAGAGCCAAGTCCGAGACAACGACACGCACCGGGGGAACGAATACCGGAGGATCTTTTTCGTCTATCCAATTCGGGGAGGATATGCAACAAGAGTATCGTTTAAAACGTGAAGATGCGGCCAAGGCGTATCGGGCGGCCACACAAAAAGATGAAACGATAACAAGGTTGAAAGAGATGAAATTTTTGTTGCTTGACACTTCCGGCAAGGATCCAAACTATGTGCGTTTGATTAATTCAGAAAAGGACCGAATCATCGAAAAATATGGGTTGGATAAGCGTCAAGAATGAATAATTGTATTTCGTAATTTTTTTTTTATTTTAAATCCCGTATTGTAATATGCTTAAGAATTAATGTTATGTTATTTACTAAAGGAAGACCGTGTTTTAGTTTAGGGGTTGAATTTGAAAATAATTGAGTGAAAGTTGAGTTAAGGTGCGTTATGATTTTTTTTTTTTTTTTTTTTTTTTTTTTTTTTTGAGTTAAGGTGAAAAGTTAAAGCTGATGTGGCAGCGTGTTAAAACTTAACACCAAGTTATTATACCCAATGCTCTTAGCGTTGGGAACTTGTGACACAGTGCATTATGAATAGCTTTTCACGAGGATGAGTTTTAGTTTTCTGGTTTATTAGCAAAACTAGTTATAAGCTGTCACATCTTAACTGTAAGTTATAAGTTATAAGCTGATAGATGATAGGTGTTAGCCTTAGCTACATGCTAGTATAACTTTTTTGTTTTAAAAAAACTAGCAGGGTACCCGCGCGTTGCGGCGGTGGGTACCCTAGAGGGCTAGAACTAAATTTTTAGTGATGAGTGAGTTTTTTTATTATAAGTTTTTTTGTGACATTAACTTAAGACGGTGAGAATTTTGGATTGGAACAATTTGACATAAATGGCGGATTATATCATACAAAAATAGTAGATGACTCGTGTGATGCGAAAAGAATATAAAGAGGTACATTGTAACATTATGGAGGCAAGAAGACATTAAAATATTGTCATCAATATCTATAACTTGTATAAATATGCATACATTACCTATAGATATTATAGCGCCTGCACCGTCATATTATTTTACTATACTTTCATGGGCCCAGGGTTTGGGCTTATGTTGGCTCATCGAAATGACCACCAAGAGGCCCGCTATCTTTTTGGTTGCTGCATTTCGTAATGTGATGGCCCATCGAATTGACCACAAGGGTTTGGGCTGTGTTAGTTGATGTTTTTCTGGTACTTTTTTTGTGTGGTGACCTATGAAGGACACAGTGTTGACATAAAATAATAAGAAATAATTTAAAACATACCCACTAACAAAGAAAGATACAATATTACAACAACAAAAAAAAAAAAAAAAAAAAAAAAAAAAAAAAAAAATCTCGATACAAAAAATACCATTACCAATACAAACTCATGTTACGACTCAAACCGATAATAAACTATCAACATCTATAAACAAGCGAAAAAAAAAAAAACTCTTAAATTATCACCATATTTTACATATTAAAAGAAATGAAATATATCACCAAAAAAGATATCTAGCAAAAAATAAGAGGTGTAAGTTAAAACGTCACAAAAGGCCCCGCCGCAACGCGGCGGGTAGTACCTACTGTGTTACATTTTATAAAATACATACTTACATCATGTATTCACGTTATACAATTTAATGGAAAGAGAAGTACATTCTCTTGAACCAATTAAAAAGAACAATATAAGCCCATTTCTCTATAAAATTGTATAAAAGCCGTTACTCAACGTAGGGTTTATTTGTCGGTTGCTCCTAAACTCATTTTTTCTCTACATCAACACTATTTATCCTACCAACTCTCTCTAAATAATGTGATTTCCTGTCTACGGATTAATCATATGGTCAGAATCTCGTTTTCTAACATTACTTTACTATCTGGAAACGCTCGACAAACATGAACCGATTTACGGTTCATTTCTTTTGATAGGAAACGACTTTGTTATCGAACCAGGCGATTTTCATTAGGTTTTTTTTTTTTTTTTTTTTTTTTTTTTTTTTTTTTTTTTTTTTTTATATATATTTATTGTACAAATGTTTATTTTGAAAGTAGGTTTGAGCAAGGTGACAATAAAACTCAGTGGTCTATCAATCCACCGATAAATTCGATTACCGACAGGTTCCGATCGCTTATAATGTTTATTCTTGTGGTGATATTTGGCTAAGATCTTGTTCAAAGGTCTCGAAAGTATGATGTTGCCCGAATCTTTGTTTTTCTTTTTTTGGTTTCCAACGATCATGATTTAGGTTGTGGAACAAAAAGTATTAATTGTATTTGTACACTATGTTTAGGTAGTTGTATATATTGGTTATTGCTGATGAGGTGTTTTAAATTATGAATTAATTGTATAGAAGACATAATGTTTTTCAGTTTGGTTTGTGCTTTACATTCTTGTATTTTGTGACTTGTATTTACTTAAAAATCTATATAAGGAAATTTTAAAATAATGAAAAAATTACACGGATGATCCTTGTAGTTTACACAGATTGCATGTTTAATCACTATTTAATTTTAATTACACCAGCCGCACCTATTTTGTGAAACCTTGCAAATTTTAGTCCCTAATTTGGATGGGCCGTTAGTTTGGCCATTAAGTTATTTGCACCGTTAGTCCTCCATTAATATTTTTTGCACCGTTAGTCCTCATTTTCTAAAAAAGTCCTCATTTTTTGCATTTTTGGTCCCTCCGTTAATATTTTGCACCGTTGTCAATCTTTTTACGTTTTTGTCCATTTTTTAACGTTCTCGTCCGTTTTTAAAACGTTTTCGTTCATTTTTTTACGTTTTTGTCCACCTTTTTACGTTTTCGTTCATTTTTTCTCGTCCATTTTTTTACATTTTTGTCCAATTTTTTTACGTTTTTGTCAAACTTTTTACGTTTTCGTCCATTGCTTTACGTTCTCGTCTGTTTTTTTACGTTTTCATCCGTTTTTTATGTTTTCGTCCGTTTTTTATCGTTTTCGTCCATTTTTTTACGTTCTTGTCCAACTTTTACGTTTTCACCCACTTTTTTACATTTTTGTCAATCTTTTTACATTTTCATACATTTTTTACGTTTTCGCCTGTTTTCTTATGTTTTTATCGGTTTTTGCAATTTTTTTTACGTTTTCGTCTATTTTTTGTGATTAAGTAAGTATACTAAAAGAAAATATGACATTTGATAAAAATGTATCTGTGTTGATTTTAAATCACGATTTTTACCCCTTTCTGGTCTGAATCATCAAAAGTGTAAAACACGAAAGTTGTCCGGAATAATATTTTACATCAAGACTCGCGAGATTTTAACAAGAAAATGCAAAACAAGGGCTGTTTACTATCAAAATTTAAGCCATTTTTTTTACCAAATTTATAACTTTTAAACTTATAAACTCTTGTAAATTTTGTAGTTACGTAAATCATCAAAACTTATTTGAAAAAGTCGACGAAAACGGATAAAAACGGATTAAAATGTGTGAAAATGTGAAAAAAACTAACGAAACATTTAAAAATGGACAAAAACAGATAAAAATGTGAAACAAACTAGCGAAACATGTAAAAATCGATACAGAAACATTTTTATTAAATGTCAAGTTTTCTTTTAGTATACTTACCTAATCACAAAAAAAGGGCGAAAACATTAAAAAAATGGCGAAAACGGATAAAAACATAAGAAAACAGACAAAAGCATAAAAAGCGGACGAAAACATACAAAAATGGACGAAAACGTAAAAAATTGACAAAAACATAAAAAAAATGGACGAAAACGTTAAAAAAAGGGGACAAAAACGTAAAAAAAATTGACAAAAACGTACAAAAATGGACCAAAACGTAAAAAAAAAATGGACGTGAACGTTAAAAAAATATACGAAAATGTTAAAAAATGGACGAAAACGTAAAAAGATTGACAACGGTGCAAAATATTAACGGAGGGTCTAACGGTGCAAAAAATGAGGACTTTTTTAAAAATGAGGACTAACTGTAACACCCCAATTCCGGAAAATAGCCATTTCATATATATATATATATATATATATATATATATATATATATATATATATATATATATATATATATATATATATATATATATATTTTATAAAAATAAGCAACAGAAGTCTAAAACCATAGTTTGCATATTTCGCTAAACAAACAGAACACGACAAATCCAACCCAAACTGGTGTTACATAACAATCTATAAAACAAAGTTCAATGTTGTAATCATTAAAAATAATAGGCTAAGTTTCAGGTGCCAAGTGGATCGATCAAAACTGCCCAACATCACTCCCTAAGAATCCCGTATGAAGGTTCCTATTTATCCTGCACGAATACAAAGACGGTTTGCAAGAAACAAGTGTTAGCTAATTAAAGCTAAGTGAGATACAACGAGTTGTTAAATAAAAAAAACTCTCAACAACATCATATAAATAAGTTAACCATAATAATTCAAACAAACAATTGTAAACAAGTATAACGGCAAAAGTCACCATAACAATTCAATGCAACAAGTGATAATAATGCAAAGGCCGCTATCTAGTTCACCCAAAGCATTTGTCCCTCGATTCCATCTATTCTCACAAATTTCACGATCATAAATCCTCTCGGTAAATTAGCAACCATGGGAGCTACCCGGCTACATAATATTCCATCCAGATTTAATGTCGCTACTCCCCGATACATCTATAAAAGTAGAAAGCAAGTAGAACAAGCTAACTACAGGAGTGATGCTACATGTTTGTGACTCATCTCTAGCCACACATCACACCAATCCCACCAAGCCCCTAGAAAGCAAGGCGGCACCCGATAATAACGTGAAAGATCACGCCGTGTCATGACACTTACAACCGACAAGGCTAGCACATCCTAGTGGGACAAACCAAACCCACAAAATTTCATCCATAAAAGTTCCTGTAGGCAAAACTAGGCAAACCTATAGGTCATGAACATGTATGCTTCTATATTTATCATCTATACAATTAGTCACAAATAATAGGTAAATCAACTATGAAGAAACGGATATGAAATTTTAACACATCAATCTACAATGAATAAATTTGAAGAAAATATGGTTAACAAGAAACCCAAACTTTCCCCTCCAAAAGCCCGTTTTGTCTTTGTACTCGGTTTTAGAAAAGCATTGTACTCACCATTAACCAAATGAGGATTTAGTTCAAATCGATCCTTTCGAACTTCAGGTTACCTACGACAGGTAATTAATGGAATAATAATTAACATCAAACTAGAGCAATGCTATTGTTACACCACTAAACTGCATAGTTTACTATCTCAGAACACATCCCATGTTTGCATTCTAAATGTCCTACTATTTTAACCAACTATAAATTTAACATGCATGTATAAAACTTAAACTATTAAATAAACAAATACTAGTTAACTAATAAGCTGTAACATGAATGATTAAATCTAGAGTCCCAAATTGACCCCATATCAGACTTACGCCCCATGTATGTTTAGTTGAGAGCCACATATGTACGAAACTTGCTCATATTGGCCATCCATAAATTAGTTAAACACTAGACTAATAAATTATTAACCGATTAACGTTAAGTCGTCAAGTATATCAATTGCGTTTCTTTTATGTTAAGCACCAGGTGTTTTCGTAGTCCATTAATATATTCAACTAAACCCATTTATTAAGAACATATGACATCAATATATATTAGCTTAACTACATATGCTTGATCTCCTTCTGTAGTACTAACTCCACACCCCGATATATATATATATATAAGTAGTTATGAGTTATGACAGAACCTACGTAATAACAAGTCACTTTCCCAGCATCGTCTCTATTCATAACCAATCAAACTTAATCTTTTATTAAACCTTAACAACGATAAAACTGTTTGTAAAACTTAAACATAACTATATAAAGACTCCTACTATATCAGGTGGTCATGCATATAAAAGAACATGTATCACTCATCCTTGTGATTCCGATATACACCCACTGATACGACCCCACCCATATGGTTATAGAGATGAATATCAAAACTAGTTTTAAGAATTGCTTACCTTGAACTGTGATTCAACTGTGACTCTAATCAACCCAAACAATAATGAACTCAGGCTTTTTAGTTCTCCTCCTTGGACTCCTATGATCGATCTCTGCTCCTTATTTTTTTTAGGGTTAAGCGATAATAATGCCTTATAAAAACTACATGAACCGACTTCTAACTCTAACCCCCATAATGCTAGCGACACCCTCTAATTTCAGTTTATGTCACATGCGGTCCCTTAACAATTATGTTTTAGTGTTACCTCCTACAACTTAAATGATAACTATATTAATGAAAGTTTTACCTTATTAAATTACGGGTCTTACAATTCTTCCTCCCTTAAGAAGATTCGGTCCCCGAATCTTTTTCTGGTATAAACAAATGAGGGTATCGCTCCCTCATCTCATCCCCTGCTTCCCATGTCATATCTGCTCCACGTTGCCAAGAAATGAGCACTTTTTGTCAAATGATCCACAATCACCCAAATCATGTCATTGCCCTTCGGTGTTTTTGGCAATTTAGTGACAAAATCCATGGTGATTTTATCCCATTTCCACACGGGTATCTCCAATTGTTGAAGTTCCCCATATGGTTTCTGATGTTCTGCCTTGACTTGTGAACAAATCACACACTTCGCTACATATTGTCCCACGTCAGATTTCATTCCTGGCCACCAATAATTAGGCTTTAAATCTCGATACATCTTGGTGCTACCTAGATGAATTGAATACTTAGACTTATGTCTGTCATAAAGAAGTATTTCACGAACTCCACCTAGTTTTGGTATCCACAAACGACCTTCAAAAGTCTTCAATCCTCGATTATCTTCACCTAAGAGTAAGTGTCGTTTTAACATTTCCTCATTCTTTAAGTTTTCATCCTTAAGAGCTTCTTTTTGAGCTGCCCGAATCTGTTCTAATAGCCCCGATACTACTTCAATCCTCATTGAGTGCACTCGATATGCTGATTTAGGATCCTTTCGACTCAACGCATCCGCCATCACATTTGCCTTGCCAGGATGATACTTGATTTCACAATCATAATCAATCAACAACTCTAACCAACGCCTTTGTCTCATGTTCAAAACCTTTTGATCATGCACATGTTGCAGGCTTTTATGATCAGTGTATATGGTAAACTTCGTGCCATATAAATAATGTCGCCAAAGTTTCAAAGCAAATACCGCCGCCGCTAATTCTAAATCATGTGTTGGATAATTCTCCTCAGCAACTTTCAACTGTCTTGATGCATAGGCAATCACCTTGCCCTGTTGCATAAGCACACAACCCAGTCCTGAATATGAAGCATCACTATACACCACAAAGTCCTCATTTCCTTCCGGCAAGGAGAGAATAGGTGCTTCACATAATTTTTTCTTCAAAGTTTGGAACGCCTCTTCTTGCAACTCGGTCCACAAAAATGGTTCTGTTTTCTTTGTCAACTTCGTCATTGATGAAGCAATTTTAGAAAAATCTTGAATAAACCTCCTATAGTAGCCTGCTAATCCCAATAAACTCCTTATCTCGGTAGGATTTTTAGGTGACTCCCACTTCTTGATCGCTTCAATCTTAGCCGGGTCCACTTTTACCCCTTCACAATTGATCAAGTGACCTAAAAATTGGACCTCTCGCAACCAAAATTCACACTTAGAGAACTTTGCATAAAGCTTTTCCTTGCGCAAAGTATCCAATACTTCTTGAAAATGTCTCCAATGCTCTTCCTCACTTCGTGAGTATATTAAGATATCATCAATGAACACAATAACCGACCTATCGAAGAACGGTCGACAAACACTATTCATTAAGTCCATGAATACCGCAGGAGCATTAGTTAACCCAAATGGCATTACAAGAAACTCATAATGGCCATACCGGGTCCTGAAAACTGTCTTTGGAATGTCACACTCCTTCACTTGCACTTGGTGATACCCCGATCTCAAATCAATTTTTGAAAAGTAACTTACGCCTTGTAGTTGATCAAACAAGTCATCTATCCTTGGTAACGGATACTTATTCTTTATTGTCACCTTATTTAGCTCTCGATAGTCAATGCACATACGCATTGTGCCATCCTTTTTCTTCACGAACAAAACCGGTGCGCCCCAAGGCGATGAACTTGGCCTAATAAATCCCTTATCAAGAAGATCTTTAAGTTGTGACATCATTTCCTTCATCTCTGCGGGTGCCAAACGATATGGTGCCCGAGCAATTGGCGCCGCACCAGGTACCAAGTCAATTCGAAACTCCACCCGTCGAGCTGGAGGTAAACCTGGTAAGTCATCTGGAAATACGTCTAGATACTCGTTTACCACTACAACATCTTCAATTTTTTTCTGCTCCTTTTTCGCATCAATTACATAAAGGATGGGTATCCTTTCACTAGGCACCTTCGTGCTTTCATACCCGGAATTATTCCCAAGTCTCCACCAAGTTTTTCTCCATAAGCGATTACAAATCCACCCTCGGGCAGGGGGATGCATATCAATTTCTTTGAACACACGATTTCAGCTTCTTGCCTACTTAACCAATCCATGCCTATCACCACATCAAACCCCTTTATTCCTATTGGTAACAAAGTCACTGGAAAGGATTTGTCATCTATTTCAATATTGCACCCCTCAAATTTCTCACGAACATATATAAGTGCTCCATTAGCTATTTCAACATCTAAAGGGGTATCTAAATTGCTACGAGGCATACTAAATGGTTTACAAAAATCAAGTGACACAAAAGATCTATTTGCACCAGAATCAAACAAAACACTAGCAGGTAAAGAATTAACAAGAAAAGTTCCAGTAATCACCTCATCGTCGTCTTTTGCTTCCTCTGCAGTCATGTGAAAAGTGCGACCCTTTGGTTTAGGTAGATTTGCCTTCTTGGTTCCAATAACTCCACCAGTCTTCTTTTTGGGACAATCAATAGCTATGTGTCCCATTTCCTTGCAATTGTAGCATAACACCTCAGTACTTGTACAATCCCGCATAATGTGACCCATCTTTCCACAACGACGACATCCAATTGTATCCTTTGAGCACGCCCCATAGTGAGATGAACCGCAAGGAGTACACCATTTTCGCGTACCCTGAAATCCAGATTTCTTGACATTTGAATTGCTCTTGAGTTTCTTTGATGATCCAGATGACCCGTCCCATTTCCTCTTTTCTCCTACAAATGCCGACTTCCCATCCTTAGCTATGATATCATCTTCCACCACTTTGCTTGCATCCATTGCCTCCTCCAAAGTATTCTTGATCCGAACAGCTGTACGATACTCATAGGGTAGGCCCTGTACATAGCGATCAACCTTTGATTTCTCATCTGGACAAATTCTCATCGCAAATTGTAGCTTCTCGGTGAAAGCCGTGGTATACTTATCAATACTCATATTTCCTTTTTGCAAGCTAAGAAATTCTCTCTCAATCCGTTGAACTGCACCAGGTCCACAGTACTTTGTCCTAATCTTATTGGAAAAGGCATCCCAAGTCATATTATCTCTAGAAGTCCTAGAAAGAGTTAAACTGACAGAGTTCCACCATTCTAAAGCTTCTCCATCCAACATTCTAATAGCATATTTCACCATCTGTGGCTCTGTGAATTCCCCTGAATCAAAAGTTTGTTCCATCTTAAGAATCCACCTTAAACAATCAAGTGGCTCAGTGCTTCCCTTGAACGAAGGTGGTTTACATTTCATAAAGGATTCAAATGTACTCCCTCGCGAATTATATGCATGTCTATCATACTTCTGAGTACGGTCCCCATAACGATTCAATTCACTTTCTGCCTCATACTCCCTTCGATCGTTTCTCCCAGACCGATTCACCAATAATCCCGCATCAATCATGGCCTGTCGCATTTCAGCCAACTCATCATTCTTCCTTCCAAGTTCACGTTCCAATTCTTCAATTCGAGAAAGGCTATTATAGCTCCTAGAACTGCCTGCATGAGACCTGGAGTGAGCTACATCGTCAACCCGCCTTATGTTCCTTATGTTATTGTTTGCCTCAACATTCGGGTCATTGCCTCCTCCATTACCACCATCAGCTCCGGTAATTATCACATTACCTCGAGCATTCCCAATGTTGACGCGCTCGCGAGTTTGCCTTGGTGGTAACTCAGCTTGTCGTTCCCTTGCATTTGGTGTTGCATTTGCGTTAGTTGCGGTAACGCTAACTTCCTCACCATCCCTTTGCACACCCGATTGGTTCAAACCTGGTCTCCTAGTGTTCGCCATTTCTATACATAGGTCAAACAATGATCATTAGTGAACCAATTGTAACCATACATTAAATAAACATATCATGCAAGCTTTAATCATCTAGTACTAAGAGAAATTAAAAAAAAAAACTTGGTCTACTATTGGCATTACACACTCAACCCACCTGACCTATGCACTAGTGTTATATATTTAGGTGTTCTCTAATATAAGCATTAATCAAAGTTTAAGTCTAAGCACCTACTTTAAGTACCTAGTTCACTTAAACCTAGGCTCTTGATACCAACTTGTAACACCCCAATTCCGGAAAATAGCCATTTCATATATTTTTTTTTATAAAAATAAGCAACGGATGTCTAAAACCATAGTTTGCATATTTCGCTAAACAAACAGAACACGACAAATCCAACCCAAACTGGTGTTACATAACAATCTATAAAACAAAGTTCAATGTTGTAATCATTAAAAATAATAGGCTAAGTTTCGGGTGCCAAGTGGATCGATCAAAACTACCCAACATCACTCCCTAAGAATCCCGTATGAAGGTTCCTATTTATCCTGCACGAATACAAAGACGGTTTGCAAGAAACAAGTGTTAGCTAATTAAAGCTAAGTGAGATACAACGAGTTGTTAAATAAAAAAAAACTCTCAACAACATCATTTAAATAAGTTAACCATAATAATTCAAACAAACAATTGTAAACAAGTATAACGGCAAAAGTCACCATAACAATTCAATGCAACAAGTGATAATAATGCAAAGGCCGCTATCTAGTTCACCCAAAGCATTTGTCCCTCGATTCCATCTATTCTCACAAATTTCACGATCATAAATCCTCTCGGTAAATTAGCAACCATGGGAGCTACCCGGCTACATAATATTCCATCCAGATTTAATCTCGCTACTCCCCGATACATCTATAAAAGTAGAAAGCAAGTAGAACAAGCTAACTAGAGGAGTGATGCTACATGTTTGTGACTCATCTCTAGCCACACATCACCCGAACCCCACCAAGCCCCTAGAAAGCAAGGCGGCACCCGATAATAACGTGAAAGATCACGCCGTGTCATGACACTTACAACCGACAAGGCTAGCACATCCTAGTGGGACAAACCAAACCCACAAAATTTCATCCATAAAAGTTCCTGTAGGCAAAACTAGGCAAACCTATAGGTCATGAACATGTATGCTTCTATATTTATCATCTATACAATCAGTCACAAATAATAGGTAAATCAACTATGAAGAAACGGATATGAAATTTTAACACATCAATCTACAATGAATAAATTTGAAGAAAATATGGTTAACAAGAAACCCAAACTTTCCCCTCCAAAAGCCCGTTTTGTCTTTGTACTCGGTTTTAGAAAAGCATTGTACTCACCATTAACCAAATGAGGATTTAGTTCAAATCGATCCTTTCGAACTTCAGGTTACCTACGACAGGTAATTAATGGAATAATAATTAACATCAAACTAGAGCAATGCTATTGTTACACCACTAAACTGCATAGTTTACTATCTCAGAACACATCCCATGTTTGCATTCTAAATGTCCTACTATTTTAACCAACTATAAATTTAACATGCATGTATAAAACTTAAACTATTAAATAAACAAATACTAGTTACCTAATAAGCTGTAACATGAATGATTAATTCTAGAGTCCCAAATTGACCCCATATCAGACTTACGCCCCATGTATGTTTAGTTGAGAGCCACATATGTACGAAACTTACTCATATTGGCCATCCATAAATTAGTTAAACACTAGACTAATAAATTATTAACCGATTAACGTTAAGTCATCAAGTATATCAATTGCGTTTCTTTTATGTTAAGCACCAGGTGTTTTTGTAGTCCATTAATATATTCAACTAAACCCATTTATTAAGAACATATGACATCAATATATATTAGCTTAACTACATATGCTTGATCTCCTTCTGTAGTACTAACTCCACACCCCGATATATATATAAGTAGTTATGAGTTATGACAGAACCTACGTAATAACAAGTCACTTTCCCAGCATCGTCTCTATTCATAACCAATCAAACTTAATCTTTTATTAAACCTTAACAACGATAAAACTGTTTGTAAAACTTAAACATAACTATATAAAGACTCCTACTATATCAGGTGGTCATGCATATAAAAGAACATGTATCACTCATCCTTGTGATTCCGATATACACCCACTGATACGACCCCACCCATATGGTTATAGAGATGAATATCAAAACTAGTTTTAAGAATTGCTTACCTTGAACTGTGATTCAACTGTGACTCTAATCAACCCAAACAATAATGAACTCAGGCTTTTTAGTTCTCCTCCTTGGACTCCTATGATCGATCTCTGCTCCTTATTTTTTTTAGGGTTAAGCGATAATAATGCCTTATAAAAACTACATGAACCGACTTCTAACTCTAACCCCCATAATGCTAGCGACACCCTCTAATTTCAGTTTATGTCACATGCGGTCCCTTAACAATTATGTTTTAGTGTTACCTCCTACAACTTAAATGATAACTATATTAATGAAAGTTTTACCTTATTAAATTACGGGTCTTACAATTCTTCCTCCCTTAAGAAGATTCGGTCCCCGAATCTTTTTCTGGTATAAACAAATGAGGGTATCGCTCCCTCATCTCATCCCCTGCTTCCCATGTCATATCTGCTCCACGTTGCCAAGAAATGAGCACTTTTTGTCAAATGATCCACAATCACCCAAATCATGTCATTGCCCTTCGGTGTTTTTGGCAATTTAGTGACAAAATCCATGGTGATTTTATCCCATTTCCACACGGGTATCTCCAATTGTTGAAGTTCCCCATATGGTTTCTGATGTTCTGCCTTGACTTGTGAACAAATCACACACTTCGCTACATATTGTCCCACGTCAGATTTCATTCCTGGCCACCAATAATTAGGCTTTAAATCTCGATACATCTTGGTGCTACCTGGATGAATTGAATACTTAGACTTATGTTTGTCATAAAGAAGTATTTCACGAACTCCACCTAGTTTTGGTATCCACAAACGACCTTCAAAAGTCTTCAATCCTCGATTATCTTCACCTAAGAGTAAGTGTTGTTTTAACATTTCCTCATTCTTTAAGTTTTCATCCTTAAGAGCTTCTTTCTGAGCTGCCCGAATCTGTTCTAATAGCCCCGATACTACTTCAATCCTCATTGAGTGCACTCGATATGCTGATTTAGGATCCTTTCGACTCAACGCATCCGCCATCACATTTGCCTTGCCAGGATGATACTTGATTTCACAATCATAATCAATCAACAACTCTAACCAACGCCTTTGTCTCATGTTCAAAACCTTTTGATCGTGCACATGTTGCAGGCTTTTATGATCAGTGTATATGGTAAACTTCGTGCCATATAAATAATGTCGCCAAAGTTTCAAAGCAAATACCGCCGCCGCTAATTCTAAATCATGTGTTGGATAATTCTCCTCAGCAACCTTCAACTGTCTTGATGCATAGGCAATCACCTTGCCCTGTTGCATAAGCACACAACCCAGTCCTGAATATGAAGCATCACTATACACCACAAAGTCCTCATTTCCTTCCGGCAAGGAGAGGATAGGTGCTTCACATAATTTTTTCTTCAAAGTTTGGAACGCCTCTTCTTGCAACTCGGTCCACAAAAATGGTTCTGTTTTCTTTGTCAACTTCGTCATTGATGAAGCAATTTTAGAAAAATCTTGAATAAACCTCCTATAGTAGCCTGCTAATCCCAATAAACTCCTTATCTCGGTAGGATTTTTAGGTGACTCCCACTTCTTGATCGCTTCAATCTTAGCCAGGTCCACTTTTACCCCTTCACAATTGATCAAGTGACCTAAAAATTGGACCTCTCGCAACCAAAATTCACACTTAGAGAACTTTGCATAAAGCTTTTCCTTGCGCAAAGTATCCAATACTTCTTGAAAATGTCTCCGATGCTCTTCCTCACTTCGTGAGTATATTAAGATATCATCAATGAACACAATAACCGACCTATCGAAGAACGGTCGACAAACACTATTCATTAAGTCCATGAATACCGCAGGAGCATTAGTTAACCCAAATGGCATTACAAGAAACTCATAATGGCCATACCGGGTCCTGAAAGCTGTCTTTGGAATGTCACACTCCTTCACTTGCACTTGGTGATACCCCGATCTCAAATCAATTTTTGAAAAGTAACTTGCGCCTTGTAGTTGATCAAACAAGTCATCTATCCTTGGTAACGGATACTTATTCTTTATTGTCACCTTATTTAGCTCTCGATAGTCAATGCACATACGCATTGTGCCATCCTTTTTCTTCACGAACAAAACCGGTGCGCCCCAAGGCGATGAACTTGGCCTAATAAATCCCTTATCAAGAAGATCTTTAAGTTGTGACATCATTTCCTTCATCTCTGCGGGTGCCAAACGATATGGTGCCCGAGCAATTGGCGCCGCACCAGGTACCAAGTCAATTCGAAACTCCACCCGTCGAGCTGGAGGTAAACCTGGTAAGTCATCTGGAAATACGTCTAGATACTCGTTTACCACTACAACATCAATTTTTTTCTGCTCCTTTTTCGCATCAATTACATAAAGGATGGGTATCCTTTCACTAGGCACCTTCGTGCTTTCATACCCGAAATTATTCCCAAGTCTCCACCAAGTTTTTCTACATAAGCGATTACAAATCCACCCTCGGGCAGGGGGATGCATATCAATTTCTTTGAACATACGATTTCAGCTTCTTGCCTACTTAACCAATCCATGCCTATCACCACATCAAACCCCTTTATTCCTATTGGTAACAAAGTCACTGGAAAGGATTTGTCATCTATCTCAATATTGCACCCCTCAAATTTCTCATGAACATATATAAGTGCTCCATTAGCTATTTCAACATCTAAAGGGGTATCTAAATTGCTACGAGGCATACTAAATGGTTTACAAAAATCATGTGACACAAAAGATCTATTTGCACCAGAATCAAACAAAACACTAGCAGGTAAAGAATTAACAAGAAAAGTGCCAGTAATCACCTCATCGTCGTCTTTTGCTTCCTCTGCAGTCATGTGAAAAGTGCGACCCTTTGGTTTAGGTAGATTTGCCTTCTTGGTTCCAATAACTCCACCAGTCTTCTTTTTGGGACAATCAATAGCTATGTGTCCCATTTCCTTGCAATTGTAGCATAACACCTCAGTACTCGTACAATCCCGCATAATGTGACCCATCTTTCCACAACGACGACATCCAATTGTATCCTTTGAGCACGCCCCATAGTGAGATGAACCGCAAGGAGTACACCATTTTCGCGTACCCTGAAATCCAGATTTCTTGACATTTGAATTGCTCTTGAGTTTCTTTGATGATCCAGATGACCCGTCCCATTTCCTCTTTTCTCCTACAAACGCCGACTTCCCATCCTTAGCTATGATATCATCTTCCACCACTTTGCTTGCATCCATTGCCTCCTCCAAAGTATTCTTGATCCGAACAGCTGTACGATACTCATAGGGTAGGCCCTGTACATAGCGATCAACCTTTGATTTCTCATCTGGACAAATTCTCATCGCAAATTGTAGCTTCTCGGTGAAAGCCGTGGTATACTTATCAATACTCATATTTCCTTTTTGCAAGCTAAGAAATTCTCTCTCAATCCTTTGAACTGCACCAGGTCCACAGTACTTTGTCCTAATCTTTTTGGAAAAGGCATCCCAAGTCATATTATCTCTAGAAGTCCTAGAAAGAGTTAAACTGACATAGTTCCACCATTCTAAAGCTTCTCCATCCAACATTCTAATAGCATATTTCACCATCTGTGGCTCTGTGAATTCCCCTGAATCAAAAGTTTGTTCCATCTTAAGAATCCACCTTAAACAATCAAGTGGCTCAGTGCTTCCCTTGAACGAAGGTGGTTTACATTTCATAAAGGATTCAAATGTACTCCCTCGCGAATTATATGCATGTCTATCATAGTTCCGAGTACGGTCCCCATAACGATTCAATTCACTTTCTGCCTCATACTCCCTTCGATCGTTTCTCCCAGACCGATTCACCAATAATCCCGCATCAATCATGGCCTTTCGCATTTCAGCCAACTCATCATTCTTCCTTCCAAGTTCACGTTCCAATTCTTCAATTCGAGAAAGGCTATTATAGCTCCTAGAACTGCCTGCATGAGACCTGGAGTGAGCTACATCGTCAACCCGCCTTATGTTCCTTATGTTATTGTTTGCCTCAACATTCGGGTCATTGCCTCCCCCATTACCACCATCAGCTCCGGTAATTATCACATTACCTCGAGCATTCCCAATGTTGACGCGCTCGCGAGTTTGCCTTGGTGGTAACTCAGCTTGTCGTTCCCTTGCATTTGGTGCTGCATTTGCGTTAGTTGCGGTAACGCTAACTTCCTCACCATCCCTTGGCACACCCGATTGGTTCAAACCTGATCTCCCAGTGTTTGCCATTTCTATACATAGGTCAAACAATGATCATTAGTGAACCAATTGTAACCATACATTAAATAAACATATCATGCAAGCTTTAATCATCTAGTACTAAGAGAAATTAAAAAAAAAAAAAACTTGGTCTACTATTGGCATTACACACTCAACCCACCTGACCTATGCACTAGTGTTATATATTTAGGTGTTCTCTAATATAAGCATTAATCAAAGTTTAAGTCTAAGCACCTACTTTAAGTACCTAGTTCACTTAAACCTAGGCTCTTGATACCAACTTGTAACACCCCAATTCCGGAAAATAGCCATTTCATATTATTTTTTTTATAAAAATAAGCAACGGAAGTCTAAAACCATAGTTTGCATATTTCGCTAAACAAACAGAACACGACAAATCCAACCCAAACTGGTGTTACATAACAATCTATAAAACAAAGTTCAATGTTGTAATCATTAAAAATAATAGGCTAAGTTTCGGGTGCCAAGTGGATCGATCAAAACTACCCAACATCACTCCCTAAGAATCCCGTATGAAGGTTCCTATTTATCCTGCACGAATACAAAGACGGTTTGCAAGAAACAAGGGTTAGCTAATTAAAGCTAAGTGAGATACAACGAGTTGTTAAATAAAAAAAACTCTCAACAACATCATTTAAATAAATTAACCATAATAATTCAAACAAACAATTGTAAACAAGTATAACGGCAATAGTCACCATAACAATTCAATGCAACAAGTGATAATAATGCAAAGGCCGCTATCTAGTTCACCCAAAGCATTTGTCCCTCGATTCCATCTATTCTCACAAATTTCACGATCATAAATCCTCTCGGTAAATTAGCAACCATGGGAGCTACCTGGCTACATAATATTCCATCCAGATTTAATCTCGCTACTCCCCGATACGCTATAAAAGTAGAAAGCAAGTAGAACAGGCTAACTATAGGAGTGATGCTACATGTTTGTGACTCATCTCTAGCCACAGATCACCCCAATTCCACCAAGTCCCTAGAAAGCAAGGCGGCACCCGATAATAACGTGAAAGATCACGCCGTGTCATGACACTTACAACCGACAAGGCTAGCACATCCTAGTGGGACAAACCAAACCCACAAAATTTCATCCATAAAAGTTCCTGTAGGCAAAACTAGGCAAACCTATAGGTCATGAACATGTATGCTTCTATATTTATCATCTATACAATCAGTCACAAATAATAGGTAAATCAACTATGAAGAAACGAATATGAAATTTTAACACATCAATCTACAATGAATAAATTTGAAGAAAATATGGTTAACAAGAAACCCAAACTTTCCCCTCCAAAAGCCCGTTTTGTCTTTGTACTCGGTTTTAGAAAAGCATTGTACTCACCATTAACCAAATGAGGATTTAGTTCAAATCGATCCTTTCGAACTTCAAGTTACCTACGACAGGTAATTAATGGAATAATAATTAACATCAAACTAGAGCAATGCTATTGTTACACCACTCAACTGCATAGTTTACTATCTCAGAACACATCCCATGTTTGCATTCTAAATGTCCTACTATTTTAACCAACTATAAATTTAACATGCATGTATAAAACTTAAACTATTAAATAAACAAATACTAGTTAACTAATAAGCTGTAACATGAATGATTAAATCTAGAGTCCCAAATTGACCCCATATCATACTTACGCCCCATGTATGTTTAGTTGAGAGCCACATATGTACGAAACTTACTCATATTGGCCATCCATAAATTAGTTAAACACTAGACTAATAAATTATTAACCGATTAACGTCAAGTCGTCAAGTTTATCAATTGCGTTTCTTTTATGTTAAGCACCAGGTGTTTTCGTAGTCCATTAATATATTCAACTAAACCCATTTATTAAGAACATATGACATCAATATATATTAGCTTAACTACATATGCTTGATCTCCTTCTGTAGTACTAACTCCACACCCCGATATATATATAAGTAGTTATGAGTTATGACAGAACCTACGTAATAACAAGTCACTTTCCCAGCATCGTCTCTATTCATAACCAATCAAACTTAATCTTTTATTAAACCTTAACAACGATAAAACTGTTTGTAAAGCTTAAACATAACTATATAAAGACTCCTACTATATCAGGAGGTCATGCATATAAAAGAACATGTATCATTCATCCTTGTGATTCCGATATACAGCCACTGATACGACCCCACCCATATGGTTATAGAGATGAATATCAAAACTAGTTTTAAGAATTGCTTACCTTGAACTGTGATTCAACTGTGACTCTAATCAACCCAAACAATAATGAACTCAGGCTTTTTAGTTCTCCTCCTTGGACTCCTATGATCGATCTCTGCTCCTTATTTTTTTTTAGGGTTAAGCGATAATAATGCCTTATAAAAACTACATGAACCGACTTCTAACTCTAACCCCCATAATGCTAGCGACACCCTCTAATTTCAGTTTATGTCACATGCGGTCCCTTAACAATTATGTTTTAGTGTTACCTCCTACAACTTAAATGATAACTATATTAATGAAAGTTTTACCTTATTAAATTACGGGTCTTACACTAACGGTGCAAAAAATATTAACGGAGGACTAACAGTGCAAATAACTTAATGGATAAACTAACGGCCTTCCAAATTAGGGACTAAATGAGTGACAAATTTCAAAAAATAGGTATATCTGGTGTAATTAAAATGGAATAGGGACTAAACATGAAATATGTGTAAATCACAAGGACCATACGTGTAATTTTTTCTAAAATAATTAATATGAGGGAAGTACATCATCATCTTATATATAATATAAACTTAGGTTGTCTTATAAATGAAAAATACCCCCAATAAATGTTTCAAGAGTTGATTATTCCAAATATGCCCTTCAAGTGTGATTTCAACAAATGTAGTTTGTACGGTACAATATATTTTGCATGAGAAATCGTGCACAAAAGTTTGTACGGTACAACATGTTTCAAGCATCTCTAAACCTCAAAGAATACAAACCAAAAATGTCATGAATGCATAAATTAAACACACCAATTAGTGGTTAGTCTTTTTACCTTCCCGTCCATTAGTTATAAATATTTTATCAACTATATAATGTGTCAAAAATCACACACAACAAACCACAACTTCCTCCACACCGCGGTACATTGGGCTACAACTTCTAATGGTGGTAAAGTAAGCATCATATCGTCTTACTTATTAATCATATTGATTTATATTATTTTATGTAAATTTCACGTGTGTTTTGTGTGTGTAACAATGTAGGACATAAAGATGGTGCTTAGGAGGTTTGGTAGTAACATCATCTTCTTTAATAGTTTAAGAGATCCTACACATCGTTGTCTTATCAATTAAGTGAAACATGCACGAACATTTTTTACTTTGATTAATTGTATTTAAATTACTAACGATCAACTATATCTAATTGTTTTTTGTAGTACGTCAAGAAGCATTAAAGAAAGAGATCGAAAAGTTACAAAAATTGTATTAAGAACAAAACATGCAAAAGGTCAATGAACAACAACGACAAAGAAAACAACAACAACAACAACAAGAACAACGTCACGGCCACCAGTGGGATGAATACTTAGCATTCATATTAATAGTACATTACAAATTAAACATGCAATATTTTACTTCATGGAATACCGATGGACGGGCTAATACTAGTGATTCGTTAGCAAGTAAGTTTATTGTAAATAATGTGACGAGCATTCAATTTTTAGTCAATAATTATTACTACACTTTGTTGGTGCATTTTAATATTTTTGCTATTAATGTAGTTTTTTGTCTTGCGGTGTGTTAATGTCACTTTCTTAATTAAACGTCGTGGAATATTGCGTGACTTGATATTTGATATAATTGTGAAAATTATGTCGATGTTACATATTGAAAATGGTAGTATATAATAAAAATATATTCACACTATCATCTTAACAATGAGAATCTTCTAAATCAAAAAAGTTTATAAAGGAGAAGAAAATTGTATTTCAAATGCTATCCTACACCTATCACGAGGTAAGCATTATTCATTTGAGTTTGAGATCATGTGATTCATGTCGTCATACTGTAAATACTTAGAGTGGGTTACTAATGAATGCTCCAAATTTGATATTATAGTTTATGGAAAAATGTTGTAATAATGCATTAATTAAAAATAATAATTTATGTAACTTACTCATATTAAAATATTACATATGAAAAGCCTCATTTAAATATAACATTTTGCAAAAAACCTCTTCACATTAAAGAAAGAGATGGAGAAGTCACGAAAATTGTATCAAGAACAAAACATGCAAAATGCCAATGAACAACAACGACAAAACGCCACGGCCACCGGTGTCAATATAGATGAATACTTAGCATTCATATTTATATTACGTTACAAATTAAACATGAAATATTTTACTATACGAATTATAGTTTATTATACGAATTATAATTTATACTCTTGAATATACTAATTACTTTAATGTTTTATGTTTTTATAGTTTTGTTAAAAAGAAAATTTGTTTTATAGTTCTCTTTTAATAATGTAATTTATTGAACAACGAAGTCCGTCTTTCACAAAAAATGAGAGTTTCAAACATGAACCGAAAATCAGTCCCGAACATTACGAAAAAAACAATTAGATCCAACCTGTGTGCATCGCATGGGTCCTGAGGCAGTCCAAACTTGTGTGCATCGCACGGGGATGAATATAAAAGGTCTCCAACATTAATGTTATAGCTTCATATTTAAAATAATTTATGTAACTTATACATATTAAAAAATTACATGTGAAGATACTCTTTTCAGTGTAACTTCTTGAAAAAAATCTCTTCACATATACTCTTTTAATGTCAATAAACTATTTTAAATGTGTGCCATGCCTAGAAATGTGATACCATCACAACTTAGATATATAATGACGAAAATAATTGTCGAAGATTACGCTATAAAAACTTATATACAGTCCATGTGCAACTCAATAAAGTATTTTAAATACGTATAAAGCTTAGCAAATGTGTGACTCCATGAAAACTTAAATATAAAATAACAAAAATAAATGCCGAATATTACGCTATAAAAACTTCTATACAGCCCATGTGCATCGCACGTATTTTAAATCTCTGAAAACTTCTATACAGCCCATGTGCATCACACGAGAATTGTTGACTTTCATAAGAAATTGTTATAACTTAGCCCGATGTATTAAATATTAGTTAGTTCAAATAAAAAACGATGGAGTCAATACCAAAATAAATAGACAAAAAATATTACGTAAAAAAATACATCTTAAAAGATCACATGTCAATAAACTATTTTAAATACGTATCATGATTACAAAATGTATGCTACCATGAAAACTCATATATATATATATATATATATATATATATATATATATATATATATATATATATATATATATATATATATATATATATACGTCCTGAATATAAAATGACGGATATTAGACTTTGAAAACTTCTATACAGCCCATGTGTATCGCATGGGCTTTCATGACTATTCATGTTTACAAGTGTATTCAAATAATGAAATGACATGATCCCGCAATGAATACATGACGAAAATTAGTGAACATTATGTTATGAACACTTAGATACAGCCCGTGTGCAACGCACGGGTCTGATTGCCTAGTTCTATTATAATGTAGTATAGTTGATTGGTATGTGTAAAATGACAAGAAA
This sequence comes from Artemisia argyi, assembly GCA_030686995.1. Classification (NCBI taxonomy): domain Eukaryota; kingdom Viridiplantae; phylum Streptophyta; class Magnoliopsida; order Asterales; family Asteraceae; genus Artemisia; species Artemisia argyi. The sequence continues at coordinate 135,344,128 of CM060702.1, forward strand.
GGCACGAATAGAAAACTCATTTCTTAGATAGTAAACGTAACTTATTAAAAATAACATGCTTCTAATAATTATAGACGCCAATATGAATTTCGTGTGCAATGCACGGGTCTGATTGCCTAGTTCTATTATAATGTAGTATAGTTGATTGGTATGTGTAAAATGACAAGAAAGGCACGAATAGAAAACTCATTTCTTAGATAGTAAACGTAACTTATTAAAAATAACATGCTTCTAATAATTATAGACGCCAATATGAATTCCATATTGATCTAGGAATAACATTTTTGTGTCACTGACATGAACATAGCGGAGTCCATCAAGTGGTATAACTTGAATGTTGCATGTTAGTTTTATAAAAATTTGGTTATACAAATCAAATGCAGACATATCGACATGAATTTACACATTAAACATGGGTATCTTACCAAGTATATTTCACCGTTTTTATAAATTTCTAAACAGTCTTTTTTTTAAAAGAATTTCTAAACTATCTATTTTATCTAATAAAATAAGCTTTTGTACAAGCCTTTTAAACACCAAACATTAAAAATTGGTTTAATGCAGTGATGTGGATTTCCTAAATTAGAGTTCATAATACAACCCTTCCTCTGCATTCATTTTCTATAACACTCACTCAAAGTCAAATAAGAAACCGATCATTCTTCCTCTTCAAGATTCTTAAATTTGTAAAGTATTCAATGGTTCATAGGCAATTTCAAATGAGGGATGCTACATCCACTCACAAAATCCACATAAATCACCCACACGCTGAGGTGGCGTCCACTGATTGGTGGAATGAGAGAGGAGAGAGAAAAACTATAATAAAGTCCACAAATCAGTGAGTGACACTTCAGCGTGTGGGTGATTTGTGTGGATTTTGTGAGTGGATGTAGCATTTCTCATTTCAAATTCACAATTAATGTCATTAACCATTTGAAAATCATTGATTCAAAAATCACCATGGATTCAATTTCAAAATCAAAAGAAATTCAGTTTATAAATCAGCGATTCAAAAATAATAATAATAATAATAATAATAATAATAATAATAATAATAATAATAATAATAATAATAATAAACAAAATCGATTCAACCAGTTTCAAAATCACCATGGATGATCTTGAATTCCACCCAATAATTTCAGTAAGTTTCAATTGTATTGAATCGGTTTGATTTATATGTCGATTTCGGTTTCGAATTATTAGTTGCAAAATTACAATTATATTGTTTTATCTTATTATTTGTGATATTAAACGAAAACCCTAAATTTTTATTTTATGTATAATTCATCAGTTACTTGACTATGTCTAAATTTATTTTTTACTTATAATTTTGGTGATTTCTTGCAGGTTACACTTGAAATTGTTTTATTAATCTATACGGTGGGTTTAGAGGTCCATCACAAAGTGTAGTTTAATTGCAATGGTAATTCTCTCATCTCTCTAATCGTTGTTCTCAATTTCTTATTTTTATCTTATGGCTTCTTTGTTGCTATGATTTTGTATTATTACAATCGATTTTTGTTTAATAAATTTGGTATTAATTAGTTTTCTTTAAATATGTTTCGATGTTGATGTTGATACTTTTGAGTTCTGATTCACTTTTACTTGAAAGCCGCATAGAAGATGTTCGATTAAATGCTTAAGTGAAAGGAAAATGGATTTGTTGATTTGTTTTTGCTTTAATTTTTTCTGCAGGTCATTATCGTATAACAACTAAAATTGGTGTTGATATGGGCTATTTGATAATGCTAAATGGAAATGCTCAAGGGAAAGTGACTGTTTGTGGTTGGTTATTTAAATTCTACATATAAAAGGCTTTTCGGGGATTTTTTTTGTTATATTTTTGTGCTATATAAAACTCTTATGATATTTTTAATTGTAATTTTTCATCTGCGATTTGCAGGACATGATTTCACATGCGGCACAAGAATTTGATTTTGCTTATTACTCGATTAAGGCGTAATTTCCGAACATATGGAGGATGCTGGTGGATTTTGGTTATTTTCGGTTGATTCTTCTTCTTTGATTCATAATTATTTTGATCAGTATCATTTGGTTTTCATCCTTACATCAATGAATCACTATAACAAAAAATTAAAATCTAATACACTCTTTAATTTGAAATGTTCAATAGAAAATAAGTGAAAGCATGTGATTGTGGGCGTTGTGACAAAAGTAGGCTGCTATTGAGCATGTGACTGCATTGCTTACAACAATGGCGATCAATGTGGCTCAGGCTGATGCTTCTACTAAACCTGGTATCCTTTTTTTTCTATGCTGCCTTGCCTTCATAGGTGGACAGTCACACGGTTATGTTTAGTAGCTATTAGTATTGGCACACAGTTTGGATCCTTGAATGTGTACAACTTGAGTCTTTATTCGTGTTGAACTTACATGTATACAAAAAGGAGCGTACCTCAGAAGCGGTTGCTGTTAATAATAGGTTCGGTCCTTACTTTGATTGCTTATAAGTTTGTTTAGTTTTCAATCTCTTATTGAATACTAAGAGAATCGAGTCTTTATTCTGATTGTTTATAAGTTTGTTTGCCATTTCGATAATTTCATAAACCTGACATGTAGTATGTTACATTCAATAGATGCAAACTGGTAAGGTAGGCCAAAGGTGGTCTAAAACTGTATCGTCGGTACAAAACATGTAGTAAGTGGGGCACATATTTGAATTCGGAAGACGGGTGTATGCTAATCAGGCTTTTGTTACTTATTTTGCTATAATTCGTGTCTCTTTAGGAGAAAAGATATACCCGTTCCATCCCATATGATTAATCTCCTTGATACGTGAAGGACGAGTGTAGAGACAGAATTTGACATATATAATTATTAAGTATTAACACAAGTACTGGGATTGTGCTATGCCATTTATTACTTGACTAACTTTTTTGACATTTTGTCATTAGCTTTGCTACTTAAAAGTATAGTTGCTGATTCCCACCGCAGTATCATGATATTTAAGATAACACTAGATTAATACTTCTATTCTTATTCTTAGAGATTACTGAATATATCAAGTGAATAGAATTATTTAAGTTTAAGTGGCTGTCACTTTGTTGTACTACTGTAACTGGACATTACATTAGATAGTAATACAATTAACAACAATGCAAGGGAAGAGCACGATTGAAGACTTCTATGAAAGTGCCTTATTCCCAGCATACACCAAATAAGAATGGAGATCTTACCAAGTGAAAAAGATAATTGAGATAAATTTATGAAAACTATGACATTTGAATCACTATAATGTTAACAGACTGTTTATGCATGCGAAAATTCAGAATATAGTAACCTACTTTGCTATAAAGTTTAGTAATTGTAACAAGAGAAAGCATGTTGTTACACTTATGTTAATGCAGTTTTTCATTTTAGGGACGTAAAACATAGTTAAGTAACAAAAAAGCAGTCAAAGGCGCTAAACTATATATAAAGCAACTCACTTTGGATTTCCATTTGGGTTGTGGCAGGACTCATGGAATCCTAAATAACTGGGCTCACAAGCAATGGTTCTTCTACAAATTTCCAGTTGCTGGTTTCCACAACGAGCAACGAGCTAATAAGAAGCTTAATGATCTGAACCTTGGGGACTTATTGTTAGATGGCGCTGAAGAAGGTGTAGATGGAGATCCAAACATGTCAATGAACATGATTACATATTCTGGTACGGTAAATGTCGCGTTTCTTGATGAACTACTTAAAGCAAGGCTCGACGAAGAACCCCTTAGGTAATATACTAATATTTCGATACCAAGTTCATTATAAAAAGTACTCTCATTTAAAAAACAAGATATGTTGTGTTACCAACCTTTTTTTTTTTTTTTTTTTTTTTTTTTTTTTTTTTTTTTTTTTTTGTGTGCATTGGCAACTTGCAACATCAAAGGCATGAAGAACGGGTTTGCCAACGTTTTAAACAATTACTCATGTACATGATCCTAACATTTCATATGGGCAATATGCATGTATGCTTTTATTCATAATAAAGAAGGAACCAACTTCCTGTTTTTATGCAGGTATGTTATGTTTGCAGCCTTTGTTCTTTTGATTTCTTGAAAACTAAAATTTTTAAGTAAATAACTATGAGTTTTATATAATTTCAATAGTTAAAATTGTCATGTTACACATCTACAAAAAAAATTTAAAAAAAAAAAAGAAAAAAAAGGCAAGAACTGGATTTGAGTAATAGATAGGGGTCAACCAAAACGGCCATGACACAACTTACCCAGAATCACCCAAATTTACCCATTTTGGCACATTTTATGCTGAACGGGTCTAAAGTGCTGCAAAGAAAAAAAAAAAGGAGATATAGTGTGTATTTATGAAGTTCAATTGTTAAGTTCACTGTTTGATTGTTTCCAGGAATAACCTATTGCAACATGTTTCTTAAATGGAGTTCACTATATACCTACCCACTATCTTTTATTTGCGCCGAGTTTCAAAAATTTATTTAAAAACATATACGAAACTTGGTTATATTTCCAGTACCTTCTCATTATAAGATATAAATTGATGGTTTATGGGTGTCTTTAACATCAACTTAAATATCCGAAGAAAAAAAGAATAGTTTTAAGATAAATCAAGTTAGGTATAAGTGGTGAATGTGTATAGAAAATCACAAAAGATTAATAATCTTAAGCTTTGAGGGCTTCGTGTATTTCATATTTTGTTGCATTCATCAAAAGTTGATGTTTTTACTTTGTTGGTACTTCGTGAACAAAGACGCGAAGCATATCGCAAAAGAGCTATATATGTATAAGATGTCTTCAACATCACTTACTGTAGGGGTTTGGTAAGTAGACTTGGTGGTTTTTCTAATAATAGTCTTGGTCACGGTCAAAAAAATGGTTTAACGTTTTGTGAATATGCAAAGAATTGGCGGTTTACGCAAAGGTTGCAGAGCGGTGGAGGGTCGGGGTTGGGTGAGATTCATAACATGGGAAAAGCTAATAGGACTGATGGTGGTTGTGGAGGAAGTGGGAGTGGGTAAGGTTTTAGCGGAGTGGCGAGTAGGGTATGATGGATTTTTGGGTAGCCAATGGTTGATTATTTTGTTGTGCAAGTAAAATTGACCGTCTTTTTTTCGGCAAAAAATGGTAACTTTTATAAACAACTTCAACAAAGTACAACTGATTGTTGATGAGCATTATGGAGTATTGTAATTTGATTGAAATATTTCTAGAGTACTCTTAGTTTTACACTATTGTTCAGGTATGAGCAAAGGCATCATCAAATGGTCAGGAGATGACCCAAAGCCTCTATCTTTCTCATTCCACGACGAGTACAAACAGGAACCGCTGTTATCTGTTGTAAGTATTTTAGCACCCCACGTATTCATATATGATGATATTAAGTTTTGTTCTAACAATACAATAGAGATTATTTAATGTTTTACTTATAGCAACATTAAGAGAGGTGCAGGTATTCTACTAAAGACAGTACTTATGCATTTTTTTTATACTTTATTTAGGGAGTTGAAAACCAGAGGCGAAAAAAGGGAGAAAAAAAGTAACCTTAGAAAGTGGCGAGACCATTGAATCCGAGCAAGAAGATGGGACTGAATCATAGCAAGAAGATGGTGAGTCAACTGAATCAGACTCTAAGAGCAACAAGACTGAAACCAACTATGTCTATCTGTTATCCAGGATCATAGATGGTGTTGATGAGTGATTGTGGTGGTGGTGTACTTATGCGATGTTGATGTGGTAGAGGACTAAAAGGAAAGATGTGTTCAAGTGAATTTCTCATTGATCCGAAAGCTAATTCGAGGTTTGTTTACTTTCACTGGCTGCAGTATAAAATCATCAATTTGATATCCACATATGAGATCATTAAGTGACATAGTGGAGCTAATTTTTCTTTTTAACATATTCATATAAATATGAAATGGATAAATATTTGACGAGACATGTCAAAAGCATGAAATTCACAAAGTTGATGTTTATGCTTGAAAAAACGTGTGTTTCATAGCTGAATACCCGAACATCACATTACGGCTTTTGTAGGTGCTTTAAGATTGCTGTAAGCAAGCCCAGTTTTTGATTCACCACTCATTCTTTAGTTGGAATATCACTCTTAAATCTTAACAATTCTTTCTTGGGATTTCTAACTAACGTTATTTATGCCAAAACAACGTAGTAAAGAAACTTCCGTAATAAAAATTAAAGCAATGCATCAAAATAGGTTGTCATACATGTCAAATGGGTCGTCTCTTCTATCCAAGATTACACAAGGATATCAAATAAGGTAGGTATGCATATATAGTCTTTTATGTGTCGCCTCTTTTTCTCATATGTCGTATTATATAGAACATTAGCCTCATGAATTAACAATTTTATCTGTTATTTCAGTGACGAGGAGAGTTTCGATGCCACTGATTACAAAAATGCGCATTCGGCATTTGACCCGGAGAAATCTCCAAAATTTCATTATTAGCTTTTTATGAATGTACGAACTTTTAATTCCCTTGCTATCGAATTGATGATTTTGAATGTTAATGTAACAAGTTTACATTTCTTTGTTCATTAATATTTTATTAGTTGTTTCCTTACTGTTGATACAAAAGTTGGGCGTTCCTGATTATGGGCTCTTGCTCTCGTACCAATTCGCTTCTTAATACTTGAAACCTGCGCACTAAGAAAATAAACAACACTGTTAGGCTTATCGTGGGATTGTCTCCCACGATTAGACTCCGGCGTGAGAGTAAGTAATCGATTTATGGTTCTCGTAAAGAGTTTAGGGTTTGTGAATCGTACCATGAATGAGAGTTATGTCATTCCTTATATAGGCGCAGAATCCTTGTAGGGTTCGTGCTCCTTACGTTTCGCACACGTGGTGCTTATCCGGGTTAAGGATATCTATCCCATAGATAGAAGATCCTTATCTATACCGTGTATAGTTTAATTGGGTTTGGGCTTACGTGAGCCTATTCCCATTATTGATGTGGCCCAAGTTATAATAGCCCACGCATGGTGGCTTTGGGCCTTAGTAATGTTTATTGTTTGGGGTCGTGGCCCATATATAGACTATACATCATCATGTCCCCCCAATCTAGTGTGCGCGGCTCGTAGCCGCGGATGCTAGACTAATCACAACAGCGGTAAGCGTGGCGGGAGAACATTGAAATATTGCCGCCCATTTTTGGAGTGCAATGTAGCTAGTCATAGATATTTCAAAGAAATACCTCAAAAATCGGGGGATGTGTCCACGTGTCCCTCGTAAATTGGGAAAAAGTGCATGTACCGTTTCGGTTCTAGCCACACGTTTTTGTGAGTGGGATCCACGTGGACATCATCTAGGGTTTTTGACCCCTTATATAATAGTCACCGCCCCCATTTTTATAAAAACACACAGTAAAACACATACTAACCCTTGCTCACTTTCTTGAAAGCGTATTTTTGCAAAGAAAGTAATTGTTTTATTAGATAAATTTGTGTGCGTTTCCCAGTAAAGTTATGAAAATGGTTGCCCAATTAGAAGATTTTCGCTCTGCGATGACTGAGAATGATGTGCGTCAGTTTACATCTGACTACTTCATTTCTCTGGATGTGCATCCAGAGGCCCCAGATGTTGACGCGTGTATAGCCGATTTCCCCGAAGGGAAAATAGGATTATACACGCGTTTTTTCGAGTACGCGAATTACCGCGTACCGATATCTATTTTCCTGAGCGATTTGCTCAACCACTATCGCCTCCATATCTCACAGCTGCACTGTATAGGTGCGGCTAAGGTTTCGAATTTTGAGGTAAACTTCCGTTTACTTGCGATAGAGCCTACCATTGCCTTGTTCCGCTCCTTCTACCACACAACGTGGTCGAATGGATGGGTATCCTTTGCGAAGCACCCGGGGGCGCTTCAGTGCTATACTGAGAAGGTAGACTCCCTGAGACATTGGAGGGAGCATTTTTTCTGGGTTGATGACGTGGTTTTTCCATCGCCCTTTGAGTTTTATACTCAAGATACTTTGCCAAGGGATGGGCGCCCCGCACCCGGTTCCTATAGGTTGACCGATGCGCAGACCCTTGATGCCAACCGCATTCCCATTAACCCTTATCCGAAGGAGTTTTTGGTGCATATGGGGTTGAGTCGCAATTACTTCGGTGGTGTTGACGAGGTGCCAACCTTCATAGATGAGGAAGGCCGGGGTGGGTGTTCGTCCCTTCTTCTTCAAATATGTAAGTTTTCCTAAATTGCGCGCATTTAGTAACTAATCCTTTCTTTTTGCTATTTGTTTATGTGCGCAGAGATGGATCTATTCGTCGTGGTTAAGCTGGAAAAGCCAAAGCAGGTGACTGTGGGAGTGCGCCCTCTGAGGGAGGGTCAGCAGCCACTTCTGGAGGCAACCCGGGGTCATCTGACCGTGCTGCCGGACGTTGCTCACGAAGATACGCCGCCGCTCCAAGTAACGCCTGTTCAGAGCGTGGCGCCAGATGTGGAGATGGCGCAGGAAGAGGAGGCGCACGCTGAATCATCTGACAGCGTGGAAATCCTAAAGCCTGAGGAGGTGCTGAAGGAAGAGGTGACGCAGAATCTGAAGCACAAAGGGGAGACTGGGAGCAGTGGCACTTCGCAGAGACGACGCCACCTTATTGGGGATGCGGAGTCATCCGCGGAGGAAGATACATCCGCTCCTGGCGCGGATAAGAAGGCTGCAGAGGCCTCTCCATTTCTGTAAGTATATGCGTCTCATTTATTTATTTATTTATTATTTTTTTGTGTATTACTTGTCATAATATTATCTAATTTTTTTCTTCATGTATTGTAGGGATGATGCCATGAAGGGTGATGGGGTCTTCGTGGAGGTGGTTTCCTCTCCGCAGAATGAAAACAAGGAGGGGAAAGCTAAGGTTGATGAGGGCGTACCTGCGCAGCAGCTAATGGATGAGTTGGCTGCGACTGCTGCGCGTCAGATTGAGCTGGTGGCTCAGTTGAAGATGAGGTACGTCGGGGAGAGCAGTACTCTCGCCCAGAAAGAGGAGGAGATAACTATGTTCCGTGCGCAGCTGGCGGAAGCGTAGGCGGAAGTGGAGTCCTCCAGGGTATATACTGAGAAGGTCACCCATGAGAAGTTGTCCGCGCTGGCTGAGGTGGAGTAGGCGCGCGAACAGCTTCATCAGTACAAGGCCAACATGACTTGGGCTGTGAGGTACTTGGAGGAGAAGAAGGAGGAGCACCTTGCGAGTATTGTCAAGTTCAAGGAGCGCATGGAGAAGATCGTCCAGATGTAGGAGAACAAGCTGCGCTGCCTAAGCATAGAGTACGATGAGGAATTATACCCTCATTTGATGTCGACCATTGCTGTGCGCAGTACTTCCTTTCTTAACTTTGTATGCTTTATTATATTATGTTGCTATATTTTCTTTAACACAAGTTGTCCTTGTGTATGTAGGTGGTTGATCAGTCATGGACTGCGCCTGGCGGCTATGGGCACTTTAGAGTCCCAAGAGGTGTTGGATGCCTTTGGGAAGGTGGTTCATTGTGCAGTGGCGCGTGGGAAGTCGCAGGCTATGGAGGATCTCCATGAGGCCAAGCTTTTGAGCAAGGATTTGGCAGAGGTACCTGGTTATAACGCGGTTGCATATGATGAGCTGATGCAGGCTATGGAGGGGTTGAAAGTCCTCGAGTTGCCTCATATTGCTCGGTTGGAGCGCGACCAAGACAACCCCATAAAGGTAATTATGGCGGGGCTGACCTTGGAGCGCCACATTTTGGAGGATGCAGAGGCGCAACCAGATTACTTCCTGAAGCCCGATGAGTCGCAGCTGCAGGTTCCCGTGTTTGCGCAGCCTCGCCACATGCTCAACCCTTTTGCCCTTGAGAGGGAAATTCCCTTGAAAGAGGTGTTGGAGCGTCATGCGCAGAGGGCTGCCCAGAAGAGAGGCATTCTGGGCAAGGCAGTATTGTGTGGTGTAGGCGCTGCACACATCCCCAGGTCTGATGGGGTTCCTGTGAGTGTTCCCACCGTATCTCCCAAGGACGCTTTGATTTTGAGAAAGCTTCAAGAGGTGGGGAGTTCTGCTACCCCGGATGATAGCCCTGAGCATCGCCATAGTGTGTAGGCTGTTTTTTTGATATGTATTGTGTAAATAATGAAGTGTATCTTTTCCTTGTAATTTCTGTGTAAAAATGTTGAATAAGATACCCTTTTATTAATTAAGTGTGTGACTTAAAAAATATACTTGCATTAATGTTTGCTAAGTTCTATTATTTGACCAAGTGTCTTGGTTCGTTATTTGCTAAGCTTGTACGGTGTACTTAATATTTGTGCGCCCTTCGTGGGATGCGCACGTGAAACTTACCTCGACATCTCAAAGGTAAGGTGCTTAGCAAGGATGCGTGATCCAATGTTGATGGGTTTGCAACCCTCTTACTCAACGAGTTAATTAGTAGGTTTACTCATCCTTTATGCCTTCGTGGGTCTTAATTAGTGCATGCACGCCATATAGGCAAAGATAACAATATTGACATATATAAGTATGTACGCAATAAAGTGAAATACGTTATGGAGTTAGCTAGAAACCATAACATTTTATTGATACTTGCAAGTTTTGTGAAAAAATAAAAATACAATTCCTAGGAAAGAAAAGAAAAACAAACACTTATTGGGCACATCTTAGGGTGCAAAGGTGTCTGTGTAATGGTCGTAGCCTAAAAATAACATCTTTTAAGGTTGCAGATGTTCCAAGTGCGCGCTAGGTCGTGACCTTCCATATCGCGCAGTCTGTATGCACCGTTGCCGAGCGCATCAGTGACCTCGTAAGGTCCTTCCCATTTTGGTCCGAGCTTGCGTGTGTCTTCTGCGTGGCTCGCATCGTTGGTGCGGTATACAATGTCTCCTGGCCTGAATGAAGTATGTTTGACCTTTGCATCATAATACTTCTTCATGTTTGCCTTAGCCTTTGCTTCGCGTATAGCTGCGCGTTCACGCCTTTCTTCCAGTAAGTCCAAGTCTATGCGCCGCTCCTCGTCATTTGTTGTGACGTTGACTTCTGCTGTTCGTATAGTTGGCATTCCTATCTCAGCTGGTATGACGGCTTCTGTTCCGTAGACGAGGGAGAATGGCGTGTCGCCAGTACTGGTTTTGATTGTGGTGCGATGCGCCCATAAGACATGTGAGAGCTCGTCCACCCACCTTCCTTTGTGTCTGTCAAAGCGCGCTTTTATTCCTTCCCCTAGACTGCGGTTTGCGCGCTCAACTAAGCCATTGGTTTGTGGGTGTTTTACTGAAGCGAAGTGTTGCGTGATGTTCAATTGCTCGCACCAATCCTTGAATGGGTTATCACAGAATTGTTTTCCATTGTCTGATATGATCTCTCCGGGTAGTCCGAAGCGACAGACAATGTTGTCCCAGACAAAGCGTTTAACTTGGTTTCCTGTGATGTTCACTACCGCCTTTGCTTCAATCCACTTTGTAAAGTAGTCTATGGCTACGATGAGGAACTTTACTCCTCCTGCTGCAACTGGAAAGGGTCCCGCGATGTCAATGCCCCATTTGTAAAATGGCCATGGTGAGGTGATGGGTGTTAGCTCTTGTTGTGGTCGGCGCGAAATTAGCCTATGTAATTGACAATTGCTGCATTTCTTTATCAGATCGCGTGCGTCGCGGTGCATGGTTGGCCAATAATACCCCGACCGTAGAGCGCTTGCCACCACAGATCGCGGCCCTGAGTGCATGCTACATGATCCAGCGTGGATTTCTCGGAGTACATAGTCTGCTTGAAGAGGTCCAACACATCTGAGCCAAGGTTGTAAGAAAGAGCGTCGATAGAGTATGTTGTCTCGTAGTTCAAATCGTTGCGCTGTGCGCCGCACTCTTCGAGCGTCCTTATGGTCTTGTGGTAAGATTCCCTTGCTAATGAATTCAATGATAGGTGTCATCCATGTAGGATCTTGTTCTTCTATCACTATGGATATCTCCATTTCCAAGATTGACTTGTTTTGTAGGGTTTCTACCAATACCTGTTTTGAGAGGTGTGCGAAGCTTGTGGATGCGATCTTACTGAGCGCATCGGCCTTCCTGTTGTCTCCTCTGGGCACCTGTTTTATTGTGAACCTGTCAAAGTTTTTAATTAAGGACTTGGTCTTTTCCAGGTATTGGATCATGTGTTCATCCTTGGCTTCATATTCACCTAGCACATGGTTAGCGACTAGCCGAGAATCTACATTTGCTTCCAAGTTGCGTACACCCATTTGGATTGCGATGCGTAGTCCAGCTAGTAGGGCTTCGTATTCTGCTTCATTGTTTGTGGATGTGAATTCAAAACGCAGCGTATAGGTGAATTCCATACCTTCTGGATTTGTGAGAATAAGGCCTGCGCCTGATCCATCTATACATGAAGACCCATCTGTGAACAGAATCTAGGGTTCATGCAGATTTGTTTTGGTTGCAGATGTTGGACTATCATTATCTGGCTTCTCAACGATGAAATCGGCTAATATTTGTCCTTTGATTGCAGTGCGCGGTCTATATGAGATGTTATATTCACTTAACAGTACACTCCACTTCTGTAACCGTCCTGATGCGTCAGGTTTAGAGATAACTTGTTTGATTGGTTGATCGGTGATTACAGCTATTGGGTGCGCTTGAAAGTATCTGCGCAGCCTTTTGGCTGCGAATACTAGAGCTAAGACCAGCTTTTCCATAGCGTTGTAGTTAGTCTCTGTCTTCTTCAAGGCTTTTCTTACAAAGTATATGGGTGTCTGGACGGAGTTCCTATCTGTCAATAGTACTGCGCTAACTGCTCCATGAGTTGCCGATAAGTACATGATTAACTCTTCCCCTGGTCGCGGTGCGACAAGTTTGGGAAGAGACGCCAGATGGTGTTTAAGTTGTTGGAAAGCTTCTTCTGCTTCTTCGGTCCAGCGAAAGTCTCCCTTTTTAGTACACTTCGTAAGTGTTTTAAAGAGAGGAAGTGATTTGTCTGCTGACTTAGATAAGAAACGGTTTAGCCCTGCTAACTTTCCATTCAATGACTGGACTTCTTTGAGTGTGCGCGGTGAGGGGAGATCAATAACAGCCTTTGTTTTTTCTGGACAAGGCTTGATTCCATCAGGTTCTATTAAGTATCCAAGGAACATGCCTTCGGTTGCGCCAAAGGTGCACTTCTTGGGGTTTAACTTCATGTTTATTCGTCCCAATGTTCTGAACGTTTCCTCGATGTCGCGCACCAATTCATCCTCTGTGTGGCTTTTGATGACAAGGTCGTCGACGTAGACCTCCAAGTTGCGGCCTACTTGTTTCTCAAAAGCTGTGTCCACCAATCGTTGGTATGTTGCACCTGCATTTTTTAAGCCAAAAGGCATTTTTGTGTAGCAGTAGACTCCTTGACTGGTGTGGAAAGCTGTTTTTTCTTCATCTTCGACTGCCATCTGAATTTGATGATACCCTTTGTATGCGTCTAGGGAGCATTTGAAAGGGTATCCGCACAGGGATTCTACCTTCCAGTCTATTTCTGGCAGTAGATAGCAGTCCTGTGGACATGCTTTGTTAAGGTCTGTGAAGTCCACGCACATTCTCCAACCGCCATCGCTCTTCTTTACCATAACTGGGTTAGAGAGCCAGTCGTGGTAGTACACTTTGCGCATGATGCCTGCGTCTACGAGTTTATGTACTTCTTCCAGAATAGCCTTTGCACGATCTGGGGCCTGGCCGCGCTTCTTCTGTCGTATTGGGGGATATCCTTGTCGGATTTGTAGCTTATGCTCTGTGATAGAGCGCGGCACTCCTGTCATGTGTTTTGGTTCCCATGCGAAGATGTCCAGATTCTTTTGCAAGAGTGCGCACACGGCTGCTTTACCTTTGTCAGATAAAGATCCACCAATCGAAACTTGTTGGTCCGGGTAATCGGGATGAATAGCGACCTTTAGGTTTGGTGTTTTTTCTGTGCGCTGTTCTGGAATATTCTCTACTTCAGTGGTTACCGCGTTGCATTCCTTTGGTGGTACTGTTGTGGTATAGAGGGTGACAACTCCTCCTTTCACTGGAAATTTAAGCATTCTGCGCGCTGTAGATGGTACAGAGCGCATGGATGATATTCCAGGTCTCCCAATGATGCCGTTGTATGGTGAGGGAGACTTTATTACCATGAAATTTATCCATGTTGTATTTGAGTGTTGTTCATCTCCTACGACCACCAGCTAGCGTAACTGCCCCATAGGCCAAATCTTTTCTCCTGTGAATCCAGTCAATGACATTGTTGCTGGTATCAATTGACTTTGGATTTCAGGTCGCAGTCTTTTGAAACAATGATCATACAGGATATCTGCGGATGCTCCTCCATCAATGTACATGCGGTGGATATCATGTCCCCCCGTATGTATTTCAATAGTTAGAGGTTCTACCACTGCGTTGTCCGCAGCTAGAGTAGGGAAAGATATCTCTTTCTCTGGAGAGAATTTTTTGCTGACTTTTTGCTTTATCTTACGCTGCCATGACTGTATCATGTATATGGTATCAGCTTTTCCTTTGGGAGGTTCTTTCTTACCCCCGTTCCTTTGTTTGTCTTTTCCCTCTTTGATGTTTTTTACAAGGTGGTCCATTCTGCCTTCCCTTACTAACTTTTCAATTAGTTGTCTTAGCTGGACGCACTCGTTAGTTGTATGGCCTTTTTGACCGTGATACTCGCAGTATCCATTCCCTACGCGCTTTTCCTCTTCGGTGCGCATTGGTGGAGGTTTTGGAAAATTTGCGCCTTCTGTTACAAATATTTCCCTCGGAGTTTTTGTGAGAGGGGTATATTTGTCATTGTCTCTTCCGCTGCGGTAATTCCTGCTGCGATTGTTATTCTGATCGTTGGATTGTCTCCTAGGCTGTTCTTGTTGCCTATAATTCGAGTAACCCTTTTTGCTGTCCGCAGCAGCTGCTTCTCCTTGTATGAAGGATCTGGTGCGCTTTGTTAGCTCATCGAAAGTTTGGGGAACTTTGTCATTTAGCTTCCGGATAAGTTCTGGGTTGTTAATTCCATTCATGAACCCTGAAATTTTTAGAATTTCGGGACATGCTTTGACCTGTAAGCACTCATCCTTGAAACGTTCCATAAAAGCACTGGTTGATTCCCCTTGGCGCTGTTTCACTCTTGCTAGCTCAACAGGGTTTTCAGCGCACTTCTTCCTCAGGGTAAAGTTGAGACGGAATGCTTTCCGTAATTCTTCAAACCCACCGATGCTCCTTCGTGGGAGTTTGCTAAACCATGTGCGCGCGTTCCCTACCAACGTAGAATTAAACATATGGCACCACACAGGCTGTGGCCAGTTTTCGATAGTGGCGGCTGATTCGAAAACTTTTAGATGATCATCCGGATCACCTGTTCCATCATATGTTTTCACATTAGTGGGCATGCGCCTGCGTTTGCGGTCGGAGTAATCGCTGATGCGTCGTGTAAACGCATCAACTTTCTGGCGACGCCATGGAAGAGACATATCTTCATTTTCTTCTTCGCGACGTCTTCCTCTTGACTTCCAGTGTCCTGTTTCTTTATCCTCGTTGTCTGAGGAGTCACTGGAGGAAGAGTAGTCTCTTTTTCGGCGCTTGCGCCGGCTTCTTTTAGAAGAAGAGCTTGAGGGACTTTCACTTGGGGACATTCTTTTCCCTAATCTGTCGTGAATCCTCTTACTCCCAGATTTGGAGGACCCTTGGCTTGGTGAATGTTGAGGTCCTAATCGGTCTTGTATCCCTCGACTACCAAGTCTGGAGTGAACATTAGTGCGCCTCTCGCTGTCTTCTGAGTACTGTGAATCAGATGTCGTACCCAGCCTATCGTGGATGGTAGTACGTTCTGCGCGTTTTCCTCGTGGGTGGCGCGGTGGTGATGGTTCGCGTTCAGGACCAAAATTGAGTCGAGCTTGTAGGCTCGTACTTGACCTTCTTCTTGCCTCTTCTTGCATGAGGGCAGTTAGGGTTTCATAATTTTGGGATACAAAATTTCCCAACATTAGGTTGGGTGTGTCCTCAGTTGCTGCAAGAATGTCTGCCTCAGTATTAGGCACCCTATCTTGGTTAGGTGCGCCCGGTGGCACAGTGTTGTTCACTGTGGCTACAGTTTGATGAGGAGTAGTGAAGAGGGTGCGCTGGAGTTCCTCAACGCTTGGGACCACTGTGGTGGTTTGGGTAGTCCTTACAGGCAGTTCTACCACTGGAAGAGGTTGGGTTGTCCCTGCCTCTTGGTGACCAGGTGCGCTGGTTGTCCCAACAACCTGCCTAGGGGTCGAATCTTGTTGATTCTTCCTCTGGGGGTCACGTTTTTCTGGCTACGGAGTCCGCTGGCTTGAACTCTTATTTTTCATCATTCTAGTTCTTAGTTCTTAGTAGGGTCCCACGGATGGCGCCACTTGTTGATACAAAAGTTGGGCGTTCCTGATTATGGGCTCTTGCTCTCGTACC
Organism: Artemisia argyi; assembly: GCA_030686995.1. Taxonomy (NCBI): domain Eukaryota; kingdom Viridiplantae; phylum Streptophyta; class Magnoliopsida; order Asterales; family Asteraceae; genus Artemisia; species Artemisia argyi. The sequence continues at coordinate 135,360,513 of CM060702.1, forward strand.
AATTCGCTTCTTAATGCTTGAAACCTGCGCACTAAGAAAATAAACAACACCGTTAGGCTTATCGTGGGATTGTCTCCCACGATTAGACTCCGGCGTGAGAGTAAGTAATCGATTTAGGGTTCTCGTAAAGAGTTTAGGGTTTGTGAATCGTACCTTGAATGAGAGTTATGTCGTTCCTTATATAGGCGCAGAATCCTTGTAGGGTTCGTGCTCCTTACGTTTCGCACACGTGGTGCTTATCCGGGTTAAGGATATCTATCCCATAGATAGAAGATCCTTATCTATATCGTGTATAGTTTAATTGAGTTTGGACTTACGTGAGCCTATTCCCATTATTGATGCGGCCCAAGTTATAATAGCCCACGCATGGTGGCTTTGGGCCTTAGTAATGTTTATCGTTTGGGCTCGTGGCCCATATATAGATTATACGTCATCACTTACTATTTCATTCATATTTACAGTAATTTGGCAAACATGAACTTGATTATACTATTCATATGCTCCATAAGATACTAATTAAATGCATCACATAACTTAAAATTTGTGTCATATGGTCATCTCACAATTCCACACCAATTAAACCAATAAAAGATTAAAAATTTATTGTATACATAGGAAAAAGTCTACATGTAGAGAAATACTTGAAGGTCTATCATCAACGCCAAGATTGGGTTTTGAATCGATAGGCTCTCACACACATCATTTTATGTTCGATTCAATCTATTTTAGATTCGCCAACGCTATGGTTGTAAATCGATGAGCGCTCACACACGTCTTTTGCTACTCAACACAATAAATTTTGGAGACCCCAAGCTTCGACGTTTGTTAGTGTAACTGAATAAGCAATTTATGATCTTATAATGGACGCATTGTCTCATTCTTTGTTTCATATTTTAAATGGAACAAATTTATGTTATTATTTTTCTTATCATCTCATTTCTCTATTGCTTTAAAAAAAATATCCGGTATCAACGGGTCTTCTAAGCTAGTCTTTGAATATAACTTCACAAAGATAGATGTAAGATATCAGAGTAATATGCATTTCAAATCTAACTATATCTTTTTCAGTTTGATATTTTTAATACTTACGAGTAAAAGTTTAGACTTCAAGGACATCTAGCGAATTTTACTCGTGATGTGTGACTCGTCGGCATGATCAAACTTTAAGTCTTAGTGGCTAAGATGAAGTTTTTGCGTTTTTAATACGTGACATAAGGTGGCCCAAATATAAAAATATTCATATGTTTATATCATATTTTATATATACGGAGTTTACAAAAAACGTTATATATAATGAATAAAGTTTAAGAAACTATCTTTACATGTAATATTTTTCATTAATATATATATATATATATATATATATATATATATATATATATATATATATATATATATATATATATAATAAACTCGTCATGCCTCACGCTTTAGCGCGCATTTTTCCGTCTCATCTCACGTCACGCCTATTGTCGATGCCTTGGTCTATTTCGTACAGGAAGGTTACGCTTAACGACTTAGCGGCGCTTTGGCGCCGCTATGACGAACCTTTTAGAATCATGATTTTACCAATGAAAAGCTCCAAAATATTTTACAATGTGGATGTAGCAATCCTCTTTTATTAAAGCCTTTCAGTGTGTCACGTGCATCCAAGCAAAGCTTCGTTTTTTCTTTTTTCCTTTTCATTATTTTTAGGCAACAAATATATAAGACAAAAAAAAAATTAGAGAAAACGATACAATACAACGCATCTCACTTCTATTAAATAAGATAACTAAAATGACCAAAATAACAAAATACAAAAATACATCCAAAAGCTTGTGGCTTTATTTATAAAACAAAAACTTTATAGCCCTAATAAGTTTGAAAAAAGCTTGTGCTAATTGCTAAACATGCCCAAATGTATTTAGATTTAGAAAAAAAAAAAAATTATAAACTTATTTTTTTATTCTTTATTTTTTTACTTATAAGCAAAACATAAGCTCAATTTAAGAATTTAATGAGTAAAGAAAAAGTAAACTCATAAAATTTTCAAGTCTTAATTAATCCATAAGTTTATGACCATAACACCCGATCTAGATCACATGGGTAAATTTGGTGACCAACTGACCATTACCATTTACCAACATGGTAATGTGGCACTTGTCTTTTCTTTTTCTTTTATAAATTGCTCGTCCTATTCATATAATTTAATTGTTACTTTATATAGCCGACACATCTTTATGCATATATATTTTGTTAACTTCTTTGTAGTTATCTCTATCTAATAGTAAAATATGAATGAGCATGTGTTTTTCAGAATAAAATTAAGGAATTATTATTCGCTCATTTAAAATGTGACTTTGAGCACTATAACAAATACTGAATTCTTTATATATTATATCGTCATTGTTCCAAAACAGCGCTAGAAACAAAACAAAATTAGCAAGGTATTTTTTTATTAAAATGGATTAATTATCGGGCACGTTTCTAATATTCAATCATGGACATGAAATTATTACAATTTCCTAAATTTGTTCTAAGTTGTCGATCGTTATGAAAGTTAAATCTATAGTTCTAGACAAACAAGCCAAAAAAAAACAAAAAAAAAATAAAAAATAAAAAATAAAAAATAAAAAAAAGCTTGTTCACACAACACATCAAATCTATAACTACTTATAACGAATATATGATGTGTTAAAATAAAGATCTTATAAATTTGAAGTCTCAACTCTCAACACTCACTATTTCTATTGTTTTCGATCAATTTTGAAACATTAACTAGTTTTTCAGTTTTGTAACGCATGTGAGGACTATATAAAACAAGCATTTACTATAAGGACAATTTTACAAATAGCCCGATTGCTCAAGTGTGCGGGGTTTTTTAGACCCACTTTAGTTGGTTTCTTCAAATAGACCAAGCGACTTACGAACTTAATACAAATGCGACATGTGGCACAAAAAAAGTCGCGCCTAATTATTTTGTGTCATACATGTGTAAGACACAAGTAGGGGTACCTTTTGAACTACTTATCACTAGTGACTTTTTAAAGTTTGAGCAACCTTTCATTTTGTCTTTTTGTTCCAAAATACTCAAACTTCGAATAATATTATTTTAATCTTTTTGTCAATTCCCATTGTTGAGCAACCTAGCGACTAATTTTGAGCGACTTACCAACCTTTCACCTTTTTGTACTTGACCCATCAACCTTTTTCAGTACTTTTACAAAAAGTTTTTATTTATTTTTTTCTTTTTTTTAAAAAATACTTTTTGTTATCACCATCATTATGAAACAAAACGTTATTGTTATCACCATTTTCACACATTACGATTTCATGGTTATTGCATTTACACAAAGGATAGAAGTTTGATGGGTTTGTGTTTTGATCCAGTGTGTTGGTGATCATTATTTGAGTAAAAGATGAGCTGCAAATTCTTTACTTATCCATTTTACTTTATATGTTTCCATTCCATTTGACGGATTCTAATTCTCATCCAATTTACATCATATGTTTCCAGTATTTTTAAAACTTTACATCAAAATAAATGAAACTAAAATAAACACAATTGAAAATAGCTGTTTGACAACGGTCAAGAAACCTGATACTATATCATCATCATTACTAATAAAAAAGCTTCAAAAACACCATTAATGGTGGATCCAAGATGTACACTAGACCCGTTGCAAGGGGTGGGTTGGGTTATGGTTAAGAGGAGTATGGCCGCAGAGTGTGAGAAATGTCTCTCGATTAGAGGATAGATTTGTTGTTTAAATTAGGGTCAAGGGCATGAAGATAAAACCGAATAACAATAATGGTTTTTCATGTTTTGGGTAAACTGCAAAAATGTCCCTAAACTTTCGCGATTTTGCGAAAAGTGTCCTCATACAAGATTTTTAGCAAAAAATGTCCCTGCAGGTTTCCTTAGGCAAAAAGTGTTCTTGAAGATGACGTTTGTTTGCAAAAACGGTTTTTTGGCCTAACGAGCGTTAGGAAGCCCATTAGTCAGTCCTCATGTGCGTTGCACGTGAGGGTATTTTCGTCTTTTCACATTTTCCCGCCTTCCAATACACCTGACGACCCATTAATGCTCTTTCAACTTGTGTTGAGGGACATTTTTTACAAGAAACGTTTATACTTTTCATTTTTATACAACACGAGTGAGCATTAAGTGTTACACATCCTTGATTCTACACTTACTACTCATCATCTTCTTCACATTTTGCACCCAAAATTCTTGTTCAACTGAAAAAATGGTTCTTTGCGCTTGCAGTCTTCAATGCGTGGTTAGAACTTCGTGGACAAATAGGAATCATGGGAGGCGGTTCTACTCGTGCCCAACATATGTAAGTTTGACTGCTGATCGAACAATAATTATGTTACATTTTACAAATAGCCTATGTTTGCTTGTTTATAATTACATTTCTTTCATTTTACAGAACTCTAGCTGTCTGTTCATCGGATGGGTGGACCCTCTTATGTGCGACCGCTCTCTCGACATCATTTCTGGTTTACTTAAGACCAGGGATGCTTTGGAAGATGCTCTGGCTTTAGAGCAGGAGAGGGCCGACTAGGAGGAGCACCGAGCAAATGAGGAGGAGACTCGGGCAAACCAGGCGGAGCTGTAGGCAAAAATGAAGGAGGAGCGGGCTAAGAAGCTGAGGAAATACCTTATCATTAGTTGGGTTTTGTTCGCTTCTTATGTTTACTTGCAAAGTTGAGAGTTTGGTGTGGGTCAATGTGGGTTTTTTTTGTGTTTTGTGGTAGTTAATGGTGGTTATGTTAGGTGTTTATGAACAATGTACTTTGTTGATGGTTGGTTATGCAGTTAATGTACATTATGGTATCACATCAATGGTTCAAGTATTTTTAATTATCTTATTTGATTTGTGATATTTGTTTGTTAAGTAGGATTATGATTGTTTATGATTCGTGTTCTTTGTTTGTTAAGTAGGATTATGATTTCACCAATATAATGATTGATGGAGTAGGAATTTATCTGTTATGTGTTGCATAATGTTTATCCGAAATACACAAGTTTTTCCAAACATAATGTTTCTTGAATTACATCTTTCATCTTTATAGGATTCATCCAAACACATCATCTACTTTTGACTTCTTAGTCACCTCCTTTTGTAACAAATGACCTGGTCTCTTAGAACTTTCCACAACCACCTATGTTTTCATGGGCAAAAATCTGGCTAATTTCTTTTTAGCTCGATTATACAACTCTTCAATCTCCCCATCATCTAAACGAGCCAAATCTTTGAGTTTTTGATTGTCCATATTCTTTAGATACATACACATGTGTCTCCTTCTTTGAGCTCTAGTGGGTGATCTGTTTTGTTTTTCTTTAAGTCTTTCTGCTGCATAGTGTTATTTTATTTTATTTTTGTTGCAGTAATTTCAGCTAAACACTTAGACCTCTCTTCAATAGTAAGTGATGCCCACTCTTCCCGAGTTAATCTTTCAGCCATCTCAAAATCAGCATCAATTTGAGCCATTTCATCATCATACTCTTCATCTAGCTGGGCCTGTAAGTTTTTTGCAACTTCTGCATCAGACAAAAGCAGCTCTTTTGTTGACGTAGGAGTTTCAGCAGCTTCTTCCACTAATATACTCTTTCCTTTTCCCTTACAATGTGGTTGTTGTTGTGTGGTGATTGTTGTTGTTGATGGTTCTCTGATACTCACCCCTTTTGTTGTAGGAATAGTAGTCTTCAATTTAGTGAGTGTTGCAACCATAACAGCCTCCTCGGTAGAAGATGCAGCAGCAGAAACTTCAATACTGGCAGTTTTAACTCCAACTTCCTTAGCAGATTCAACAAATTCACCAGCAACCATTTCAGGATCATGTTCATCCCCATCAACAGTTTTTGCAACATCTAAGTAATTCCCCTCATCATTTAACTGTTCCTGTTCATCATTTACCCCAATTTCCACATCAGCCATCTCTTGATCTTCCCCTGAAACTTTGCTTACATTCATCACCTGTTTGGTGATATCCTCCACCAAACTAGAATAATTAGAAAAAGATTCAACCCTAGCAGCAGAATATGTAAGCTTTTCAGCTTTTGTGGTCTTGACCTCTGTATCCCTTTAAGATATCTAACATCATTTTTAGAATATACAGTCTTTTTGAGATCAACAACCTTCTTTGACAATCTGGTACATGTATCCCTTAATTCCTGTATAAGTTTCATACTACCTGCACCTGAATCAGTTTCATGGAAACTTGATCCATTAGATGTTACCTTGGATTGGGTCTTATTGCTCTTACCACTGTCCTGCTCTGCTTCTAAGCTAGCAGCAGTAGTGGCAGCCCTTTCCAATCTATCATCTGCAGCCATACTAGCACTATCCTGAAGGAGATTAGTGCCCTTTTGGTGTGATATCCTACGTTTATAGGTGTGTACCAACATTGATTGGAACAATGGTGTTTCTATTCCTGAAAAGTCTTTCCCCACCCTCTTCATGTTAGCAAAAATCTTTTTAGAATGAGAGGCAAAAACATAAGTTCTTTGATGATTTTTTTTTCCAGTAAATTGTGTATCCATAAGCAGTTGTGTAAACCTTGGATACATGTAAATATTTTTTCGGAATTACCCAAGTTCTTAACCATATTATCAAAAACCAATTTTGAAAAATTGAAATACCTGTTGAAAGCCAAGCAAATTATAGCAGAAGCCATTTTAGTCCCAAACTCATTCCAAGAAGTTGTTTTAGGACTCAAACATTGTAACATAGGATGGATTAAGAATCTCCACTGTGGGGAGAAGAGTCTTTTGAAAAATTTTAAAGAGTCATTTTTCCTCTCATATCCCATCAGTTTAAGTTTTTCATAAATTTTAGAATTACGAAAACACTCAATTCCATTAGCATCTGATAGGTTAAGAACTCTCCTAACAGATGCTTCAGTAACACGTATCTTCTGCCCATCTACAAGGGCATGAATTTGTTGTTCCCCATTAATAGTTTCGACCTTAGCGGTAGACCAAAATTGTTTCATGTGAGAAATATATATAGTTGGGTTTACTGTTAATGCATACCTTAAAGTGCTTGTATTTAAGAAATCAATGATCTGAGTAAAACCTTTTGACTCTTTAGGTTTTTGTAGGAAAGCAATCATGTTATAAGTGGGGGCAAAAGAAAGATTCGACATTGTTGTGATTGAAGGTGGGATTTTGTTAATTGATGATTAATAGTTAGATATGGTTTGATTTGAGAATGCTTTCGAGTTATGCAAACCGATTAATTGAAGTGTTGGTGGTTACAACTGTAGAAACCCTAGCAACATTAAGGTAGGGTTTGGGACGTTTTAGAGACCTTTTTTGAAACAAAATCCCTAAATATTAAAACGTTGACATTGTGAGTCTTGGGAAACATTGTGACTGTTAAATACTTATTGTAAGCCGGTGTAACTATAAAAAAAAGTTATTGTAAACCATTATAACACATAAATACTTAATTGTAAACCGTTGTGACACTTAAACGTCGTGACATTTCAACTCTTGTGTCCCTATAAATACAAAGGAATTACAACCAACTTCTTTCATCTTTTCATTACATATTTAATTTTTGTTTGGAGCTTCAATGGCTTCATCATCTTCAAATCCTGCTTCAAAGAAAACAAAACATTCAAGGGATACTTCTCCTCCTCCTCCAATGCCAGAAAAATATAAAATCCACGACCTAACCCAAGAGTGTTGGGACAAATGCCATTCTGCAGGCCAATATGGTACTGAACAACGGTTGGTTGAACTTTACAACAACCGAATCCAGCGGTTGGAAGAACAAAACAAAAAAGACCAAGAGATCATACTGGCGCATCAGAACAAAGTTGATATTCGAAATCAAGAAATAGAAGAAATCCGTGGAAACATTGTTGATATTTACAAAGGCATTCAAAAGAGTTTGTATAATTTTTAATGTTTCATTGAATTTAACCTAATGTAAGATGATATTAATAATTATTATGTTATTTTAATGTTTTAATCATTTAGTATGAACCATTATGTTACCATTAATGTTTCTGTATATTTGTTATTTACAATGGTGCTTGGGTATGTTAACGTACACACTTAAGATGATATTAATAATTATTATGTTATTTTAATGTTTTAATCATTTAGTATGAACCATTATGTTACCATTAATGTTTCTGTATAATTGTTATAGAGAATTAGGTGGTTGAACCTAGACTATAACCTAGGAGTCCCTCATATAGTTGCATTTAAGGCCTATGTATAAGTATGGTATTTTATACGTATATTTTCCCAAAGTTTATGAGATGTTTTTATCAAGTTTTGGACGCCTATTGAGCCTCTATACATAATATTGTATATGTCGATTTTAGTACGTCATCTTCCCTAGCGTAAGAAGTTTCGTTGGGCTATTATTTTGCTATCAAGAAAGTGGTAGGATGAAGGGGACTAACCGCAGAATTCGAGTTCCCGATAGCATGTATCCATGTTCGGACAAGGAGAGGACGTTTATGGAAAACGTTGGTGGAGAAGAAGTGTAGAGGTTTGTAACCACGGTGACTTCGGGAGATGGAGCCATTACCAAATACCCTTGGTAGTGTCCTCACTTCTCATAGGAAGGAGAGATGGTTTAGTCTAAACCTCATGATTTGTATGCACTTGTGAATCATACAGAATTGGAAGGAAGAAATAGAGATGGTGTTGCATGTTGCCGACTACCTCAACATGTAGGAAACAAAAATGGGTGGTTGAGTAAAGATGAAGGGGAGTTAGGATGGAATGGTGTGGATTCGGATCTAGAGTCCGCAGCGAGTAGTAAGTTGAATTGATTTGAGTTGGGAGGCAAGTGCGAGAGTGGAATTTGAGCCATTATGAGACGTCTTTTGTTTTGTGTCATGTTTTGAAATTCTTATTGTCACACCCCGCCACGGCGGAAACGCACGGGTATAACTTCATGGATATCATCACAAAACATGGTGTCTATATAGAGAATAACTACATGCAATAAAAGTAGAGCAAAGTACAAACACAAAGTGTTGTAACAATACCCCAAAACAAAATAACCAAAACAAAATGATAAATCACTTCCAATGCAACTAGGGTCTCGTCTAATCACATCCTTCTATCTTATCCTTAGAAAGCTCACCTGAAAATGATGCTTAAAATGTCAACATAATGTTGGTGAGATTCATAGGTTTAAGACTCATACACACTAGGCAACCAAAATCACTGTGATTATAAAATATAGCTGGACAAATAATTACAGTTATCATATACGCTACATATATTCACAAGGCAACATCACACATAAGGCAACATCAGGACGGCTCGTGTCCTCCGATCCCACAATGATTAAAACAGGACGGCTCGTGTCCTCCGATCCCACAATAAACCACAATTAGGTCGCATGCGCGAGCAACAGGGTAAGCACCCTCCCAATTGAACCACACAGACTAGTAACGAGTATGAGTATTACTCTCTAATTGGATACTCCCCCCCAATTGGACCACACAGCATTATCATCACATTATCCAATCCACATAATCTGGTACGAGTAGGAGTATTACTCTCCAATTGGATACTCCCCCCCCCCCCCCCCCCCCCCCCCCCAATTGGACCACACAATAACATCACATAACATATCATTCACATATAGCATACATACGATAACATTATAAGTCCAAGCTCTTTGACACACAAACATAATCATAGTAACTTAAACATTTAAGACAAGCATCATTCTCATCCCAAGTTTAAAACAAGGTAAAAATATGGGACTATGAACTCACCTCAAACCTTGCAGCTTCCACAACACAAATCACAAATCTAAACAACACAAATAAGTCCACATTACACAAGGTTAAGCTAAAAGCTACAACCCATGTAATACTAATATGATGGATGTATAAGACTCATATGACCCACCATGGATCTCCTAGACACCATACTAACCATAACCATAACCTAACACTCACTAAATCCCTTGCACTTTTAAAATCAGAAAACGTAGAATTTTTGGGTACATTCACCCACATGAAATCACGACAAATAAAGCTCAACAACTCACACCAAAAATTTACCATGGTCTATCATAAGCATACAAGCTAATCCCAAAAGGCCATGGACAAATAACACACACAAGTACTCAAAAGAAAATCAAACTTGTCAACTACTCAAATTCGGATCGCAACGCACACCAAAAAGTTTTAATTAACATAAAATACTTCCACAAGTTTTTATCGCGAATCCTTTTCGTGGTAGTCTAATATAACCTAATACTTAACTATTCCAGAAGGGCTAGTCAAAATACCACTTTTACAACCACAAATCATCCTCAATCTTTTACCCAAATTTTGTCCCGATTTGACAGCTTTGACACCTTAACAAAGAAAAATCAAAAGACCAACTTCCCGACCATGAAATCAATCGTGGCTGGACTTTTTGGAAAGATCTTTTATTAAAATTCAATTTAGACCTAAAATTTGTGACTTAACTCTTCACCATCTGTTATTTACACTCACATCTTTACAGCCATAGTTTTCTGTCCAAACCCTAACACATAATCTAACGCGTTTTACACTCAATTCCCTTAACCAATTACCATATTATTAACATATAATGATACTAACATGTTTTACTTCATTAATTTACAGAAGTATACAAACCCTAAATTCATCATATCAATTATTACATGAATTGAAGTAATAACTAAGTAATTATATGAAAACTAGTGTTAGAATTATACCTTGAACTTGATTTTAGCTTCAATAATAAAAACCCTAATTTTTCTTCTTCCCATCTTGCTTTGGTTGATCATAATTTGGAGGAAAATAGAGTTATGGGTCGCTGGTTTGGCTTATATGGGTAGGGGTTGGGCTTGTTTGGGTTGAACTAGGATTCCTTGGGCCTAAGAGTCATATTTGGACTCAAATTGGGTTTCCTTTTCCCCCTAAAAACCCTATAGCCGATTTTTATAACACACACACACACACACACACACACACACACACACACACACACACACACACACACATATATATATATATATATATATATATATATATATATATATATATATATATATATATATATATATATATATATATATATATATTAAACTTATTAATTACACTCAAAACCTCATACTTTTTATATTTTATAACAACCCGTAACGATAACTAACGTCTTACGCGACAAACCTAAATTTTATGACAAACCGGAAAAATTATCATTTTTAAGACAAAGTTTCCAAAAATAGAATTTCACACTCTTTTTGAAATATAACTCATACAAACAAACTCCTCGTAACTTGCTAACGCTCAAACACTTGAACGAAAACTCGTTACGCAAAAACACTAAAACTACACAAGTCATTTCTACACCACAAAGGTGATCAAAATGAACTTTCTCAAATTCCAAACTTTCCTAATCACAATAAAAACCATTTACACAAAGGGATTTAGTGCTAAAACTCACCTATATCACTTCAAACACCTAAGACACACCAAACAAACGTCAACCGAATCAAGACTATCAGTCAAACTGACCTGCCAAAACAACGGTTGTTACATCATCCCCCACTTAGGGAAATCGCGTCCCGAGATTTCAACTACTATAGTCACCACTCACAACAGCAAAGGAAAATCTATGGATTTTTAAGCGGGAAAATACCAAACCATAAAATCACAGAGAAAGAATCGCAAAAATGTGAACCGACTAAATACTCGAATTCACACGATAGAAAACATTCCGTCACTCCAACAATAGACGCAAATAGATACACTACACCGATCAATAACACCAAAGATCCGAACGACTTCTCACAAATAGGTACGATACTCTCGAACCAAATGAAAATTCAAGCGGCAACCGAAGGAAACACCACATATAATGGATACATACAAAACAAACATTAATTACATCTGATCTTCACGCTCCCAAGTAAACTCAGGACCACGCTTAGAATCCCACCATACCTTTACCAACGCTATCTCACCACACTTCAAACTCTTAACATCTCGATTCCATAATCTCAACAGGTTTCTCGACAAAATGAAGAGTCTTGTCAACCTTACATTCATCTAATGGCACATGCAGACTAGCATCCGCCAACCACTTCTTTCCATTAGATATGTGAAACGTATCATGCACTCTACTTCACTCCTCAGGCAAACTCAACCGATATGTCTCAAATCCAATCCTTTCCGTAAATCTCAAATGGTCCTACGTATCTCGGTGCTAGCTTGCCTTTCTTACCAAAACGCATAACACCCTTCCAAGGAGATACTTTTAACCTCACATATCACCAACACCAAACTCTAAGGGCTTACAACAATTATTCGCATAAATCTTTTTGGAGATCTCTTGCTGCCTTAAGTCTTTTCCTTAGTCAGAAAACCTTATTTGTAGTCTCTTGTTCTAGTTCAGGACCAATTAGTTGGCTTGTTCCAACCTTTGCCCACAGAACAAGTGGCCTACATTACCTTCCATAGAATTTTCACACGACACATACTCAATACTAGAATGATAATTGTTGATATAGGAGAACTCAGCTAAGGGTAAATGTATACCCCGGCTTCCTCCAAAATCAAACACACGCATACTCTCAGCTCACCATCCAACACCTAATTTGTACGCTCACGTAGTTCACTCATTAGAGAATAATAAGTTGTACTCATCTACATACGCGTTCTCAAGTCTCTATACACGTTTACCACTATCGCGAGGTAAGTATTTCATCATGTTTCTTGATGATCAACGCGACACCCCATGGCTCTTTACCAACTCACTGAGCGAAAAAGTCTTGCCTACTCCTCTATACATCTCTTGCTAAGGTAATAATACTTTTTATCCATTCTCGGATGTATCTTATACCTTGCATGATCGATGTCCTTAAGCTTCCTCTCCATGAAATCATTAGCGGGTCTGCAAAGTACTATCATCCATCTTCATTCGTTTCCATTTACTGGTCTAAACCAAGTAATCATTCTTCTTACACGTTCTCATCATTGAACCTCTCTCTCTAGGCTGTCAACATCATCCTCTTAACTCCGAATTGAATTATCATAATCATTGCTCACAAACATCTAAGTTTCACTCGTTTACTCCCGCTCAACGCTCTTACCACGATGTCCGCCCTTCCTTGACAGTGGCAAATCAGACAATCGTAGTCACTGAGAAATTCCACCCCCAACTTCTCTTCTACATATATTAGCCTCTTGTCAAATATATGCTAAAGATTCTTATGATCTGTGTAGATAACACTTTCTACTCCATACAAATATCATCTTCAAGTTCTACTTCCCAACTTTAAATCATGTATCACATAGTTCCTCTTATGGATCTTCCACCTCCCCGATGCCCACGCAATCCGAAGAACGTACATCTTGAAGCTAAACCTCTCACTTGAACAACTTGGCAAACACCCTCTTCCTCTTCAACGAACAAATTGACATTCAAAACGACAATCTATCCTAAGTAAACGACGCGAACCATGAAACCGGTCGAATTAAAACGTATCTCAACGAACTCAAAAGGGGTACGAATTACCGACTAGTGAAGTAACGAATATCAAAATCAAAGCTAGAAAAAAAAACACAATGAGAAATTTTCCCCAATAAAAGTAGAAACGGATAAAATGTTCATGAAAACCCATACAAAGAAAATATAAAATACACGTACCCATAAAACATCCACAAACGTACCTCAACGAAAGAAACACTCGATGAACCAAATACATAACAAGTTTGGTAAATGAAAACCATAGACAGTTCTTATTCCCGTACTCGACCTTCTAAAAAACAAATGAACACCATTTTTCACAAGACATATATTAAACTTATACATCTTTTTTTTTAAATATATATAAACCCTTTTATGTAAGACATCAACTTAGCCATTTTTTTCCACACTTCCTTTTCACCATAAAAATAATAGTTTCTAACAAATGACCTTGAAATACCAAAAACGAATTTTAAAAATACCATAAGGACTTTAACACAACTCCTTTATTGGATACGAAAAACACAGAAGAATCACATAATCAAAATAATCATCAAACGAATCTCATACCAGGGAACACTCGCACAAATACATTGCAAACCAAACGATAAACTTACAGTCTCATTCGTACAACGATCAAACCAAAATCATAGAAAAACACTGATACTAATAGGTCACAAAACATGTCACGAACTTCAATTGGTGTGTGTAAATGAGGGATTAAATATCCACACCAACTCGTCACGAACCAACAATACTTGAAGAATAGTATAACATTCATTCGCGGAATGAATGCAAGGAATAACCAAAGAAACGAACCAGTATCCAACAAAAACGAATTTGATTACCCAACACCTAACACGGCGTCAAATAGAGAGAATATGACATCTGTACCATCATGGGACGAATAGGAATGCCAACCAAAGAACTAGGTATACAAACAGAGTGTCTAGCAAATGAATCAACTCAAATACCACAACATAAGTACCCACTGATAATTGAGGTATCAACATATGATAGGTAGAATGGAATCTAACCACCTACACATCCCAACATATAACGACTACCCTAACGGTTAAGAGAATACTTCTCTAACCATACAACCATCACCAATCATGATATCACATACCATCTACCACAACATATAACATCAAACATCAATCAATGCAATAATGGTCACAAGTCCACGTGTGTGATACCCTTATAATTATGTTCGCGACCATAGTTATAAGCCTATTCCACACGCATACTTACTTCCAAAACCACATATCTCAATGATAACACACATATACCACATAGCACCTAATACACCATGCAATCCATGCTATCATACTTGCAAGTCCACTTGTGTTGTGACGCATGTATAATTATGTTGGCCACCATAATTATCTATGCCCCCTATCATAAGTGTACTCTCTACTATGACAACACATCATGCAAACAATCACGCAAACAAAAACAAAAGACGTCGCAAACAATCATCTCACATGGAACAATTCCATCGATCATGTAAACTCTATAATCAAAATCACTTGGATAAGGTCGATCCAATATCCAAGAGTAATCACGCTCCAACATGGCTCCTGACGGCGAAAGACAATATACGAATTCCAAAACATAACACAAAACAAAAGACGCCGCATAATGGCTCAAACTCCATTCTCGCTGTGGACTCCAAATCCAAATCCAAATTATTCCATCCTAACTCCCCTTTCATCTCTACTCAACCACTCATTCCTATTTCCTACATGTTGAGGTAATCGACAACATGCAAAACCATCTATATTCTTCCTTCCAATTCCACATGATCCACAAGCGCATACGAATTATGAGGTTTAGACTGAACCACCTTTCCTTTACCTGAAAAGTGAGGAAACTTCCCAGGGTACTTGGTAACGGATCCATCTCTAAAAGTCGTCGTGGTTCCAAACCTCTCCACTTCTTCTCCACCAACGTTTCCCATAAACATCCTATCCTTGTCCGAACATGAATACATGCTAGCGAGAACTCAGATTCTGCGGTTAGTCCGCTTCATCCTACCAATTCTCTCGCATCCGATAGCGACAACGGTTGTCCAACAAAGCATCTTACATGCGGAAGACGATATAATAAAGTCGATATATATAATACTACGTATAGGGGATAAAATAGACGTCCGAAACTCAATAAAACATCTCATAAATATAGGAAAATAGACATATAAAATACTATACTTACACATAGATCCTAAATGCAACTATATGAAGGACTCCTAGGTTATAGTCTAGGTTCAACCACCTACTTCTCTATAACCAAGGCTCTGATACCAATCTGTCACACCCCGCCACAGCGGAAACACGCGGGTGTAACTTCATGGATATCATCACAACACATGGTGTCTATATAGAGAATAACTACATGCAATAAAAATAGAGCAAAGTACAAACACAAAGTGTTGTAACAATACCCCAAAACAAAATAACCAAAACAATTGGAGAGTAATAACTCCAATTGGAGAGTAATAACTCCTACTCGATATCCAATTGGAGAGTAATAACTCCTACTCGATATAATGCTGTGTGGTTTAAATGGGATTCAATTGGGAGGATGCTTATCCTGTTGCTCGCGCATGCGACCTAATTGATGATAAGATAGGAGCAGGGGACACGTGATGTTCTAATGGTTGCCTTATGTGTGTTGGTTGCCTTGCGAATACATGTAGCTTATATGATAACTATAATTATTTTTCCAACTATATTTTATAATCACAATGATTTGGTTGCCTAGTGCGTATGAGTCTTAAACCTATGAATCTCACCAACATTGTGTTGACATTTTAAACATCATTTTCAGGTGAGCTTTCTAAGGATAAAATATAAGGATGTGATTAGACGAGACCTTAGTTGCATTGGAAGTGGTTTGTCATCTATGTTTGGATTTATGTATTGTTTTGGATTTTGTTTTGGTTATTTTTGTTTTGAGGTATTGTTACGATATTTCGTGTCTGTACTTGCTCTATTTTATGCATGTAGTTATTCTCTATATTGACACCATGTGTTGTGATGATATCCATGAATGTATACACTCGCGTTTTTGCCTTGGCGAGGTGTGACAATCATATTCGTCACTCTTCCTGGTTACTATAGTTGTTCACTAATTTGATCTGATAGTTTTCGGAAGATACTATCAAGTTAAAGTTTCGGCAACTGGTTCGAGTTAAAGTTTTGGGGAAAAAAAAGTGATTATGGTGTATATATTAGTACGTTTTTCTTTTCTTTTTCTTGTACCATTATTTTTCACTCTTTTACCACAAATATCTCACAAACACCTCGACAGATGCTTGAACTTACAACTTTTAGGTTGGTAGAAACTCAAATACCATTAGACCAAACCTGTATTATAGTGTGTGTTAGTTTGCCAAAATAAGAACACGTCATTTTGTTAATGTGACGACTTTTTTTAGTTAGTGACAAGTGTTAGTTAAATTTGGCTTTTGTTTAGGTTGTTTAGCGATTAACACTTTGTTCCCAAGTTTTGAAATGAAAGAAGAGAAGAGTTAAAAATGGGTAGAAAAAAAAAAGAGGAGATGAATGAAAATAATTTTTTTTATATCATGTTCCCGAGTTATGAGAAAAAAGAGAAAACATATGATTTTATAATTATACCCTTGGTTACATATAAACGTTATGTTTTATATTAGGTTATTTAAGTAATTTTATTGATTTAAAGATTCCTAATATAACTTCTCTACAAATCGTCCCACTTTTGGGAAGAAAGTTTTGGAGAGAAGTTTAGCCAAAATTACTCTCCTCTTCTCTCCTAGAAAAAATTCAGGAACATGAATTTATTTTGTTTTCTTCCCATTTCTTTTATCTTCTTTTAAAAATAAAACTCGGGACGCAGTGTTAGGGTTTCCTATGTGTTTTCTATTTAATGTAATTATATTGTAATATTATAGTTGAATCTGATAATATAACATAGGGTTTGGTACATCGTAATAAGAGTAGGAATGAAAGAGAACATTACGACTGAATGAGAAAATTATGTTTGTTTTTAATTACGGAACGCAATGATTTATTATATGTAATCACTCATTACATAAAAAAAAACCATCATTTTCATTCCATAGAGGCTCCCTCTTTTTTTTTTTTTTTTTTTTTTTTTTTTTTTTTTTCATTACGGCCGTAATGTAATCAAAATTACTTAAAAACCCAGCATTAACTAACCATATTAAATATACTTCTTATTAACTATGACCATTTTTGTCTTTTTTTTTATCAATTGCATTCCATTCTATCATACCAACCAAACATTATTAATAAGGGTAATGAATTATTACATTACATCATTTATTTTCATTCATTTAACATTTTATTACGTCCTACCAAACGAACTCTAATTGTTAGTTGCTCTCTGACTTCTACCTCGCATTAGAGCTATGAGAAAAATAAATAAATAAATAAATAAAAATTGGGTTGTTCGTTTGGATTAGATCCTTTTGTCGTCCACATCTTGCCGATGATTCTTCGTTGTTGGTTGCATTAATAATCTTTCCAATAAGTTGTTTGAATTGATTCCACAAAGACATGATTGGTTTATCTTGATTGCCATTCCCAGAATGCTTGCCGTCGACGAAAAAAAAAAAAAGCCTAACGTGGTGAGATTTTTTGGTCTTAGTATATAAATTATTTGAACTTTTAATCTCTGAGAACTTGATTTTGATTGGATGTTGGATTAATAATGGGTCAGTGAAAAGTTATACTCCGTCTCAAAATTATTGTCCACATTTTCATTTTGAGATATCTCAAATTAATTGTACACTTTCCTTTTTAAGTAAAAACTATATAATATAGTAGAGTAATATTCTTTTTAAATGTTTGAAAACAAAAGTGAACCCACTCTTATTAAACTTTTTAATACTTGTCTCCGGACAATAATTTAGAGACAGAGGGAGTAATAACTAGTTATAATACCAACGTACGTGGGTTTTTAAAATTTTTTGAATCATATATTTTTATTTATTAAAAAAAATAATTTAATCTTTGTTTTGTTTGATTTATGATGTTTAATTACAGTTTTTAATTATTAAAGATAATTATTTAAAATTTTTAATCATATTATTAATTGCATCCTATCTATATTTTTTGTATTTATCTTCTACTTGTGTTACGGATAAATATAAAATTTTACCTAATAAGAAAATAATTTTTTTTAAATAAAATTATTACTAAATAAGGTATGAATTTATTTTTTTGAAATGAAAAATTCTCAATAGGGTTTTGTTTTATTATATAAAAAATTGGAGGCTTGCATATTCGGTTGGTGATGATTTTCGTGGCCCCATGTATTTTATTATATCGCTTGGTTTTTTGCATATGATTTTGTTTGATTATGTTGTGATTCTGCACTGCATATGTCTAGTTTTGTACGTGGTTCTGCTCTGATTTCGTTTGGTTTGCAATGGTGATGATTATGCTATAATTTTAACTAATCTGACTATGTCTTGATTAGTTATGTGTTGCATCTCGAAATCATCAAATGGTGTGGATTCTGCATCTGCATCTTATCTGTTGGTTCTGCCTGATTTTGCTATGATTTCGCTCTGGTTCTGTAATTAGCTCTGCTTTTGTCAGGTTTCAATATGGTTTTGTTTGGTTCCGCATATGTCTGAATTCCACGCTGGTTCTGCTATGGTCTCAATATATCTGTCTGAATCTGCTCTATCTGCACATGTCTGCCTGAATCTGCTCTGCATTTTCTTGTCTGAATCTCTATCTGTCTGTCTGAATCTGTATATGTCTGTCTGAATTTTCTCTGCTTGCCTGAATCTGCTCTGCATTTTCTTGTCTGAATCTCTATCTGTCTGTCAGAATCTGCATATGTCTGTCTGAATCTTCTCTGCTTGCCTGAAGCTACTCTCGTTCATCATTGTAATTATGTTGCTCTGCTCTGATTTTAGTTTAGCAATGACTTTAGTCCATCTGCTTTAAAGTTGTCTGTTGTGGCCTTATTACATTTTGGATGACATCGAATTGAGACTTCGTCTAGCATCGAGTTTGCACTCTGAGACACTCCGCTTTTCAATTATTTTTCAATTTTAGTTATTTTCTATTTGATAAGCTTTCAATATTTACTGTTGCAACATTTTGAGTTCAAGGGAATGTTAGCTAATAAGGCCTTTAAGCCTAACCTGTTTATTTAGGTTGTTTAGCGGTTAGCTTTCCTATGTAGTTTTTATTTAATGTAACTGTATTGTAATATTATAGTTGAATCTGATAATAAAATCGTCATTTTCCCCCTTCTGCAACAAGGTTGTTTAGCGTTGTCGCAAATATGCCCACTAGCACTAGGCATCTAGTCCAGTCAATTTATAATCTATGGTTTTAAATTTCGTCTTTATTTTAATTTAGGACTAAGTTTGAAAATACGCAACATACTTTCTCAAAAGTACCGAAATACGTAACATACTAAAGATATTACTTATATCGCTAAGAAACTTTCAAAATTTGCACAATATACGCAATTTTGACCCATTTTTACCTGTTTGACCGGTTTGTAGGTTAACACTTAAAGAAATATACATTATTGGTCCCTGTGGTTTGCGTCTGTT
This sequence comes from Artemisia argyi, assembly GCA_030686995.1. Lineage (NCBI taxonomy): Eukaryota > Viridiplantae > Streptophyta > Magnoliopsida > Asterales > Asteraceae > Artemisia > Artemisia argyi. Next base: position 135,380,564 of record CM060702.1, read on the forward strand.
TTCACCGGTCATCCTTTAACTTTTTTTCAGTTATAAAAGTTACAGTAATAGTCCTTGTCGTTTGGGTTGACTTTCACCTTTGGTCCCTTGTCTTTATTTTCACTTTTTCGTCCGTGTTTATACGTGTAAAGTTCGTTTTTGCACGTTTTCATCCGTTTTTACAAGTTTTCGTCCGTTTTTACACGTTTTATTCGCTTTTTACATGTTTTCGTCCAATTTTACACATTTTCTTCGGTTTTTCCACTTTTTCGTCCGTGTTTACACAATCCATCACCACCAAAAAATTAAAAAAAAAAAAAAAAAAAACTATTTTCAAAAAAAAAAAAAAAAAAAAAAAAACATAGACAAAAGATTTAAAAAAAAGTTTTTCGAAAAAATGTTTTTAAATTTTAAAATTCCAAAAAAGATATTTTCGAAAAAACATTTAAAAAATTCAAAAAAAATTTCTAATTTTTTTTTGAATTTCTAAAAATTTCTAAAAAATATTTTTTAGAAAAAAATTAAAAAAAAAAAATCTAAAAAAAATTTTGAATAACATTTTTTTCGAATAAATGTTTTTTAGAAAAATATTTGAATAAAAATATTTTTTAGAAAAAATGTTTTTATTCACATATTTTTCTAAAAAATTTTTATTCGAATAAATTTTTTATTCGAAATATTTTTTTAAAGTATATTTTAGAATTTTTTTTTCTAAAAAATTCCAACTTTTTTTTTCGATAATTATTTTTTGAATTTTTCTTAATATTTTTTTTCGAAAAAAAGAATTAGAAAATAAAATTTTGAAAAAAAAAGTTGTAGAAAAAAAAGTTTTTGAAAAAAAATTTCAAAAAGAATTTTATTTTTTAAAAGATTTTCGAAAAGAATTTTATTTTTTTTGAAAAAAAAATGTTTTTATTAAAAGGGTCCAAAAGTGAAAGTCAACCCAAACGACAAGGACCAGTATTGTAACTTTTATAACTGAAAAATTTAAAGGATGACCGGTGAAAACAGACGCAAACCACTGGGACCAATAATGTATTTTTTTAAGTGTTAACCTACAAACCCAAACCGGTTAAACAGGTAAAAAAATCGGTCAAAATTGCGTATTTTATGCAAAATTTGAAAGTTTCTTAGCGATATAAGTAATATCTTTAGTATGTTACGTATTTCAATACTTTTGATAAAGTATGTTGCGTATCTTCAAACTTAGTCCTTTAGTTTAACGAGCACAAAGACTATGGTCATGGAAGTGACTAACCACATATTGACAGTTTTAAGCCATCTTCAACTATGGTGCGCAAATTATAATATTTAAAGAATGAAGCAACAAAATTTATGTTTAACCATGCTTCAAATTTGAGAAAAGTTTTGATGATTGCTCAAAATCTTCATTATTCATCCTCCAAAAGTATTATTTTTTAATATATTTTGATTTCTTATTAGACTAGCAGCTGATGTTTTCAATTAACTCAATATTAATATGTTTGAAGTTGAAGTTTGGAACACAATGAATGTAACTAAAAGATGCTTTTTAATCCTTTAAACTTGATGATTTATGAGGACGTTGTTGGAGATCCCCTTAGTGATGGATTATGCCCTTTGTAACCATATATTTTTCGGTATTAGAATTTTCTTCAAGTCATATCCTTTTTAATCCGTGAAGTTATAGAGTTATTTATCATAAACACTTGATAGGAATCTAAATATATATCTCATTACTACGAATTATTAATCTCAACACGTACATGATACATTAATGGATACTATCCCAACTATTTATGAACTCAGTATTGTGTTCTACATATGTATCCAACATCGACCAAGAAAAATCATCGCTCATCATCATATCTTGCCAAGACGATGGGGTGGCAATATCATCAACGGTATGCAATGGTGAAAACTCGCTATCAAGCGATGATGTGATATCTGGTAAAAATGGTTCAGTCCAGAAATCTTCAGTCAGTTCGTAACTAGAAATTGGAGGTGCAACGTCACCTGAAACTAAAGAATCTGAGCCACTAAGCCAATATGATGATGTTTCAGAGCGCGAAGAACATGATGTTGATTCAGATGATGCCTCTACAGAAAAACTTTCATTGTCTTCATGGAGTTCTAGACTTGAAACTTCTTTAGAGTTGGCCTGATTATGATCCATGGTTCCAGTGTGTCCGGTTTCTAGCACATTTTGGTTTTGATGAGCTCGCTTCATTAAATGCGTGTTCCATCTATTCTTTATTTCATTATCGCTCCTTCCTGGCAAGTTTCTAGCTATTGCGGACCATCTGGGAATACAAAAACAAACGTACCATTTAGCAACTTCCCCACATTTTAGAAAATTGAAACGTTTCTAAATATGCAATTATATGTACTATCACACTTTTTGATTTCTTATACTTTTAGTTTCATAAAGTATGAAATTACAAAAACTTTCATCTATAAAATATATATGCATGCATGTGGTGCCCAACACGAAAAACATTCCTTTTTCGCATATTATATTGCACGGAGAACTTACTTGTTGCCAAGCTTGTTATGCATATCAAGAATGATAGTGTCTTCTTCTAACGTAAAATTTCCATGTTTCATGTCTGGACGAAGATAATTCACCCATCGTAACCTACAACTCTTTCCACTTCTCGACAAACCTAAAAAAAACGATGGACATGCAATTAATATGAATCAAGACTAATTCGCATCTATTTGCAACAATACAAGAGCTTAGAAAACTAAATGACTCGTACCAGCAAACTTTGGGAGTAAACCCCAGTTCCAGTGACCATATCTCTGGATATAAGCTCGCAACTTGTGATCTTCATCTTCGCTCCATGCACCTTTCTTGAACACATTTGTCTTGGCACTTAAAGCTTTAGCCATCTTTGCTTAGTGATCGACACTCTAAATCAATCTCTCTCTATATATATACTACTAGATCATATAATATAGAACGTGCTCAAATTATATGAATTGTTTTATTGAAATTATAGAAATATATATTTTTTAATTATTGATTAAACATTGGTGATTGCACCAAATATGTTCTTTGCCCCCACATGATAGATTTTTTTTTTTTTTTTTTTTTTTTTTTTTTTTTTAGCAGCAAAGAGATGCGTGCATGTGCGCGATATATATTGGCCTTTATTTATTGTATATACTAATACTAATGTGACTTGTGTTAATATGTCGTGTAGCAACTAAGTAAATTAAGTATTACAATGCTACTATATACGATACGAATGTATTTTTAAATTGTTCTTGGGGAGAAATGAACCAACTATTGAAGAATGAAGAATGAAGAATTAGTGCATTTACTTAATTTCACTTCTTCATATTTAAATCTTCTAAAGCATTACCCTAAACACTATTAATATTTCTTATTTATAGGTAAACATCCATTTGCCTACTTGAGTTACTCAACATAAAAAGTACCGTAAAAATAGGGGTGGCAATTCGGGTCGGGTTCGGGTTAGCGGGTTTGAGTTGTCAGGTTGGCGGGTCAGAAAATCCCAGCCCGAACCTGACATGTTTAAATTATCGGGTCAGTTACGTCAACCCTAACCTGTTTACACGTAACCCGAACCTGACCCATTTAACCCGTATATATACTTGGGTTGACGGGTAAAATAGGTTACACGGGTTGAATATGTTAAACGGGTTTCGGGTTGACCCATTTAACCTGTTTTATATATAAAAGTTAGCACATTACACGAGTTAAACGGATTAAGTGGGTTAGCGGGTCGACCCATTTAACCTATTTAACCCGTATAATTAAATATAAATAATTTTAATTTAAAAGAAAATCTTAAATGAGTTAGCGGGTCAACCTGTTTATTTTATTCCCAACCCAAACCTGACCCGAAATATATTTAACTCAACCCAAACCTGTTAAATTTCGTTTCAGTTTCAGGTCGGGTCACAAATTGCCACCCTACGTACAACAACATTAACATTAAGTCCAAGTTAATACATCCCCATAGTTGAATGGTGCCACCTGGTGAAGACATAGACATATCTATATAGATGGACATGAAAATTAAGAACGAGCATATTCTATTCTAATTTAGTTTTAGATGACCGAAAGAAATAAAAGAAAATGTTTTCTATGTTTATTCATAACGGCACATAGTTACTTAATCTGAACGGAACCAGAAAAATAGTTTATGGGGGGCATCTTTTATTTATTTATTTTTTTTTAATTTTTATCTTTTGAACAATAGCAATAAAATGCGAAAAAATAATAATAAAAAAAAAAGAAGAAAAAGCTAGGATCGAAACAATAAATCGAGTATTGTTACTCAGAGATGAAGGATTTATAAGGTTTTAAAGTGTCGAATGTTGGGTTTTAGTATTTGGGTGCGGAGCAATTTGAGTATTAGGTGGGGGCACTTTTAAGAAAAGGTCAAAACTAAAAAAAAAAAAAAAAAAAAAAAAAAAAAAAAAAAAAAGTTTTCAACTTTTTCGACGAGCCATGGGCTCTTCATAAAAAAGTTGTGTACGTTTTTTATTTCATGAATCTTAAATTGGGCAATGGGGAAATGGTTAAATTCTGGTTGGATAGATGGTATGAGGGCGGTATCCTTAAAGATCTTTTCCCTCGGTTGTTCGCTCTTGAAAATATGAAGGAGGTTACTATTAGTTCTAAATTAAATGGTGATAATCTAGTTGATTCTTTTTGGCGCAGTCCTAGGGGGAATTGAAAAGACTCAATTTAGTAAACTGGAGGAGCTGGTTCAATCGATTAGCCTAGTGCCTATGAATCATCGTTGGGTTTGGAATTTGGAGAGTACGGGAGAGTTTTCGGTGGCTTCTATTAGGAGGATAATTGATGAGATGCGCCTTCCGAATATCAGTGATATGACTAGGTGGGTTAAGTATGTTCCCATTAAAGTTAATACCCTCGCTTGGAAAATCAGGTGTGATGTCCTTCCTACTAGAATGAATCTGTCTCGGAGAGGTATTGATATTCAAGCTATTTCGTGTCCCATTTGTGATTATGGTGTTGAGTCATCGGAGCACTTATTCTTTAGATGCAATATGATTCGGGATATTGGTAAACAGATAGTTCGATGGTGGAATATTAACTATGAAGAAGTGAGCTCGTATGAAGAATGGAAAACATGGTTAATTTCATGTCGTATGGCGCCTAAACTTAAACAAATTTTTGAGGGTGTTTGGTATACGCTATGGTGGTTTGTTTGGAATTATCGTAACAAACTCTTATTCGATAAGAAAACTCCAACGAAGTCGATCATATGTGACAATGTAATTTCTACTTCGTTTTTTTTGTGTAAGTCTAGATGTAAAGCCTCGTTTGGTTGGAATGAATGGCTAAAAAACCCTTCTTCTATTACTTTGTAATCTAGCTCCTTGCTGGTTGTGTGGAATAAAATCGTCGTTCAAATATATATATATATATACACACACACCATGGATCCGTCCCATGCCACAATGATAAAAAATTAAAAAAAAAAATCCCTAGGAAAGAAAAACTAGAAACTTTAGAAAGAAAAATAGCTTACCTAAGGTACATTAAGAGAAAAAGTATAGGATTTGAAAAGAAGTAATTAAGTTTAAAAGGATAAAGAATATGGTTAAAAAGAAAAGAAATAAGTTAACTAGATTGTGAAAATACTTTGATAATGATTGTGAGAAAACAAGGAACTAAATAAGAAAGATTTTGAAGATCTTCTAATGGTTTAGTTTTAAGAAAGAAACATATGATTGATTCAAAAAGTTTAATATAGATTTCATATTTGTCATAAATCTAATTAATTAATCTTTGCCATTTATTTTTTTGATTAAAAAAATATCATCATTTTTATAAAAAAAAATTAAATATATCGCAAACCGTTAATCGTTACGTGAAAAAAATTATACCATTGCGACGAGAATTATATTATCTTTCTATAGATATGCATTTCTATATACTTTCGACGAGTTTTTTTTTTTTTTTTTTTTTTTTTTTTTTTTTTTTTTTTTTTTCAGAAAAATCACATATGAATTGTAAAAATCACATGTGATTTGATTTTTACAAATTCATGTGATTTTTCTAGGCGAAAATTTTGAAAAAGGAAAGTTCGAAAGTATAGAGAATTGCATATCTATAGATAGATAATTTAATTATTGTCGCAATTGTGTATTTTTTGTAGCTTGGTGATTTATGTTTTATCAGATATGTTGTTTTAGAAAAAAAGATGAAAAATGGCTTTTTATTAATTTAGATAAAAAAATTAATGGGTATGATTAGTTTTTTAGATGTATAATAAATATGAGATTTATATTGATCTGAAACTCTATGATTGAGTTATTCTTTTTAAAATAGCCATACTTTTCAAAAGCTATGAAATAATAAAAAAAGAAAAAAAAAGATTCATTTTTTCTTTTAAGGATAAAAAACCATAGAGATAAAAAGAATGAAGAATCACCGATTCACCAATGCACGTGCTATTAAAAAATGAAAGATCAAATAAAAAGAGATCTATTTGTTTTAGCGCGTTTCATTTAAGGGCTATTTGGTTAAAATACGAATTTAAATAAAGCTTTTCAATTAGAAGAAGCTTTTTGTAAAGCAATAAACTTTAAAATAAAATTAAAAAAAAAAAGAAAAGAAAAGACGTACCAAATAAGCGCAAAGAAGGAAATAGATTAGTGGCACTGATACTGCATGATACGATGTCAGATTAGTCACTGGATTGACGATAATAAGAGCAATAGGTATGGTAAGTAACAAAAACTCCTCATTTGAGTCCTACGGAGTGCTAAATCATCATAACAAACCTTCTTTTATAAGAGCATTTGGTGTCTTCACGCAGAAGTTGCGTTAAACCTTGTTGGTCTCTTTTACTTGATTAATAATAACTAGAGATTTAAACTAACCAAGATATATGGCTTTTAACACAGATGTATAAAAGATTAACTACAAAGATAAACGTAAAGAGAAAAGAGTAATTTTCAACGTTTAATTCTTATTAGAAGTTAATCAAAGAATTATACCCAAGTGTTTGCGGAATAATACTTGGGATTGAAACGACAAGTATGGTATGTACTCCTCACTAAACTCAAACAAAGTTTGAGTGACAACTAAAGGTCTCACTGAGTTATCTCAGGGACTGTGTTGTTCTTTGGAGGAGTAAAAGTGGTTTGTGAATGCTTAGCATTAATTGCACAAACTTGTCAACTTTTACTCCTCACTTATGTTGCCTATTTATACACAAGTATGAACAATTATAATACACAATGGACATAAGCCTTCCTTAATAAAATCTTGATAGATTTTATTCTCTGGCAAAGGAACCTTCTTTGGGTTAAGTCCAAAAGGTGCTTTCTGATGACAGACTGGATTTAACCATTTGGGGAAACTTTGACCTTAAAGTGATAAAGCACTTTAGTGAACCAGTTCAAACTTTCCCACCCAGTCTCGCCAAATCTTCAGTCTTCAAGTCATCAGTCTTCAGTACCTTAATCGTTGTTGAGGAGTCTTGGGGGTTCAGTGAGTTATTGTCATCCTCACTGAACCCATCACCTTCTTCTTGGATTAGATAGCACTCAATGAGTTCCGCCTCACTGAATGGTGAACCTTTCTTAGTAGACTCGCTCTAAGCATCCTGAAGATGACTCACTGAGATCCAGTTCACTCAGTGACTTGTTTGTGATTACGACACTTAGGTTATTTTATGTTCAAATCCTTGTTAGAGGAGGATTGGGGAATTTAGTGACCCAACAGTCTCCCCCTATTTGGATATACAAATAGCCTAAGTGTCTCATATTCCAGTGTGAGTTGGCATGGGTCTTCATCTCTCACTGAGTGTTGATGTAATTACAGTAGGACACAAATAACTTAAAAGAACATCAAAGTTTATTAATAATTATTACAATTCCTACTGATAATACAAAAACAAAAAAAAAAAAATCGTTGGTTGCAGATTCAGATATTCAGTTGATAGCCAAGTGCATCAAGCTTTGCCTTCTTGGATCTCAAGAGATGTCTCTCAAGGTGCTCCTCAATCATAGCTTTAAGGTCCTGGCAGAACCTTACGTTTTCAGCACACCTAACAGGAGAAGCCAGCATCAGGTACATCAGCATCGCCTTAATCCCTGCCCTGTCCATGTCTGACCATCTTTGGAAAGCAGGGTTTCCATACTCATCAGTAAAGCAAAGACCTCTTTCAGGGACTTCAAACGCCACATTGTTCATGAAGGTGATTCCTTCAGGAAGGGATCTATCACAATCTAATCGTGGGGCCTTAATCTCAGGCTCTAACTCAACTTGCTTCCTTTTCCTTTTGGAGACCTTTGGTGGAGCAGTTTGAGTAGATGGAGCTGGAAGTAGAGAGGGAATGCCAAGGGCTTCAGGCATTTCCATCAGTCTTTCATACCTGAGCTGTAGTGATTTCAAGAGACTAGGAACCACCACATTCGACTTCTTGGAGATGATTGGTCGAAGCTCATCCAGCTCAGAGATGCCAAAGTCAGCGAACCTGAATGGATCATGGGTGTCCATTACTCTTTGGTCAGGTCACCTGAAGATAGTGACAATTGCAGGCTTGGTGTTACGATGAATTTTGATATCAGTGATGGTTTCAGGTTTCAGCCTTTCTTTCATCACCCAAGTGTACCTTTCAATTCTGGTCTTTCTGATCTGAGCGTCCTTCCTGAGCTTTTCTTCTCTTTGCTTTTTCAGGGCGCTCATCTCTTCATCTTGAGCCTTTTTGAAGGCAGCTCCTGTTTGCTCAGTGGCTAGTTGCTCAGTATCCAACCCAATCTTCTCCGCCTCTTCATGAACAACTTTAATGAGTGCAAGTTTGCTCATTTTGTCTTCCTCAGCCACCTTTTTCAATAATTCATCTCTCTCCATGTAGGCCTGAATTTCATCACCAGTGAGGAGACGGATTACTCCATTGATTTCAAATGGAACTCTGACTGGTTCATCAGGGTCATGTCTGACAATAGTGGAGGCATGCTTCAGCACTGTTACTGGTTCAGGAGTTATAGCAATGCTTTTGCCTCTATCCTGATGATGAGATGAGGAAGCTGGTTCATCTTAAGGTTGAACAGAAGTGATGGGAGTAGCTTCGGTGACATGCTCCCCCTCAGTGTGAGAGGGCTCAGCTTCATATGGGACTTCAGTGTGAGGGGCATCAGTGACATTCTCCCCCTCAGCTGTTGCCTGAGCTGAAGTGATGACAAGAGTTGGAGTGACTGATGCGGAGGTAGAGGAACTCCTAAAGGCCTGGCAGATCTCAGTCATCATAGACTTGATGTCTGAGGTATCCTTTTGAACTACTGAGACTTTGGCCTCAAGGGATGCCTGAGTATTCTCCATTGCAGACAAACGAGAACCAAAGCTCCAAGCAAGAGAGGCTGACTTCTGGGACTGAGCAACCATCGATTGATCTAGATCAGCAAGGGAGGTTTTGACTGATTCCACTGAGCTACTGAGTGCCTGAAGATTGAAGGACTTTATCAGGTTGAGTAACTCAGTTAGATGCACAAAGTTGAGCTGATAAGTCTCTGATACCCGAAGGAGCTTCCTGGTGAGTTCAGGATCATCCTTAACCGATTATTGAATGGACTGAACCCCTGTATTCAGTTTGGTGAGAGATTTAAGGAACTGGTTGAGTTGAGAGACCATCTGTGTCAGGGAGTAGGTAACTGAGGAATTCTGTTCCCTGACATCTTCATTAAAGTCTTCAACAACATCTTTGAGATTGAAATAGTGAACAGCCTACTCAGTGTGTATGTCAAACACTTCATCAGTGACCCCCCTGAACAAGGCATTGGTTGCCTTTTTGATGAACTTGGTGAAAACCTTCCTAGTGAGAGGAGCTTGATCATCATCTGAGGATTCTGACTCGGAGTGAGTTACAACAGCTTCAGTGTTAGAGGGTTGAGGAGACTGAGGGATAGGTTCAGGGACTGTCTCCTCAACCACCATTTCATCTCCGGCTTCAAAAACCTCCTCGTCACTATGGAAGCCATCATCTGAAAATAAGGTTGCCTGAGCATCAGCCAAGGACTGAATCTGCAAAACAGGGTTATCCGGCTCCTCTTCATAAGAAGACTAGCCTTCGTTTTGGCCAGGTCCTCACCCCTCTAATCCGGTAGACTGGATTTTATCTATCTGGTCCTTAGAGGCAGTTCCCAAGTTGTGGGCACCTCCTGGAGTGGTTATGGGTTCCATATCAACGGGTGGCCTTTTTCCCTCTGAATCTTTGTCCCCCGTGACCCCTTCAGACACTGATGGGTGTTTTTCAATGTCATCCTGAGGAATCGTGATTGTTGTGTCCCTATCAGCGGGTTGTTTGTTTCCCTCTGAGTTTTTGGGATGAGTTTTTGTGCCCTCAGACAAAAGCTTTGTTCTGCGAATGTCCTTGATGTGTGCTTATTCACACATCATTTTTAGGCCTTAAATCAAACCAAATACACCAAATACTAACCAAATATGCCAAGAGAATGTGTGTTTTTGTATTTGTGTGTGTGCAGGTACGGATATGTGAAAAATGGACAAAAACAAGCCAAAACCGACAAAAACGAGCACGAGAATGGAAAAAGGTAAAAAACCGGAGCCGGGGAAGCAAAATGATAAAAGAAAGCTCAAAATATCAAAGGAAGTCCTCGGGAATTAATAAAGTGCCAAGATTAGTCCCTGGACAAAGTTTGGAAGAAATTGGCAATTTCAGTCCCTATACTTTCAGGAAATTACAAAATGATCCTTTGAAGAAATTATTGAAGAAATTGGCAATTTCAGTCCCTGGACAAAGTTTGGAAGAAATTGGCAATTTCAATCCCTATACTTTCAGGAAATTACAAAAATGATCCTTTGAAGAAATTATTGAAGAAAATTCAAATATGGACCTTGAAAAATCAAAGAATGTCAACAATGACCCTTGGAACACAAGTTTGGAAAATTACAGCAAAGGTTCTGAGATTTCAGAATTACAAGAAAGGACCTTGCCAAATAATACTTCTCCTAGACTAATAATTAAACCGGATCCAGTCCACATCTAATGCCCCAAATAAAACCAAGCCCAATACCTTTACCCTTTACCCAATCCACCCAACCCTACTACCCGGTCCACTACTATTCACCCCGGTCAAACAGACCCGGTCAACGTTAAAAAAAATAAAAACACCCAAATCATTTACCCGCCCCTCAAAATTACCCCCAAACCCAGGCTATGAACCCTAATCACAGTTACTCATGTAAAATCCCAAATTCACCATAATTAAGGGTACGGAGGTAATTGTACGAAGGATTCTAGAAGACCTTGACATGGCAGGCCTGCCATGTCAGCTATCCGTGTGAATATGAGTACCAAATGATTGGAGCATGATTGACCCAAGGGCTGAAGAGTGAAGATTGGGGACCAAGTGTAATCCAAGGGACGATATTGACTCAAACAAACACAATTTGACACGGATTGAGGAGCTGTACATGCTAGAAGCTTCACCCCAGTCTCAAGCTTCAAGTATAAATCCCCCCCCCCCCTTCATTCACAGTTAAAAAGAGTAGTTTTGTGTAGGTTTTTATATAAGTTTAAGTTAGTTTTCTGTTTTCTTTAATTGTAATATCCATTTCAGCTTTGTACTAAATTTCTTATTAATATAAATCAGTTTTTCAGCTTATTGTCTATTTTAATTTGTTTATTATTGCTTTCCACTAGTTTAATTCAGTAGTTCTTAGTTTATTAGTATATTTCATTTAAAGTTTCTATTTCACTTATATTGAGAAAACCCCTTGCCTCTTAACCTAGAGGTCAAGGGTTCGATCCTCACTCCCTACAAAAGGCCGGAGGTCCTTTTCTACCTTAGGTAGAACCGGAAGCAGCCTCTCTACCTTAGGTAGGGGTATGGTTGTCTACGTCTCAACCTCCCCCATACACCGTGGAAGACGGTATTGGGACCCATAACCCGTGGAAGACGGTATTGGGAGTTACTTTACTTTACTTTAAACAAGTAGGGTTGGATCAGTTGGAAAACCCCTTGCCTCTTAACCTAGAGGTCAAGGGTTCGATCCTCACTCCCTACAAAAGGCCGGAGGTCCTTTTCTACTTTAAGTAGAACCGGAAGCAACCTCTCTACCTTAGGTAGGGGTATGGTTGTCTACGTCTCAACCTCCCCCATACACCGTGGAAGACGGTATTGGGACCCATAACCCGTGGAAGACGGTATTGGGAGTTACTTTACTTTACTTTACTTTATTTCACTTATATTGAGAAAAAACCAAAAAAATAAGAACCCCCTCTGTTAAGCTGAGGGGGATTTTACTTTGTAAGTTCCATTTTAATTTAATCTAATTTTGCATAAGTATAAGTAGTGTAGTTTGTTAATTGTTGCTTATTTCTGTTCATTTTGATCTATTTAGCATATTCTCAGTTTATTTTGATATTAGATCTTGGGTCGCTTTGGTTTAGTGTGTGACTGTTTCATTACTGCTTCACATATTAGATCTTTGTTTGTGAGTGATTTGTATTTGAAACCTGTGTGTCTGTGTTGATTTGAGTCTGTTGGATCAATATAAATACTAAGGCTGAGGTTTGGATTGCTGTGGATTGATTTGAGTTATAATAAGTTCACTACTGTCACTATAAAGGGTGTTTGGAATAGGGTAGTTTACTGAGTTAAGTGGTATTTCAGAGGTTGTTAGTGGTTTAGACAATACACTTAGGTTGCATTTAGGCTTAGTCTAACATAAAATCAGTAGGTTATAACATTAAAAGTCAAATTAGCTTTTCATTTAATCATAACAGTTAGTGAGTTAGAATATTAGTTGCATAAAACTGAAAGTAGTTGCATAAGTTGTGTACTTAGCTTATTTCACTCATATACTAGGTTAATATTAAATTTTCAGTGAGATTTTAGAAATCAAATTTCATTTTGGTCAAAGTTCTGTCAAATACAAAAAGTCAAAATAGTGAAGTGTTCAGGTTTTGGTTAAATCTTTGAGAGCATTTCTAGGTTTCATTTGTGATTGGAAATACCTGTGGTTTGCTGATTTAAGAAGCTTAGCAGTTAGAAATAGGGCTGAGCATCGGGCGAAAACCGGACCGGACCGACCAAGACCGGACCGGACCGAGGACCGAGAACCAGAAAAACCATAGACCGAGACCGGACCGAATGTGGTCGGTCCGGTCTCGGTCCGGTCCAATTAGGCAAGTTTTTTCGGGTTTTTGGTCGGTCCGGACCGGACAGACCGGACCGAGGACCGAATTTTCCAAAAAGCTTAGACCGAGGACCGGACCGAATGTGGTCGGTCCGGTCCGGTCGGTCTCGGTCCGGTCGGTTTTGTCGGTCAGTCCGGTCCATCCGGTTCGTTTGCTCAGCCCTAGTTAGAAAATTGACATCAAATAGAAAATTTCATTTTGAAACTCATTTGCCTGTTTGAGCATAAGAGTCCCCTGCACACCAGTTGTTGACAGTCATTCTAGTAAGTTTTTTGTTGAGTAAATTGGATTGTGAATCAGATTTGTTGGTGTTTTAGTGTTCTCCGTAGATCAGTAAAGGTTTTGCCCCCATTAGTTTTGACTACTCAGCTTATTAAGCACTGCTTATTTCCCTGTCAATTTGAGTGGTTTGGACTAGGGTCTGTCTTAACTTTGAAGGCTGCAATTGTGTTCCCTAGCTTATATTATGAGATCTGTTGCTTATCTAAGTTCCATTATACGTAAAGTTACTGTTTACACTGAGCTTTTGTCAATTAGCTTATTCTTCTAGCTTGTGCTTATTTCCAATTGCTTATTTGAATATGTTTGAGTGCACATATGTGTTTCTTAGTTACCTTTGGTCTTATATCCTGTTCATTTGAGCTTAACTTAGTCAAAAACTCATTGGATCAAAGTTTGGTCAACTTTTGGTCAAGTCTGCTTATAAATAAGCAATTCAATATAAGCTATTTTAAGCCCATAAGTACTTCAATTCTTATTTTTCAGATTTAAAATTTTTCCTAGGTTTATAATAATATTTTAGAATTTCCCTGAATTTTTCATATTTTTCTGAGTTCATTTGCTATTTTTCTTATTCAATTTTAGTTTTTAATCAATTTTTAATACTTTTTAATTACCAAAAATTCCAAAAAAATCAGAAACACCCTAAAAGAATCCAAAAATATTTTAGAAATTAGTTTTCATTTCTTTTAGATTTTTAGAAATTTATTTTGTATTTTTCCCATTTAATCTCAACTTTATTTGCAATTTTATTACTTTTTAATTAGTTTTAATAGTTTTTAATTCACAAAAATTACACAAAAAGCCAAAAGAATATATTTTCAGTTTTAAAATTACTTTTTAGTTATTTTTTAATTTTAAAAATTTATTTTGCATTTTTCTCAATTAATTTCCATTTTCTTTTAATTTTTAATTAGTTAAATTAGTTTTTAATTCATAAAAATTAAATAAAAAGTCAAAAAATTTTTTTTAATCATTTTTAACTTAGGAAAATTATTTTCAAGCCCGTAGGATTAGTATAGCTTAAAATTCACGTTTTATTTCGCGCGTTTACATTTATTTTTCGTTTAAGCTTACGTTTTTGATTTTACGTTACGTTTTTAGTTTGATTACTTGAATTACATGCTTAATTGATTAATTGTGCTTCATTTTCATATTCATTAGTGTAATATCATTGAAATCACTTTTTCCTACTTTCATGACACGTTTCACGAACCGAGAATTCAAAATTCCATTCACCCTTCACACGGAATACGACCTCGGGTTATCCGTATTTCTTGCGGATTTATTTGAGTAATACTATACTATATATATACTTGATTTGATTTTATCACATCAAAACTTTGGCGCCGCTGCCGGGGAAGGTTGAAATGAATTTTTGATTTTCGTTTTCGAAATTGTGTTTTGAAAACCTTCCTTGTATATATTTTCTATAAAAAAAAAATTGAAAAATCAAAAACACTTTTCCTAAAGTGTTTTCAAAAATACCAAAAAGAAAGTTATGGCCTCGACTCTCCCATGGAAGAGAGGGCGTTGTAAACCAAATAAGCTTCCCAATATAAGAACGCGTGAAATTAGTTGCTAATCGGATTACTTTAAATTCTATAACCGAATAAGCGGAAAATATGGTAAGCTTTGACATTAAATTGCAAGCTGAAGAGAGAAACACTATTCTCTCCCGTTCCGTCGCGAGTAGTTTTGAAGGAAACGGTTACGATTAACGTAACGTTTGAAAAAAGAGAATAAAAGTCTTAAGTTTTTTTTTTCCAAAAATATAAAAAATACAAAAAGAATTTTCCTTTTCCATTAAAATTTTTCTTTTATTTTCAAATTTGTGATTTTTGTGGTGTATGAACACCCGTTCAACTTCTAAACGTCTAATTTCTCCACTTTCGAATCCGGAAAGTTTGTTTCGTCACACACACCAAGTTCTTTTCCCAAACACGGAGGAAATGAACCCGAACGAACAACACTTGGGACCCCCGCCGATGGGTGGTGCTCAAAACAACGGGATCCCTCCGATGGGACCCCAACCGGCTTACGATTTGCGTCCGATGGAGGAACAACTCCAATCACCATTCAATGGTGTGAGGAGAGCCATCGTGATTCCCGATATCACTGCTAATCAATTTGAGTTTAATCACGGGTTACTTAACATCATCACGAGTATCTCATTTCACGGTTTAGAAAGTGAAGATCCTTATGTTCACATAAGGAATTTCACCGACATCACTGAAACTATTAAGTTAAACCAAGTACCGTACGATGTGGTAAAAATGAAATTGTTTCCTTTCTCCGTCAAGGGAGCAGCCCGGACTTGGCTTGAAAAGGAACCACCGAACTTCATTCATACTTGGGATGATCTTGCATCAAAGTTCGTGAATCATTTTTACCCTCCGTAAAAAACGTCTAATCTCCGAACTCAAATCTTTCGATTTCAGCAAGCTTTCGATGAATCGTTCAGCGAAGCTTGGGATAGATTTAAGGAGTTGTTGGAAAAATGTCCGAACCACAGGTTTTCACCTTTGCATCAGATTGATACTTTCTACAATGGGTTGAGTCTTGCCGATCAAGACTCACTCAGTTCTGCTGCGGGTGGAAACTTGTTGACCCAAAACATTCAAGATGCTTTCACAATTATTGAAAACAAAGCTAAAGTGAGGATAGCTAGAAACAAGCTTCAAACTTCAACTGCTAGTAGCAAATCTAATAATGAAGTTATGAATGCTATAGCTGCTCTCACTAAAAAAGTTGAATCAATTACTATTGAAAGATCGTCTAATCAAGTCAAAAACCATCAAGTCATGTTTGTGAGACTTGTGGTGGTCCTCATTCATCTTTTGAGTGCCCAGCCTCCAGTGGCTTCACTCACGAGAATGTGTATGTTACTTCGGGAACCTACAATATGGGCGGTAACGGATACCAACCACAGTGTGACCGAAATCTTCTTAGCTACCGTTCTAAAAATTTTCTTGGACCACCCGGTTTCAATGAACCGAATCAAGTCAATCAAGTCAATCAAGTGAATCATAACATGCAAAACCGAAACACTCAATTTAACCAAAATCAAAATCAAAACCGGATGAACAATGGTTTTCAAAATCAAAATCAAGGTTTTCATCAAAATCGGGGGAATTATAATCAAAACCCGAATCAAGGGAATTTTCAAGGAAATTATGGGAATTTTCAAAATGCTAATCATGGGAATTACAATCATGGAAATCCAAATTTTCAAAACCAAGGTTTCAACAACAATAACCGTGGACAAAATTTTCAAAACCCAGTTGTGAATCAAAATTAGTCGTCCTCGGATGAGTTACTTAAGCAGTTTATGAAAAGTCAAGTGGAAATGAATAAAATGCTAATTAATCAAATGACCGAATTGAAGAAGTCTTTAAATGATCAACCCTCGGGCTCGGGAACTCTTCCAAGCAACACGATCACTAACCCGAGGGGCGATGCAAAAGCGATCACGACTAGGAGTGGTGTTTCATATGATGGACCAACGGATCCAACTACCTCTTCTTCTCTACCTCCCAAGGTAGTTTCCCGTGAAACCGAGGTGACAACAGATACGGGAATTCCTATTAACAATGGAAGGACTGAAAACATCCAACCTCCGGTGGTCCCAACGTCTTAAGGAAAAGATAAAGTTGTTAACGAAGCTGAAAAAGAAATTCTCGTCAAAATAAAATTGCCTTATCCGTTGCGCTTAAATGAACAAAAGCACCGTGAGAAATATAAAAACCAGATGGAAAAGTTTTATCAGATTTTTCAAGAATTACATTTTGATATAAGCCTCGCGGATGCTATACTTTTGATGCCTAAATTTGCTTCAATGTTAAAAGGTCTTTTGAGTAACAAAGAAAAATTATTTGAAATGTCAAAACCCAGATGAATGAAAATTGCTCGGCGGTTATCCTCAAAAAGCTTCCCGAAAAGCTTAAAGACCCCGGTCGATTTCTCATTCCTTGCAATTTTCCTGGGATGGTTCAATGCTTCGCCTTGGCCGATCTTGGTGCTAGCATTAACCTAATGCCGTTATCTATTTGGAAAAAGTTGTCTTTACCCGATTTGACTCCGACTTGCATGACCCTCGAGCTTGCCGACCGAACTACTTCCCGCCCAATGGGAATAGCCGAGGATGTCTTCGTCAATGTGGGAAAATTTCATTTCCCTGCCGATTTTGTCATTGTTGATTTTGATGCTGATCTACGGGTACCTCTAATTCTCGGAAGAGGTTTCCTAAGGACTGGCCGTGCGTTAATTGATGTTTTCGATGAAGAAATTACTCTACGCGTTGGTACCGAAGCCGTAACATTTAATTTGGATCAAACCGTGAGATATTCCTCCGATTATGACAAATTTTCTGTGAACCGAGTTGATGTTATCGATGAAGTTACGGAGGAGTATTCTCAAGAATTTCTTGGTTTTACTGAAAATTCTTCGAGTGGCAATCCCACTCCTTCTTCTAAACCAATCATTTCTGATCCTTCCCCTTCCCTTACTCCGTTTGAGGGAAGTGATTTCATCTTGGAAGAGATCGAGGCCTTTCTTTCTAATTATTCGATTTCACCGGAAATTGATCATTCCGTTTGCGACCCGGAGGGAGATGTTCTTGATGCGTAGGGATTGCACCAGGCTTTACCTCTCAAGGGATCTTGAGAAGCTTACAACCCCCACCAGGCAGTGTACCTGATTGTTGTAGTATAGTATAGTGACGAGTACAGGGGGATTGATCGTTCAGCTAGGAATAGTGTCGCTAGGATTAGAAAACCTAAATACTAGTTCTAGAGATCAGGGAAGATTATTTTTTGTATTTTTATATTTTTTAGAAAGCAAGTAAATATCTCGGGTTTGAAGGATTTGGGCGGAATTAGTTGCTAGTCAACTAACCCAATACTAAAGATGCAATCAAAATTAAATACTAGAAATGAAAATAAAACTAAATTAAACTAAGGTTGTGAGCAATAAGTGGAGAAATGTGTTTACTTAGATTTTACTACTCCCTAGATATCTTTTACACGTTAATTACTTGTTATAGTTGCGTGGATGACGGATTGTATTCCTTAATACCATTCATGGGGTGGCGCACTTAACTCCCCAATCCTATGAGTGCCTACTTCACTCCTATGTCGAGCTGGCTAAGAAGTTCCTAACATGGGATCATTGGAATTTACTCATGCATTAAATACAACCAATAAAACCTAGTGCACATCGGTTCATGTTTCCTAAGACGTTCAAGCATGTTACCATTTGGAGATCTGCCAGTTTTCTTAAGCCTAACATCGAAATCATTCATCCAATATAACCATAAACAAGTAATCAACACATAATCAACATCTAGGTTTCATTAGATCTTAGCAAACACAAGATAAATCTAGCCTAGCATGGTGGAATCAAGACAGGCACAAGATATAGACAACCAACACATAGACATATTGATTGAATTAGAATAACACTTATCTCAATTACACATGTAAGGGTTCAAGGGCTGAAAACCCTTTAAAAACCTGTAAAAATCGTATATAGTATACTCACATCTCTCGGGTGTAATAATGTAATATCACAATATGGAAACGGAAGATACCTCTCACTACCTGTCATAGCAAAATAGATTACCATAGGCTTCGGAAAGGATCAAACTTCCACCACATGGCGTAAGCACCTAGGATAAACTATCAAAGAGGTCTTTTTAAAGGGTTGTAACGTTAGGTGTAGGGATATGAAATACACGGTTTTGTTGGATATAGGCAGTCTTTACTGGTGGCGAGTTAACAATCTTGGTTAATTACATGTACAATATGGCGTTGCTAAGCCAAGAGTAGACACGACTTAAGCTAATAAATGAAAAATAAGAAAAACATAAAATGAACATAGAATAAAAAGGGATGGTAGTCCGTATGTTTTTTTTTTCTCTTTTTCTTTTTTTTTTCTTGATTTTTCGATTTTTCAATTTTTTTTTTATTTTTTATTTTTATTTTATTTTTATTTTTTTTGGCATACACTCTTACCCTACCATCCAAAATAATACACCATAGGGAATGAAAATTCCCTTTATACTTGAATTTTTACATACTTTACAATCAACTATTCTAATGACTCGAATTAAGAAAATCAAAACACTTGGAGCACTTTTAAGATTAACGCACATATGGGGGTAATAAATGATGTTCTTCCC